>JAEAOA010000897.1:600000-1140000 GCA_016746295.1 Potamilus streckersoni | reverse complement strand
GTACCAAGCAGACAAAGGCCAAATACTTGGAATGTGCCAAGAAACTCTTCTTCACAAAATCCAAGCAATAGCCGTCCTTTTTCTGAAAGACAAACACACACTCTAGTCGACGACACCAAGGGAAAACAAGATACAATTTCCATGTTGAGCAGGCGAAGCGAGCTGGTGACGCGGGCTTTGCACAGCCTGTACACAAGAAGCATAGAAAGGAGATGGACTGAAGGAAACAAGTCATTGCTAGAAATCCTTAGCAATGAATCACAAGAGCAGATTATGAAAGCACGCGTGGTTCTGCGAGGCACAGAGACCGGTGCCATGTTCGACGCCATTCTTGGGTTTCAGGATAATCAACATTCAACAATTTCTTCGTCTGAGGCAGCGGACAACACCCCCAGTGCAGGCAATTACGCCAACGTCAACCGCACAAGTCCTGATAGAACACACAATAGCAATGATAAATACGACAACTGTGATACTGACATCGAAAAGCATGCCATTCTTGTGACAAATGGTCACATGTACAGTGAGACAGATTTTGCTTGGGAGCGATCTCATTTGGATAAAGAGGAACATAAAGAGCTTTCACCTGACTTGGATGCCATGAAGTTGATGCCCAATATCTTGCCAGAGGATTTAGAGTCGGAATTCGTTTCTTCGATGGTAGTCAACCCCTCGGTGGACCACAAATTGGACGACAGGATGGGTTTAAGGTGGACAGATATATTTCGGACTCCTGAACTGTGGAAACAAAATGTTACTTCACATATTTTCAAAAGAAGGAAACCGAAACCCAAATCTTTGGTGACTTTAACAGCAAGGTATCGAAAAACAATGATCAAATAATCTGAACCACCACTAAGGATTCTACAGGTATATGTAAATGTAGATGTAAGACACTCACTCGCGCATTGTACGCAACTGGTAGTCTTTTATATTAAAATAAACATAACACGTTGACTTCTTTCAAACTCGTTTAACGTTTTCAACTTTTTTTTTCTTACTTAAACTGAATCTGTAAGGTCTGATATATAGTGAAAGCTCAAAAGGTAAGCATTGTTGTAAAATGTGAATGCAAGGTAATATATTTTGTTTATTTTTAGTATAAGTTGTTATTGTGATTTAGTTACAAACATGTATGTCTTTCCTTGATTTTCATTCAATGTGCTGTAGTTTGACAACATTTTCGTCTTCAATTATTTCATTGAAACGGATAATCAAGATTGCTCAGCTGCAAAAAACAAAAACTAAAAGGCGACGAAGAACGACCCATCCCATAAATATCATCCAAACAACATTGCAATATATACCAACATTGCAACAGATACCATTCAATCACCATTGCAATAGATATCATGCAATCAACATTGCAACAGATATTATGTACGCTGCCTTGCAATCAGTCAAATAAAAATAAAGCACCACATGTATAACTTGTTGCTGACGAACATTTAATTAAAATATATTATATTTTTATTTCATTTTGTTACTTTTTCTTTTAAAAATTTAGCTTTTCATGAAAGTGTGAAATCCGGTCAAAGACTCGAATTAATTGCCTTTTGTGAAAGAGATTCTCTGCTAATACAGCCAAACACGTATAACACAGCTCCATCAGGGAATTCTCAAAATGGCAGCTTAAGCTATCTGACTACTTAAGTTTATTAATTTCTTCTCAATTTTGTTTTTACAGTACATAACTATGGTAGAAAAGACTTAGATATGAAACACTAGTTACATTTCTCCAATACTTTGGACTGTAATGGATGGCTGTAATTTTTTAAAGATGTTTTCTACGCTTTGTCTTCAAGGTCTAATATAAATTATAAAAGAACTTTGCTTCATTAAATAGCTTTTCTCACTCATTTCCGATAAAATATAAAGGAGTGTTTATGATGAATATTCAAAGATAGCGTTTTTAATACAGAATGTTTTTAAAATTTGTCCGAGTTCATCGATGCTATCCTTGCCTGCACACACCAGCCCATATCACGTCACGACTAAGATAGCATCACCAAAACTGATGGCACTGAATCGGTGTTATATGAACTCGAGCGTAGCGGACACATTCGCATGAAGGCCTAGTAATTAATTCTCGTATATATATATATATATATATATATATATATATATATATATATATATATATATATATATATATATATATATATATATATATACATACACAGTCACACAGTCGTTCCAGACTCCTATGAAAGAAATGAAGGTATATAGGAATTTTACGTGCTTAGTCGTGTGTGTGTGTGTGTGTGTGTGTGTGTGTGTGTGTGTGTGTGTGTGAAGTTTCACGGCAATCCACCAAGTAGTTTAGAAAGGCTAGTGATAACAAACGTGTGTTAACGGATGGACAGACGACGGGCAATAGGTCACCCTATACTATCCTCTGATTTATGAAAACCTTAAAAAAAATAATTTTTCATACTGTTTATGTTTGTATTTCTAGAGCAATACACTTGGTATTTACTAAAACTGGGCGCAATTTTGAGGTGGCCATCGTATAGAGGTTAACTGTATACAGGTTGTATCATGGTTGGTTTGGAAAATTTGAATGTCAGTAAAAAGTTGCCTGCTTGTAGAGATGTCTGCTTGACCATGATTAACTCTTTATGTTTGTAGTAAACACGGAGTGAAATTCAACATTGGTTATACAAATTCGCAACCGGAAAAAGACAATAGTTTATTGTTTGAAATGTTTGTGAAAAGATCTATATTTACTGTATAAACACGTTAATGTATAATTATAGAATTCTTCGAATGCTTAGACACTTAATTTTGTTCTTCTTGAGTCAAGTTGCTTCCGAAATTATTAATGTCTACAACGTTTCTGTCCTGTATTCCTTCGTTCCATTTCGTTTGGAGATTTTTAAATTCCACAGCTGCATTAACTGTAGTAGTAGATTTATAGTATCGCGACTGTGCCGGATACACTTGATTAGTGAGTATAGTAACAGCGCTGGAATTTGGTATTTTATTTTCCAGGTATTTAGTTTCAAGTGTGGGCGAAAACCCATGATGAAAAGATCGTGCTATTTTAATAGTACCAGCGGTTCAACTCTTTCGTGATTAAAATAAAAACAACATGCAAAAACATCAAGTGCAAAACCCATAAATCTATGCCAGGTAATTTAAGAAGGGTATTGAACAATGTCCCATTGAGGAATAAATTTTATAATGTTTGATGAAACCTAGGCCTGATTAAGCCACATGCAAATTTCACACAACTCACTTATCGTGATTTCATTGATGTTTATGACGGAACAGTAAAGCCACAGTTTTTGTAATATACCAAAAGTATGTGTATCCTTTGATTTTATTTTAAAGCACAGGCATAAAAATGAATTTCGAAGACGTCACGGTTTAATTTGGTATTCTTTAAAATACTGCTACTTAAACGTCAGTGTGTGTATGTGTGTGTGTGTGTGTGTGTCTTGTATCAGTCATAAACCTTCTGTTCCTCTACAACAAACTAATACAAAGTTTCATTAAAAGATTATTTTTAATTCTTAAAAATTAACTTTTACATGTATGATAAAATAAATTATTTTACCATCTCTTTCATTATTTGTTTGCTTTAATAAATGTTTTCGAAAGGTTGCGTTTATGAATATTTTTGCATTTTAGGGGTATGAAACCACAAGTCTCCATTACCAGAAATGAAGGAAATAGTTTTATTTTAAGTGTTTAAATGCAGATAGATAGATAGATAGATAGATAGATAGATAGATAGATAGATAGATAGATAGATAGATAGATAGATAGATAGATAGATAGATAGACAGATAGATAGATTAAAATTTATTAATTAGCCATTGAATCGACACGTTAATCATTTAATTACATTACAAAACTAAAACCAGAAGATGCATGTAATACCTGATAATGCTATTGAACAACTGCAGATGGTCTCTCTCTCTCTCTCTCTCTCTCTCTCTCTCTCTCTCTCTCTCTCTCTCTCTCTCTCTCTCTCTCTCTCTCTCTCTCACACACACACACACACAGAGACACAAATACAAGTAAATAATCAATAATCAAAAGTGTATGTATGTATGTATGTATGTATGTATGTATGTATGTATGTATGTATGTATGTATGTATGTATGTATGTATGTATGTATGTATGTATGTATGTATGTATGTATGTATGTATGTATGTATATATATATATATATATATATATATATATATATATATGTGTGTGTGTATGTGTATGTGTGTGTATGTGTATGTGTGTGTGTGTGTGTAATTCTCTAACTTGTATGACAGTATTATTTGTATTAAAATATTAATTCTGCCTACTTTTATCACGCATTTTTCTATAGAATCCATGAACAGCACTTTCCGTTCTGTTTGGCGTATATTTATAATTCTCAATAATTAATTCTATATATCTTGATTTTTTCTTCTTCATAGGAATCCAGAATGACTGTGTAGATAAATGAGAATAAAATTACTAGATTTTATCCGAGTGTCTGCTACACACGAGTGCATATATCACCGATTGAGTAGCATCATGTTTTTTTTTTGTGGTGATGTTTGCGTTGTCATGAGGAAATATGAGCTCGTGTGTGCAGGCAAGGCTATGGGTGTCGTGTATCCGCTGACCTGGGTTCGAATCTCCATAGAGTTTGGATTAAAAATTCACTAACATGTGACAGATCGTCTATATATGTTTTGCAGTTTGTCATTTCTATAGGAAGGTTCGTTTTCTAACATATATTCTGATACATCCTAAATTAATGGGTTATAGCGATATAAAAACAAAACGTTATCCTCAGTCATATTAAACGACATATTTATTCTACCATGATTTCTTCAATATTCTCATGTTTAGAATTAAATGCTTTTATGAAATTCAATGTAATCTTTATTTCTCATCAAATTTTTACGTATTCATTTCCTACAGTTTATCAATATATTCATGTATTTTCACATTCAATACATTTGTTAGATCTACTTTTAAAAAAGATGGTATAGGTAATGATTGTGTCAACTCGGGGTTTATTTACTTATTTTTGTTGATTAATTTTAGCTTTCTGTGAATTTATTTCATCTGCCTCATTGGGAAGTTTTTTTGTTTTTTTTTCTAATATGTATTTGACGATAATTTTATCCCTTGTTATTTATAAGTGATATACGTATTACTTAGGCATGATTAAGTAGCTTGTACTAATTTTAACTTAAAAGTAGCATTTTTTTTCAATAAGTATGTCACATTGGGTACTAGTAAGTGTTAATTTGTGTCTGTTTATTAGTGACAGCAAGCACTTACTGTTTTATATTAAGCAGCAAATGCTTAAGCAGTGTCAGTATTGCCTAGCGACATCCAGATATATGTGAAAGTTAACCGTGCATGTTAAAGGAAAACAGCTCCACGAGTTGGATTAGATTAATGCATTAAGATTTTTGAAGCCTTAGCCTACAATTACAGCAGCTTAAGATAAACGAGAAAATAAAACTACGTTGGTTTTAAAATGTTCCTTATCAAACTTGTAGCCAATTACATTAAAAAGATACAACCCTTTCAGTTGAATCTCCCATTTCGCTTTCAAAGGTGTCATAAATTTTGAATCATGACGTGCACCAAAGACTGGATATTTTAAAAATCAATGTGAATATATTTGTATTGGATAATATTCTAAGATTCACGACAAGGGGGATACTGTAGAGTCAAAAGATGAATTAATGAGGGAGAAAAAAGCAGTATGAAAAGAATATAGGAAGGTTTTAAATCAATCCTACGGTATACTTATATTGGCAATAAATTGACAATATTCCTCGTCATTAAGGCCGTAGAGCCCAAGCTTAAAACCATAATGTTAAAGTGGAGGTACCAAAAATCTGACCCAGTCAAACCAAACGTAAGTTTCACCAGTCAAATGCCGAAAAATTTAACATTACAGAAATGTTAAGAAAATGTTAATTTTTAGCTGTTATTTATGTTGTTGTTCTTGTAAGGGCTGGTTGGTCCTGAATAAAGAGCAATGTTGGACAGTGATATAAATTAAATTTTGATGAGTTTGTTGCTCACGTTAACTGTTCATATAGATTTATATAAACCAAAGAAAGGCTATTGAATTAGTTTAGGTTTGTTGCCCAATAATATTGTGCCGTTTGTAATTAATTTGTAGCTTTGATGGTTATAGACCAGAAGAGCAGATTGGATGACATTTTGTATGTTGTCCATCATCCGTTAGCAAAGATTTGTTACCGCTGCTACTCCCAATCTCTTTATAAAATTGACATGAAACTTGACACACACTTTCATCGCAAAGACTAGCTAATATCAAAGCTGGCCGCAAACTGACATATTAAAACGTCC
This sequence comes from Potamilus streckersoni, assembly GCA_016746295.1. Classification (NCBI taxonomy): domain Eukaryota; kingdom Metazoa; phylum Mollusca; class Bivalvia; order Unionida; family Unionidae; genus Potamilus; species Potamilus streckersoni. Next base: position 1,133,665 of record JAEAOA010000897.1, on the reverse strand, counting down.
TATTATAGTTGCCCATTCTGAATGGAATGGAAGTTCCTCAAGTTGTTTTCACCAAAAGACTCCTCATCATGTCTGTGTCTGCTTAGTTCTGAATAAAAACTATGCTGATCTGACAGTTAAATGTCCGCTACAGCATCCATCTTGCAAAATTTTGTTATCGCTGCATCTATATAGTCACATCAACAAAATGTTTTCACTAGAAGACTTATGTTGGATAATAGGTCCTAAATGTAAATGTGGCGATCTCACCTCCAGCATGACCACCATAAACACTGGGTTTACATTATGAGACTTCGTATGACCAGACATCCAAAAGAGTACGTTTTCTTGAAAATTTTATTTTCGCTATTTTTCCTGAACGGAAGTCAATTTGACACGTAGTTTTCGTCAGAAGACTTCTTACTTCGTCTAGCAGGTCCTAAATGAAAATGGCGCAGTTCTGATCTCCAGGATGGCAGCCATCTTATGACTCTTCATATTGTTCTTCCCAATAGAAGGAAAGTCAAACTGAGTTTTTTTTTTTATATTTTGTTTTCACAAGAAAATATATTGTTGTTTTGGGTTTAACAGTAGTAAAGTGGAATGAGATTTCTGGCTCGCTAACCCTTATTTCTTTCAAAACAAATATAAATAAACATTTTTGAGACCTCTATCTCGTTTTGTAATACGACTTAGGTTAGTGAGACATAATAGTTTACATTGGCCGCGCTGTGGTTGGCTTTATTATTTTATAACTTTAGACAAAATTTCACACACCTTTCTTAACTATTGTCAATGTCTCAAATGCTGATATCAGAAAGATTTCATTGTCATGATGATAGAGACAGAACTTTATTCTGCCACTTACTCAACGACGGCATTCGAACAAATATTACATTGATATTTTATTAAGCGGATATTAACTACCAATATAAAATACTCTTACCCGATCAAGATCTATCGTTATTCTTGTTTATTTTTGTTGACAGATCGGATTATGGAAGTTAACAAACATTGCTGATAACTCCTGACTTAGTTGCTAAAGATATCTGAAATATTCACGGCTGTAAAATCTAACAAGCGAAAGTTTTAGTTTGTCACGGCCGCTGAAACATATTCCTGAAGTTTGATTGCTAATTTCAATTTTTTTTTCTTTCATCATCAGAGGCAAAACCGCGTCAATATATGATCTTATTAGTAGATTTGCATTATATCGATTGTCAGCTACCACTAGCAGATTTTTTTGTCGTTGTAATCAAGACCATGGTCTTTAAAAAATTTTGCGTGAGAAAATTATCGTTTACCTTTTTGTTTTTGGTTAGCTTTGAATTTTTTAAATTAGCCAAATCATCAAGATCATTCTGCAATTTATTAATTCCTGTTTGTTCTGGACTTGTTCCACAATGCACAAGTGATTTTGTTAAATTTGATTAATTAATCTAAACTGTATTGTCTCCTGATGATTCGAAAACAATTTTTTTTTATAGCAGATCCTCAACACGCGTTTGTTCTTCCAAACAATCTCGAGGACGACAGTATTTGCTTATGATATCAAAATCTTGTATGGTATCTTTAAGCTGAGATCCACGCATATTATGCACACGAATAAAATTATAATCGTTATATGTAAGTGTGACATCTGGATTGTTTATACTTTTGAAATAAAGTGTTTTTTAAAATTAGTTATTCATGTTTTTGAACCGTGCTCCATCATCAGATGCTGTATCCTTGACAGAAACACTTTTTATCAAGATTAAGAATATTGTCATCAAATTCTTTAGCTACAGTTATAATTGATGGTTTGGCATTATTTTTTAAATATATGATCACGACGATGTAATTGCTACGATCATACCTGATCATCGAGTGTATAAATTTGAAACGAGGTCACACTAGGAAACGGACTTTCTGTGTTGCTGACGTAGATTATGTATTTCAAGTATTTGACAGCTAATGTGGGGTTTGAGATATGAAAGAATTTAGCTGTTGCAATATACATGTTTGCTATATTATACATCGTTTGAGTCATGCAATATCTAGTTGTATATTCGACCAATAACAGTTTAAAATCGACCACGAAATTGAAACTGCCAGATGGAAACAGCATACGGACACTTTATCTTAATTCAAAAGTCTGAGATTTCACCAATTGTTGTCCATTCTTGACCGCCGCTAATAACAAAAGAAAAGAGAAAAGCGTGATGAGGATAATAGCCAGAGTATTGCAGTTATCACAAATCTATTGTTTGTAGTTTGTAGCTTTGTTGGTTAAATCAGCGGGAAGAACCAGAATATACGTTGACATTATCTTGTTAACCCCTATGTTTAGCGCACCAGACATTGTATCGCCAGACAAATGTAAAGTGAGTGCTCCTCTTAACTGAGCATAACTAATAGCATCAGTATCATTAGCTGGTGGCGAAGTTATTGGAAATTCACTTACTTTTGCGTTATTGTTCATTATAAGGTTACCAGTCATTGTCTCACCGGTTTTCTTTACCGCGGCATCATATATAGATTTTAATTGATTGTAACTTGCTGACTGACTTGCATTTGGCAAAGCTGGTTGGAAAAATTTGTTCTAGTCCAATAATCTTTTTACCAGACATATCAAAGTTTCCAGTCACTATACCACATGTCTTATCAAGCTTGTTGTCATCTATGTATCTCAACTGCAAATAAGCTATTGATTGAATTTGAACCAATATTTTGCTGGTGGATATGCAGTTGCTAACCCTATATATATATATATATATATATATATATATATATATATATATATATATATATATATATATATATATATATATATATATATATATATATATTTGTACTTGACAAATCAATGTTACAGTTAATGAAACACTTGTCTTTCATTTACATATTTTAGCTGAGCATAACTTATCCCTTGTGTTATTCACATTTACTTGTGGGTATGTTGTTTCAATATCGATCACTCGTTGGTTTCACATTGACAAGTTTCCAGTCATTATATCTTCAGATTTTTTGACGCACGCGGATAGATCAACTTTATCGTCTGTTGTTAGAGTTGTGTCTGCTGACATAGAACTTGTTAATGTTGTTCCGAATTTCGTAAAAAAATTCATTGTTTATCTTAACACGTACGTAAGAATGCAAGCATAAATTTGTACTACAACATATGTGTGGAGGTAAATATAACAATTTCAATATTGAATTTTGATACCGAACGATTAGTTAATCACAAACAAAACAATGATCTACCCGACTGTCATTATCTTATTATTCGACGTACATGCTCTGGCAAGACAAACTTGCTAATGAATCTTCTGCTCAACGACAACTTTGACAACGCACGAATCTATCTTTATACAATTAATCCACAACACGACAAATACGTATTACTTAACGATTACAACGATAAACTTCGCGACGAGCTTGGTGTAGGTGAGGATATATCTTTATAAGACAACGGGAAGATTTGATTCTGGTAAACGAACTTGATTCGACAGAACATAAAATAATTGTATGCAGTTTATCTTGCGCAAGGCATTTATAACTTTGACAGATTTATACGGAGAAATATAGGATGTTTTTTTTACTGTTTCATGGACTAGACAATGCTGATGTGAGATATATTGCAAACGAGCAACGCGGACACGTAACCAAAGTTAAATTTATTGAGCTGAAACATAAGCGACCAAAGACAAATAAAACTTTTTCTTATCTGATGAACTTGCATGTGATCCGGCAAAGCTGTTTGGAAGCTGCATTGACAGATTTCGATAGACCGACATTTACAAGGTTAATGGGTGTGTTTTTTGGATGAACGTGAGCTAACAGTCACCACAAAATTGTGTGGCGTTGTACAATAACAATGGACAAACAAAAAATTGATTTATTAAAGAAATGTGCAAATAAAAGAGCGGATTGTAAGAAGCGATTACAGGAAGAATGTCAAGGACAACTTGCTGTGGCAGAGGAAACTGCAAAACTAAAAAACAAACCGTGAAACAAGCTGAGCCATATAAAAATTACTTGAAAAAACTAAAGAGGGAAGAATGGAACAAATAGAGCAAGAAAATGAAATTAAGCGCAGAAAAATAATAGATGACTGGCTTGCAAGTTTGCACAATAAAATTACGGATCAAGAGTACAAAATGTTTGATACTACCTATAATATCTAAGAAAACGTTTATAACATTAGAAATGATCCATACACAAAAAACAAAGAAATCAACCGAACGTTTGGAAACAAAGTACGGGCTGAAAATGCAGATAATGAAGAGCAAATTACAATAGACAAAAATCGGACTGTATAATATGTATCGACATGGTATTGTTGCCGAGATTTATCTTAAAGTTATTAGAAACATAAAATAAGAAAGAGGCTTTGCCAACTACAGAAAAAATTAAGTACGTTAGCGAAACTTCTTGACGAAGATCGAGTAGAAGAAAACGTGGCAAGGCCTTAACGGTGGCAAATCCGCGGTTAGAGTTTGTTTTGTTTTTTTTTTTTACATCAACACGGAAATGGTTGACCGATTGATGTTGTTGATATCATCAAAGGAAGCTGGTAACGTAAGCACTGAAATCAACAACTAAATCACAGTCATACTCGATCAGTTATGCTCAAACGGGTTACTAACAACAAACGAATACGAGATTTTACACAGCGAATTGGTCGGGGACAAGTTTTGTTCGTCATTAAAATAAATAAAAGATGATATCGATAACGTTATCACTTAATTTTTCTCAAACGACAAATGACGGAGCAAACGTTTCAGTCTTTTGAATCCACCAGTAAAAGCTTGATCCTAATCGACAATTAGATTAATTTCTGCTACAGCATGTCATGCAATGATCAACGTAAAACAGGCAACAATGACGCTTTTACGTTTAATCCATGTGCATGGACATGGATCAAAATGCCACAAGGTGCGTATAATGTAACAGGCATCAACAAGACAATTAAGGAACTAATCACAAAAATGCTGTCGTTGCCGACAATTTCGAGTTGACACCAAACTGTAGCGCGTTATGTGCCACACTTACTTAAAAACAATATGTTAATTGATTTTTCACCAGTAACTAGTATTGCTTCGTTATGAGGCTTTAAAAATAAAAAATATGGATCAGTTGTAGAGAAGACAATAACATATGATGGAGATGTTCCTGTTCACATAACGCTCGTAAACACAATTAATTGTTCAATTGCACCAGGATCATACTCAGTAAAGGGCAGCCAAGAACAAACCATTTAGTTTTTCCCCAGACATTCCACCAGAATTTTTAATGCAAATTACACATTGTCAGATAATGTATTATTTTATTAATCTTGAAACTAAGATACCAAGTATTACAATGTAACCGACAGATCAGTCCGGGCGACAATTTGATCTTAATAATGAAATTGTAACATATTACCTCCACCTACATTCTGTTGATTAAACGAATTTCATGAGACTTTCTAACAAAGTTGTTTGGATGAATTTTGCAGAACTATCAGATAACTAAACGACGAAACAACAAAATTGTACCGAAAAAATTATTAGTTTTTAAAAAAAAATATAACAGGAATCGCACAAACAGTTGCACTTATTGCCGTAGATGAGTGAAACGCTTTTGCGACCGAAGCAGCATCTTCATCTTTAGCAGGTACTGTGGTTGACAAAAAATTGAAAATAAAATTAAAGGCGTATCAACTCAACCAACCATGCAGTAGATATCACAAGTAATTTCAACTATATCACCAACAAAAGATACAAAACAAGCAATGATAGCCACAACAAAGAAGTTGCAATTACCACAATGGAAGAATGTAATTCGAAAAATGGTAAGTAAAACAAGATATGTCGTGGATATATCTTTGTTTTAGTCAAGCCAAGTAAGATGGCGGTTAAAGAATTTTGTGTGGAGATTACGAATAAATATGTCGACAAAAGGTTATCTTGACCCTAAAGAAGAAGTTGATACCGACGACGTCCCAACTGAATTTGAGTACGTTAAATATCTCGACAAAAATTAAACATAGTAAAAAAAAGGCAGGCGTTAGAAATTTTAATACTTGAGACCAAGATGTGTTTCTTTTACCGCATAAAGCGATGTTAGAAGTGCGCGGACAGGTGTTAAACGCCGCTGGTGGTAATATCGCAGCCGATACAGAAATTGCACTTGTCAATAATGGCTGGAGTTTGTTTAGAAGTACTCGTTACCAACTAGACAATCAAACCGTGGAAGATATTTCGATGCACTTTCCTTTAGCAAGTATAACACTGTCTCATTTATCGATGATTATTCGAGATCAACTGCAACAATCATGATGTTGTTCAAAGATACTGGAACTGGATTAACCATTTCGAGCTAGTTTTAGTGTTGAAGATGCTGGGACAGATAATAATATTATTGCACATCTAGCCGCTGATAATGCTGCTAGAATAGGGGATTCAAAAAGATTAGCTCTTGCAAATATTTTAAATCAATGATATAACGAAGCCTATGGTAAGCGAAACGCGTTTTGTTCCGCAGATTCTCGTCAAATAACATTAATGATTCATCTGAGCACGATAATCGGGTTTTTGCCAACTAAAATTAAAACTGTTTTTGCTTGTTTTGATAGCAGCTACAAATTTGATAAACAGATCGTTCTGGCAAATTTTACCTAACAAATCTTTTTCATTTTCTACAGCCGACAATAAAACACGAGTTTGATGTGCACAAGGGTTTGAAGATCCATCAGGAAGGAGGAGGTGGTCACTAGTGAAGATCAATGCACTGTATTACAACCTCTCTATTCATACTGAATGGATTAAATGCAGTTGGTGCAGAAATATGTTAAAAGAATTGGACCTAAATATCCATGGCTTTGAGAAACCTGGAATAGTTTAATTCAACAATTTCAAGTTTATTTGCCTGACAAACAGGAATGTGTACCAGCATACTTTATTGACATGATGTTGATTCAACAATTTTGTCAAAATTAGTAAAATGTGAGCTTCAATACCCTGCCATAACTAGTATGTATGTGTGTGTGTTTTATATATATATATATATATATATATATATATATATATATATATATATATATATATATATATATATATATATATATATATATATATATATATAAATTCATTTCATAATTGTGTTTGAAGCAATAGTTCTAGTATTTTAGTCAGCTGAACCAGCATGGCTACAGTGAAATATGCATTCATATAGATTTTAATTTTTTGACAACGGTTTCATTTAAAAATCATAAACTGATATCCTAGAATCATTTATTCTTTCTTTACTTTTTAGTAATATCAGTGTCTGAATACCTTATGCTTTCTTTATTTCTCTCTGTTCTTAATGAACATCTCACAACATAGCAACTGGAAATTAGAGCTACCAGACACTGTGGTGACATCTTCATAGAAATAGTATAAAATGTTTCATAATTCTATTTTTGCAAAGGCTAAAAAACAAAGAAAAAACAAATACAAGTAAAAGCTAGTATTTTATTACCAGATTTAAAAAAAATGACACAGAGTTCTCCAGGACTGCAACACAGAAAAATCAATAGGGGGTGTCTACATCATTGTAGCTAAACTGTTTTAGTCTTTAAATACGTTGTTTGGGGCAACAACAAAATCCACAAAAACTGATGCCCCATGGACACCTGTGAAACCAATTATTCTATGAACTGGAGAAAAAGTAGTTACAAAGATGATATTGCTATAGTGGTAATACCATTTTTATTGCCAATGTGGCACTATCTCGTTTTATTAGACTAACATTTCAAAATCTCTTTACAACATATAATAAATGTAATACTACATTTCATTTCTGCCTCTCAAATGCCTTAAAATTATAAGTGGAAAGGAAAAAGTAAAGAAAAACTCCACATATAACACTGTAACACTTGTCTTGATGACAAAACTTGCAATGTGGTACACAATAAGTCTGATAATGGTAATATTTATGTATACTAATTCAGCTGTAAGTAAGGAAACAAAAATGTAATGTAAAACTGAATATACTGAGCCATGACCTTGATAATGAAGATAGGAATTCCAAGGTCTCTCTCTCTCTCTCTCACACACACACACACACACACACACACGCATGTATGTACATGCATACACATGTTTCATCTAAAAACTCAAAAGGTTCAAAAACAGTGGAAAACTTAAGATTTGGAGTGTCAAAAGTACATGTTTCTGGAGATGATATTGACAAGGAAATTGCTGATCCTTACATCAGCAAAAAATCCAAGCGTGTTTGGCATTTAACAATTCTTGCCTTGCTTGCTGACAAAATACAGCAGGAAATTTTTAAGAAAATAGAAAAGCTTACCGCATCAGGTTCAGGTTGGAAATTTGAGATGGTTTCTCAAATTCTGTTTCATACAATGAAATATAATGTTCTTCGTGGTATTTTGTATACTGACCTTCCACAAAAATAAAAAGCAAAAGTGCTGTGTGAACGTTAAAATCTCTAGATGACAGATGCTTTCAATGGGCCTAAGTTGTATTAAAATACAAGGTAGAGGTCTCTAAAATGCATATTTGTATTTGTTTTTTTTTAAATAGGGATTAGTGAGCCAGAAACATTCTTCCACTTTACTACTTCAATGCTACTTCACAGTGCATTATAAGACTACATTTCGCGGCCAGTATAATTGGTGGAGAAAGAAACTGTGAAAATGATGGTAAGAGCCACTGACGCACATTAAGCTACAGGCAATGTTTCTTACATACCTGCATTGGCCAAACCCAAGACTTGAACAAACGCAAAGAGAGGTGAGATGGCAATGATCGATAAAACCAAATGCTTTAGACCACTTGTTCACACACTATCCCAAGTCATCTTGCCATATCTCTAGCTGGGCCCAAAGGCAAATGGGGCTGATCTGACATCCAATATGTCTATCATAGTTGCTGCCATGAAAATGTTATCACCTCTTCTTTTGAATGGAAGGTCATATCAAAATGTAATTTTCACCAAAGACAGTATTAGTCCTATATCAAAATGGCACCGGTCTGATCTCTAATATGGTAGCCATTTTGAATATATTGTTTTCACTACTGCCCCTGAATGGATGGTCATATAAACATGTTCTTTTTTCTTTTTAAAAGACTTCTTATGATGTTTTGTTTACCATAAAAATGACTCTGATTTGAGATCCATTATGGTATATGACCACTATATAGAAAATCTTGTTAACGCTATTTCTCCTCAACAGAAAGTCATATAAACACAAACTTTTCAACAGAAGATTTCTTATGCTGTCTAAATAAACACGAGTCTTAATGTTTGTGGTCTTGCAAGAAAGAAATAAGGCATCTTCAAAGTTATTTAAATCTCAAGTTTTACCTGTCAATGTTTGCATATATTTAATTTCAGGCAAATCTACATAAATAAAAAATATCAAAGAACCCAACTATGCCAACAATAAATGGCAGTCACTTCAGTGTATGAGCACAATCAAAGACCTGTCATAATTTTTACTGGACATCAAAAGAAGCCGACACAACCAATAACACTAAGCTAATAGATTATTGAAGTACACATGTATGATCCCTTTCTAAAACACTGTCCCAAAGTTGTATGATCTGTACTTTCTGACAACCATGGCATTAATACTGTGGATTAGTAGTTATAAAATTCAATTTTGTTCTCCTTAGGTTTGGATAAGGTCATCATTCTGTATGTGAACCAAACAACCAACTCATGATTAATGCAATCAGCAATGCCAATATCTCGTATTCAAAGCCCATATAAGTGCTTAGATTGTATCAACTAAATTGAAAAACAATTGAGTCACTCCTTCGTTTGTGCCTGCCTTATAAACAAGCCAACAGCAACTACTAGAATTTACAAAATACAAAGACTACAATAAATTAAAATTCACATTTTCACAACTGGCATGCTAAATGTTGATCATGCATTCCATCAGGAAGGAGGAGGTGGTCACTAGTGAAGATCAATGCACTGTATTACAACCTCTCTATTCATACTGAATGGATTAAATGCAGTTGGTGCAGAAATATGTTAAAAGAATTGGACCTAAATATCCATGGCTTTGAGAAACCTGGAATAGTTTAATTCAACAATTTCAAGTTTATTTGCCTGACAAACAGGAATGTGTACCAGCATACTTTATTGACATGATGTTGATTCAACAATTTTGTCAAAATTAGTAAAATGTGAGCTTCAATACCCTGCCATAACTAGTATGTATGTGTGTGTGTTTTATATATATATATATATATATATATATATATATATATATATATATAGATATAGATATATTCATATTCATTTCTTAATTGTGTTTGAAGCAATAGTTCTAGTTTTTTAGTCAGCTGAACCAGAATGGCTACAGTGAAATATGCATTCATATAGATTTTAATTTTTTGACAACAGTTTCATTTAAAAATCATAAACTGATATCCTAGAATCATTTATTCTTTCTTTACTTTTTAGTAATATCAGTGTCTGAATACCTTATGCTTTCTTTATTTCTCTCTGTCCTTAATGAACATCTCACAACATAGCAACTGGAAATTAGAGCTACCAGACACTGTGGTGACATCTTCATAGAAACAGTATAAAATGTTTTATAATTCTATTTTTGCAAAGGCTAAAAAACAAAGAAAAAACAAATACAAGTAAAAGCTAGTATTTTATTACCAGATTTAAAAAAATGACACAGAGTTCTCCAGGACTGCAACATAGAAAAATCAATAGGGGGTGTCTACATCATTGTAGCTAAACTGTTTTAGTCTTTAAATACGTTGTTTGGGGCAACAACAAAATCCACAAAAATTGATGCCCCATGGACACCTGTGAAACCAATTATTCTATGAATTGGAGAAAAAGTAGTTACAGAGATGATATTGCTATAGTGGTAATACCATTTTTATTGCCAATGTGGCACTATCTCGTTTTATTAGACTAACATTTCAAAATCTCTTTACAACATATAATAAATGTAATACTACATTTCATTTCTGACTCTCAAATGCCTTTAAAATTATAAGTGGAAAGGAAAAAGTAAAGAAAAACTCCACATATAACACTGTAACACTTGTCTTGATGACAAAACTTGCAATGTGGTACACAATAAGTCTGATAATGGTAATATTTATGTATACCAATTCAGCTGTAAGTAAGGAAACAAAAATGTAATGTAAAACTGAATATACTGAGCCATGACCTTGATAATGAAGATAGGAATTCCAAGGTCTCTCTCTCTCTCTCTCTCTCTCTCTCTCTCTCTCTCTCTCTCTCTCTCTCACACACACACACACACACACACACACACACACACACACGCATGTATGTACATGCATACACATGTTTCATCTAAAAACTCAAAAGGTTCAAAAACAGTGGAAAACTTAAGATTTGGAGTTGTAACCTTGACATTCAGGACTATCCCCAATGTAATACTGAACTCACCATTTAATCATGTATTCAAGTAATAAAAGTTACATACCTTAATCTCAAAAGACTACACATTGAGTCAAAAAGAAAATGTAATGGAATCTAAACTACTGAGCTATTACCTTGACATTAAAAAAGTTGCAATATTGTTTTACAAGACTCAGATGCATGAAGACACACATTAACCTCAAATAGCTCTAGAAGAGAAAGTGTGGAAAAGGTAATATATGAAGCTGTATCCTTGAAAATATAGAAGTCACTCAAGTGTGACAAGTGGGTCACAGTGACTGAGGGTTGGTACTGTTGAATTATTTTTGTTGATATGAATCTACATACCAATTTAAATGAGTGTAGGTGAAATTTTAGGGTGTAAAAAGCAAACATAAAATTTTTAATAAAAACACATTTTGAAATTCGATCATATTCACCAAGCCTCGGTATGGTGTTGGTTACTTTCATCAAGATAAATTAATATACAGATATTATTGTGTGCAAATCATTGTTATTATGGTTTTATTGCCATTTTTAGCACACAATAGGCTGTGCATGGCAGTTAGTATTACTGGAGAAGAAAGAACCTGGGAAAAACCCAGAAGATCCACCAATCCATGGAAAGCTACTTGCAAGCTTTCTTGCATACCCACACTGGCCAAGCCCAAGACTTGAACCCACACAGAAAGAGTCTAGATGACAGATGACTGAGATGACCAAGATCTGTAAATGCTCTTCCCTTACAACACTTGGTTACCTGGGGACCCACCTGTGAAATTGGGTTTAAGGTTGTATAGTGGGCATACTGAGGAATAGCTGAAGATATAAAAGTCATTCAAGCATGCTGCCAGCGCTTTGGTGTGACTGAGTTTACTCTTACTGATATGTAACTACATATCAAATTTAAAAAATGTACTTAAATTAGGGTCTGAGATGTTTCTGGGGTGTAACAAAGAAAAGAGGTGCAATGAAACAAATGACTGAATAAATGAACACATGGACAAAAAGGAAAAATGCTACATCCCTCAGAATTTTGTTAGCATTGGGGAAATAATTACAACAAAGCACTGAATGCTATGGATCTATTGCTTACTTCCTCTTAAGACATACCAAAAGCAACATAGAAAACAAACCTTTGTCAAAGCTGCTTTTGCTATCTGGAACTTAACTTCCTAACCTTGTATTACAGGGCCATTCATAATACCATGTATTGAAAATGGAACACACTTTTTTTTACAGGGTATTTGCTGCCATATTGTACACAACTGAAAAAGCACAGCAGTGTTATCAGAACTTAATAAGCATTCCACATAGTATTTTTGATACAAAACAATTACTGCAAGAAACAATTTTCAAACATTCCTTAGATTTCATCCTCATTGAAACCATAGTCTTCCTCTGGGAAGTTGCCTGTTTCCACTTGCTCTGGTTTGACAAAACCACCATATTTTTCTGGACAATCAAAATATCTCTTCCCATTCACACTGAAAACAGAGAACAAAATTTGATTTAAGTATTTATATAATTACAGGAAAAGTCCAGGCTAAAAGTAAACCTCTGGTCATCCAAGCTTGAACATTCTATTGATGATGCAATCAAAATATGATGCTGCAGTTTACCTATATTTCCCATTATTGCTCAAGCTTCAAGCTTGCATATCATGTTAATTAACCATACTGACTTATGGATGCAACTATGTTCCATCCAAAGTGGCAATTTCATCCATCCATTTGTCTGTCACACTATTCTTTTAGATTATAACAAAAATATCTCTACGAATCTCGGCATACATATTATATCAGTAGTCCTAATGTGTCTTTGCAATTCACAATTCTTCAGTTTTGAAATTTCTAACATGTTTATCATTGGTCCTTATGTCTATGTGTAATCCACTTTTAGATCCAGGGCAAAACTCCAAAACCATACAAGATATTTAACCACTGGTATTACATATTATTTAATAATTCTTCAGTTTCAATACAGTCAATATTTTCATTCATTCATCTGCTTATTCAGCCATTAATCCATCTTTAAACTTGGGCTACTGAGGCATAAATCCCAAACCAACCAAAATATCTCTATGGAATTTGGTACTCATATCAAGGCAGTGGCATAGATGTCCATGTAACTATACCTAACAGACTTGCCATGTATATCAAGGCAGTGGTGTAGATGTCCATGTAACTATACATAATAGACTTGCCATGCATATTAAGGTAGTGGTATAGCTGTCCATGTAACTATACCTAACAGACTTGCCATGTATATCAAGGCAGTGGTATAGATGTCCATGTAACTGTACCTAACAGACATGCCATGCATATCAAGGCAGTGGTATAGATGTCCATGTAACTATACATAACAGACTTGCCATGCATATCAAGGTAGTGTAGTATGCATGCCCATGTAACTATACCTAACAGACTTGGCATGCATATCAAGGCAGTGGTATGCATGCCCATGTAACTATACATAACAGACTTGCCATGCTTATCAAGGCAGTGGTATAGATGTCCATGTAACTATACATAACAGACTTGCCATGCATATCAAGGCAGTGGTATGCATGCCCATCTAACTATACCTAACAGATTTGCCATGCATATCAAGGCAGTGGTATGCATGCCCATCTAACTATACCTAACAAACTTGGCATGCATATCAAGGTAGTGGTGTGGATGTGCATTTCAAGCTACAGAACAGATTTTTTATGTGTATCAGTACTGTAAATATAAATTTGGTATGTGTATCAGGCTGATGGTGTATATGTCTATACTACTATACATGATAGACTAATACCAGTATATTATCCTTAAATACATGTCAACAAAACTGTTAAGAGCTGTGCATTATGGGATTAAAGGTGTGTGTGTGTTTATGTATCTGTGCCATGATGAATTAGATGTGCCCCGAACTGAAAGCATTAAGAGATTCTTTGAGTAATTTATAATTGAATTAAAGTCTCTAACATTAATTATGTACAACCTAAAATATTTTGGTTTTCTGCCTAAGATTTTTGTTTCAACAGAATTGCAAAATTGAATGTTTACCCCCATTACAGGGTTTTAATTTGACACTGCTCAAAATTTATTACCCATCTGATTTGTCACATACCATGTATACTTGCTTATAAGTCAGGATCCAATGGCAAACAATACAGTTCTGGGCAGCCACAATATAATGTGCTGGCAGATGAGGATCTACATCAACAATTGATTATTCCTAACAAATTGCACAGATCCAGATCTCTGCTAGTGTATTATGCAATAATGGCCAATCTTGGAAAATTTTGCAGTAAGACCCAAGTTATAAGTACATAGGTACACTACATTACAAATATCCTTCAATAATCCTGCAGATCTCAATTTCATTTTTAAGTGAATTAAAACTGTCCACAAAACATGCAAAAATCCAACAAGTGAGGCTAAAGCAGATAGTAATTTGGTTCCATGTGAGATTTTAATGGAATTTTTGGAATTTATTTTAATAAAACTGTTTAATCTAAGACTTTTGGGAATGGCTATCAACTACCCCACCCCATTTAGCTTTGTGTGTATAGGATGCACTGAGATTAACACAAGAGAGGTCTTAATGGGTAGGTAATACTTAGATGAACAATTATCAGCTTTTTAAGGAGTTAACATCTTTCAAAATATAAGCAGGAATATATATATATATATATATATATATATATATATATATATTCAAGAATACATCTCTTTCCAAATTATTAAAATCAAGCTCTTGCTTACTTTGGCGGTAAAGAAAGCTTTGTAGTGCTTTGAGCAATTAGTGAAACTAGTATAAAATTATGAGCCATGCCACAATTATGCTATATCCAAAGATGTGTCATAATAAAGCATGCAGGCAAGCATGAAGCAGGGTTTCACTGAAATAAGATTTTTAAAAACTAATTGAGGAACATTTTTTTTCTCTAGATAAGAAACTGTAAATATAAATTTGCTTTCAAATAAAAAATGCAGTAAAAACTGCTGAGTGACCTCTGCTATAAGTGACCAACTCTCATTTCCAACTACAATTGTAATGCATGGATCAATATTATTATATACACACTCTGTTATGAGTGACCACCTGCTGAACGCAACCAGCGAATGTGATGTCTTTGCAAAATATGCATTTTGACACTGCTATGAATCATCGCATCACAAAAAAAGAGGATAAACTCCACCAAACTTTATTTAATCCCTGTAAAAATGACCATTCAAACTGTTCTAAATATAATTTTTTTTTTAAAAAATAGGCTGGCTACCAATATTTGAATTATTTTTAGCTATGCTTATAGTGTTTTATAGCTTCTGTTGTAAACCAGACTATGTAGATTATTTCCTAGTCTGGTTCCCTGATTTCTATACCCCCTGCATTCTTCTCCACTATTGGTATAGGGGTGAGAAACACAGGGAGCTTACAAAGCAGGAAAAGAGGGAGCATACAAAGCAGGGAACACTATTAATTATTCCTCCACTTAGCCTGCTTTCCAGCCATATCACTATATGTAATCAATTGTTAAAAATACTGCTTGATTAGTAACAATTATTCTGAGAAAAACAAACATAATATAAATATTAAAAAAGGATTGTTACTACCAGTGATAAATGCTACAGTCCATAAACCAGGTTAATGTACATGTCACAAATTGCTATTGTGGGTCAAAGTTGATGCAGTGGTCATGTATATTGTTTGTCTTTAGAGTTAATCCATATTGCCAGGGTTGAATAAGGTCATTGTCTATTAAACCAATATTTGATTGAAAGTGTCAAAACCAGTGAAGTTTGTTATCTCCCCCCAATGTTCAATAATTACATCCCAATCACAAAGCTGTCATCTACTTAAGTTGGTGTGACTGTGTTACAAACTTCTTATAGAGTTAATCCCTGTATACCATCTTTGAATGAAGCTGTTGATTTTGTCTCTTAGTAAATGGTTGTTTCTGGATGAGATAATTGTTTCTTTTTATTTCATTAATTGTTAGATATGCAGTGCACATGTAGAGATTTTTCAAATTTTCCCACAGCCCAGTCAAAACCATCTTTACATCTGATACTACTAAGCACTAATAATTTTAACACCTAGAACATTAATAATGATGGATGAACCTCCAATTAAAAAGAGATAAATTTTATGGCTGGAGAAAATAAGTATTGTAACTTAAAGAAATAAAAAAAAGGAAAAGGAGTAATTCAGAAACGATTTCATATGCTAAAATATGTGATCTTCAAATGTAAATGTGAATTAATGTTTAATGATAAAAGTGTATCTTTATTGCTATATAATTTTGTTTTTCAATGAATGCATACAATATTTTTAGCAAGAACTATTAATAAAGAAGAGAATACATGTGGTTATTTTTCTTGAAATTGTTCTGAAACTGGACCTTGGAAACTGGTCTTTTTTGTACAAACCTGCTATGAGAGACCAGCTGTCTTGAGAGACCACATTTTGTTGGCAGAAGGGGTGGTCTCTCATAACAGGTCTTACTGTAATTTCTTATGATTTCCTGTACTGTCATAAGAATACAAGAGTTATTCTCCCAAACCTGGACATAGTTTATGACTCCCACTGAATGCATCTTATTAGACATATTACAATCAGGACCCTGACCTTTGACCAAAGAATATACAGGTTAGTGCAAGCTAGATGAAGGAATTTACTCCTAGAACAAAAGTTATTTTGCAAAACACATATTTCTTTGAGTCATACTTATATTGTTCTCTAACCTTCTGACTACAAAATCAACAGAACTACTCCAGACATTAAAAGTTCAAGCCCCCCCCATGGATCAAAGTGTGTGGTATAGAACAAAAGTTGTTATGTAAAAACTAAATTTCTTCTTTGAGTCAGTGTTACCAAGACCTTTGAACCTCAAATCAACAGACTTCCTTCATACCTAATGTAATGTATGAACTTGTTCGTGTTTTAGATTTTTATTAAAGATTTAACAATCTCCCAGTTATATCACTGTGACTCCCAGTTATATCACTGTGATGTCTGCATTGTGACAGTTTATAGTTATGTCCACTGATGGGGCAGCATGCCGAAAACATGTAGTGTGATGTCCCATCCACTCACATTATCCTGGCTGACCAGTCCTAACATTAACCTCTTAATGCTGAGCACCTAGCAAAAGAGCTGATAGTACCATTTCAATAAGTCTGGCCAGAGTTTGAACCTGTGGCCACCTGCATCTGAGGTGAATGCTCTAACCAGATAGGCCACCAAAGCAGTCACAACTTTTGTAAGGTCAAATACTGAAATTTTTATTAAAAACCATTTGTTTCTTTTAGTCACAAAGACCTTGACCCATGGACCCAAAAACTGATAATGTTTTTTCTCACTCCTAGTAGGGTCCATTCTAGATTGTGCAATTGCAAGAGTAAAATAAAGTTCTGAATATTTACAATGAAAACAAAATTGCAATGAAAAAGTACAAGCTATCCACAATTTTTAGACTATAAATAATGGAGATTTTTAGTTATTTTGTGTAACTGTATTTCAGTCATCTTATCCTTTGACTCAAAATGGAAGCCATCTACAAAGTTTATTAGCCACAGATGGTGGACAATTTGAGTTAATGTGTGTGGAAACAAAATTGAGATGGTCAGACAAAAACCATTAATATTAATACATTCTGCCATATTGCACGAGTATACAAATATGAATTTACTGCCAAAAAAAGTGTATGTGCTATGCTAACATGCTGTACACATGATGCCTAATATTAGTTTGCTTTCTAAACTCTTCCATGCAGTTAGGGATAATCTCAAATTGATAGGAAGAGGGTTCACTATATTTGGTAAGGATGTAAAAGGAAGAACTTATTCTGCACTATCAGCACATGCTAATACATGAAATGTACACTGAAGCATACAAATATATCATATCCCATTTGCAGAAGACAATTTTGTCTGCTTTACCATTATGCATAATATTTTCCTTTTTCCATTTAAAATGTATGATTTAAGGGTTTACATTTTACAAATGAACCAAATTAATGCTGGAGATGGGCTTACCTGCCATCATTTTTGCCTAATGGTTCATCATACTGTACTCCAACCCAATAGCCTGGCTTAAACTCAGTTGTTCCTGAAAAATCAAAGTCATTTTTATTTAAATGGAGTTGTTCAAGCTAAGTTCAAATAACTTAGAAAAAAACGATAATTAATATTACATAACAGTTTCTGGATAACGTAATTTTGCTCTCTCCTCAGATTTCAAGTTGTTGTAGGGTTTAACACTATTTTTCAGCACAAGATAGGCTATACATGGCAGCCAGTATAAATGATGGCAGAAGAACCTGGGAAAACCCTTGAGCTACTGGCAATTTTTCTCACATGGCAATTTTTCTCACATATCCTCATTGACTGAATCCAAGACTTGAACCCAAGCAGACAGAGGTGACAAGGCAGTGATCCATACTGTTGAGCGCTTTAGACCACTTGGAGCACTGATTCCAAGTTGTAACATCAATGAGCAAACACAGTACAAGGGTTTCTAAATCCTTATAATACAAATTACAATTGTTGCCATGCTTCCAAATCATTCTGGCCAGGTTCAGTTTCTACAAATTTCACTTGTTTGTGGACTTAGTATACATAGATCTCTATAGAAGTCAATATATTCAAGATTCACTTTGCCATTCAAGATGACATTTAGCCCAATGTTAAGCCAGTTGTTCCTTGTCCTCTCTTACTTATTAATCTTTGAATATAACATGGTCGACTGACTGACATATTATTTCAGAATCATTGATTTTTCAAATATAGCTTGTCTGACTGAGAGAAAGTTATTTTGTTTACAGAATCTATATGTTTTATTTTGTTCTTGTAAACATGATTTTAAGAAATTAAACATGATACATGACAAATTACACATGTACTCAGTTGTCAAAGTGTATCATGCTGCATGAATTAACAGAAATATGATACACATCCACATAACATATGCCCAGGAATACATGTACTAAGTCTTAACAATGTCTATACAGTGTATCTTACTGTATGAACTAAGAGATACATGATACATCCCCAGTAATACATGTGTTTAGCTCCAATTGCATCAAGCTGTATGAATCAATATATATATGCCCACCTAAACCATATACTCAGCTGTAAGTGTATCATGCTGTATGAAATATGAAACATACCCAGTTATAAATAATTTAGCTGTTACAGTGTATCTAAAACAGTTTAAAATTTTAGACACACACACATCCATCCATCCATCTCTCTCTCTCTCTACCTACCTACCCACCTACCTACCTATGTACTTTACTACTCCTCTCTTGACTGGCTGACCTGGAACCCTTACTTCACACCTGCAATTTAAATATGGAAAGTCCACAATGAAGCATGACTAATTTCATTTAAACTTGATGAACTATGGCAAGATGCCAACTTTTATCAAAACTGGATGGGAATATGGTTTCCAGATTGGTAACAAGCATCTGTTGATGGATGAATGACACATGATAGACACTGGGTCATACCATTCTTACTTGACCTTAGGGCCATATGAGCTAAAAATTAATCCTAGCAAACTCTTTCAGTAGTCATATGTAAAGTATTGTGGAAACCACCATTTACCCAGGCATTGATAAAGATTAAGCAGTTATTAAGATCAAAAGAAAATCATACCTACACCAATTCCATAAACTGTCATAAAATGTTCAAGCAAGTCTTAACTGGGTGTGGTGCTGACAGTTCCAATAATGAAGTGACTATTATGTATCCCCATATCTATTGTGATTGCAGGATTCATGATATTTTTTCAACAATTGTGCCCAAACAATTAAACAACTATGCAAACAACTAAGCACTAGAACTATTAGTAATGGATTCATCACAAACAACCTGGCTTATTAAGCAAAAGAAATTGTGTTGGGGAACCAAAAAGAAGAGGAAATGGGCATATACAAGACAAGATTAACCAAACTAACCAAATGGGACTTTTTTCCCTGTAAACAATTAGCACTTTTTCAGTGAAGAGGCAAGAACTTTGGACTACACATCTTAGAAGGTAAACATTGTGTTGACTGCATACAATATTTGAAATGTCTAGTTTTAATATTTCTATACACAAAAATAAACAAAATAACAATTGTTATATACATTGGTTCAAATGGATGTAACTCTAAATGTAACATAAATTTATGGAATTATTTGGAGCCACTTAAGACGATGAACTACATTGCCAACAAAAATATGGTCGTCATGTTACTAAAGAAACTCCTGTTTGGTATGAAACATGAACAAGGTGACAGTTTTGGGGATCCCCTAGAAACAAATTAATGAATGAAATTACAGTTTTGTGTCTGTGTTATATCTTTGATGCTTTACATTTTTAAAATTGGTATGTGGTTACAAACTGCCAGGGTGGATGGCAAATACTGGTTTAAAGCTTTTCTTCATTGCAACAGGGCTCAGGTGAGGCTAGAATATTAGTCACTTATCCCTCCATGGTTCAAGATGGGGAAGTTTTGAACTTCAGGAAGACTTGACTCAGGTTGGCAAACAGTGTGAGCAGCAGGGAGGGTAAACCCTACAAATTTTTGCTTGAGTCATTAATGAAAAATAAAGGTTCCTACAGAGGCTGAAAAAAAAGGTCAATAACACTAAACCAAAGTCTCTAACTAATTATATTTCCATAAGCCTGACTTTGTCAGGAGGTTAGCTCATTTTTGTTATTTTTTTTTTTTTGAAGTTATTTTGTCTTGACTTTGTAAGGCGTTTTTGTATAAATAGAACATATTACTGTACTTTTAAGAAAGTGCATGCAAGCCTATGGACAAGTATTCTCGTAGTTATAAAGATGCTGTCTTTTCAAGAATGCGGTCTGTGGGATCATTGAGATGTTAATAAAAATGAGAAAACAAATTTTTTTGGGAGCCGAATATACCAATAATGCATAAGCCAGATACTTTTTTGTGCAATGCGTAATTTAGCGAACAAAAAAAAAGCGGAACGATTACGCCAAAAGTGTAATGGTTTGCATGTATGGTAATTGTGTCCATTCCATCTTGTATTCACAAGATTCTGAATATTTCTTTTTATTCTTCTGTGTTGATTATTAACACTTTTCAAAAGGCTTATTCTCTCTTTTGTCTTAAACATGCATCACTTGCTGGATGCCATTTAAAAAAACAACTCCATAATCAACAGTTGGATCATGCAGATGCTTCACATAAACAAATAGGGGCAGTTTAAAGCGTCTGATGTGCTGCTGTAAAGTTAGTCTGGTTCCCTGATGAATTTCACAAATTCTAATATGAAAGAACTTAATCAAACATGGGTGAACAAATTTTCTGGCTTTTCCTCAATGATAATATTTTGTAGTTTTTGCTTTTATACTGTTAGTATTTTCAGGGTAATTTTCATAAGACATATGGCAAAATTGTAAGGGTTGGCAGGTCTGTAAAGGTCCCTCTGCAGGATGAGGGTTTGGGAAATTTCCTCACCCACCTCTTATTACTAAACTTGCAGTTAAGAATAGACTGTATCCAGCATGTTTTTATTTAT
Source organism: Potamilus streckersoni (assembly GCA_016746295.1). Taxonomy (NCBI): domain Eukaryota; kingdom Metazoa; phylum Mollusca; class Bivalvia; order Unionida; family Unionidae; genus Potamilus; species Potamilus streckersoni. The sequence continues at coordinate 1,111,751 of JAEAOA010000897.1, read as the reverse complement.
AAGAGAATAACTGCATACCTGTCTCCAACTTTCATGCTCTCAGCCTTTTCCTGCTCTTGCTTCTTTTTCTGTAATTTTTCCTCCTCTAATCTCTTTTTCTCCTCTGGATCAACCTCTTGGAAGCGACCCAACTTATTTTTTTCTTTGAAGGCTCGCACAGAATCTAAAGAAATAAGAAATTTTTAAAATTTTTTTTAGCATTTTTAGTCTTGGCTGTCAGACAGTCATACCCACAGCCCTCATCGTGATCCTATTACCTTTGGACCTGCCAATAAACAGATATATTCAAGGTTTTCTCATTTATTCAATTGGAAAAGTAATCAAGTGGATTACTGGTAAAGAATAACAAATACTTTTTCAAAACCAGTCAGTATGAAATGTCCTTTTGAACTGTTGGCAAGATCAGATAATAAAATGCTTCTGTTGGCAAATTAAAATATAATCACTGCCAAAAAAAACCCCAAAACCCAAGAATACTGTTAACAGCACATTATATGTCCATCCGGTGTTAAAAATCCTCATCTAAAATAACTTTAAATCTTCAGACACTATAAGTCTTGGGACACCCTATATTATTTTCAAAAGTAATTTTTGTTATGACCTATAAATGTCAAGACACAAAATTAAAGAAATTTTTTCATGCGCTACAAGTCTTGGAACAACTTCAACTTTTTTGTACTAATTGATCAATGTATTTTCTCAATCATAATGATGTTAAAAATATTGACAGTGGTTGTTAAAGGACTATCATCATGAATTGTTACATAGGAATCTTATAAATTGATATACGTTTGAAAAGTCAAGAAATATATTTAATTTTCAACTGTTTCCTTATTATTTCTACCCAATTCAAATGTGTATAATTTGATCAATGACAAGAGTTGAACATTAGTTGGCTGCTGTAAGCAATATTAACAGTAACCTATCCCTTCTGTCTTTAGTTTATTATTGTTTGTTTAAGCATTATTGCACTAAAATATTATATCAATGCATCAGTAATTACATATTATTTTGCCTTGAAAAATGTAAATACCTAACTCATTAAAACTGTTCTCAGCATGACAAGAGCTAACAACAATAGCATTTAGTTCAATGCTTGCATACAGTTATACCATGTTTACATCATAGTGTCAGATTTTGACTTGCACTAAATAAAGTACATCCCTTGGATTTTAGTTTTATAGGCACAACTGTGCTAAACTTAAACAATACCTCCAAAATATAATTTTCAGAAATAAAGCTTTGAAGATAACTGTAATACCTTAAATACTCAGACATAGCTTGTTTAGATGTAAGCCACCATACATAGGTAGCTGTTTATTCCACTATTTTAATTGGGCTATGGTAATTGTGCTACCCAGCTGAGCAAGTGTTCCTACTTTAATTGATTGGCAATGATATTGATGTCAATGGTTAGTCAGTTCAATATAATTTTGGGGGCCAAACAATTTAGTACCGCCATTATGCAGGGCATCTCATCCTGCTCAAACCACTTTACACAGTTAACTTGTATGGAGTAATGTTGTAGAACAAATGGTTACCAGTATTGCTGACAGACAAAAATCACATTCCAGTTTCATAGATCAAAAAATTAACCTGGTCTCAGTGTCACAAAAGACAAATTTGCCAATTATAAACAAAAGGAAATGCAGAGACAACCAGCTGTCCAAAATTAAAGTCGGAATGAATACTGTGTTGAAAGTTATGAATCTGCATTACAGTAAGCCAAAACACAAAACTAAACTGTTTCAAAGATGATCAGTTAATCGAATATACTGTATGCTAGTTATGTGACTTTCATAATCAAAGATGCATGCCATTTCAAATGATTTCATTACATCGTTGGATCACTAATATCTCTGAAAAATATGGTAAATGAAATAGAAATTGATGTCTTTCTTTAAAACGTGATATGGAAGAATGTGATTTAGTAAAAATGATGAGTAAAGGAAAAATCTGCATTTAGTAATTTTTGGAATAAACGAAGATATACCATTTGCATTGTGTAGGTACTGGTCTGTACACTATATTGTGGTCCTAGTATCCTGACAAACTCTAAAGCACCCCATGAATTATTTAAGTTTGGATTTACTTTTATTTTATTTCAGAAAAGTCAGAAAATATGTGTATGCAAAATAAAAAACAATCATAGTAGTTTATAATAGTTTCTCGATGTAGTAAATGAACAAGAGCTGGTCATTGCTGTATGCAGTACGGTAATCTTGCAAATTTTGTCTAAACTTTTTTTTTCTGCATGCAAGAGCTGGGACACCAAAAAAATGCTATAATTTTTAAATGCACATAAATCTTGGGACATGAAAAAAAAAATAACTGAAATTTCTGTGAAGTAAACCACATGTCTTCTCTCAGTAACAGATGCCTTAATATTTGATATTTTGGCCCTAAAATCAATAGGGTACTCCAGGTGCCATCCATTGGCAAAGTTTGGTAATTGTAGATGGTGGACAATTCGAGTTATTGAGAAGAAATAAAACTGGAAGCAAAGATATGGACATATATACTTAAGAACATTGTAGCATAATACACTCTGGCTAGGGTAGGTGTATAAAAAACATACATGTCAGTACCCAAATTATAGCAAGTCCCAACATGATGATGTTGGACATTACTATTTTAGTTTTGTGTATTTTAAGTTTTGTATATCAGCAGAAAAGGCATGGCTGGTGTTAGATTATCTTATACCAAGAGATACATTTAAGCATGTAAAAATACTGTGGCCAGTAAAACTTTTCTTAATACTTTGTAATAATGAAATTAGGTTACAGTAACCTAATTTGATATGACTGAGTTACCTTCTTTGCTATACCTCCATAAGCATAGTTTCATGAATGTAGGTAAAACAGTGCCCTGGATTTGGAGGGTGTAAGAAATGGAGAACTAAAAATGTAACTTTCATTCAAACATTAAAATTAGGTCACAATGACCGTAGTTTAGCTAGTATAGGATTAGTCACCCTGATCTGCATCTATATTGCAATTTTTATAAGTGCACAGATATTGAGTGTACTCAATGATCACAAATCTCACCCTCAAAAGGCTTTTAAGTCTCCAGTAACCATTGTAACCAGTAATTATGATGCAAAAAATAAATTTAGATAAAGAGTACCGACAATACAATCATGGCTCCTTTTTAAATGAAAGCGTTTTTTTTTTTTATAATTAATTTTAACATTTATAGAACTTTTAAACAGCATTATAAATTCAGTATTGTGCTGACATGCCATTAAACCACACACAAACATACATATCAGAGATACTTAAACCCGTATTTGTGCAGATATATCTGGTATATTAAAGGTTTGGTCCAGTTTATTGACACCAATCATAGGAGTTCTCAAATATCATTACACCATCTTGTCTTTGATTTAATTATCTAACTGTCAAATAAACACTTTAATGGAGTAAAATTCTAAGCCTGATTAAAGATATTGGTATGGTCTGATTTACAGTTTCTTTGCTGGGCAATCAACATAAGTGGTGCAGACAAAGCTTGTTTGGTCAGAATATCTTCCAAATTGTTTAAATACTGTATAAGCACAAAATGCAAGACAATATGTATCCAAGCTAATCTCCTGGGCTCATAAACTGAACCTTCAAGTGAATGATTACCCCAAGGTCAGTACTAGTGGATATTATTAGGTCAGTCCCTTACACCTTGTGGTTTGTGTTGATGTGTGTCAGTACACAACATCTTTGTAGCAAAGTATACGAAGCCAAGGCTTGACATAGAATAAAAAATACTACGTTTATTACCATCCTGCAAGACTTGTCTGAGGACTTATAAAATTTACCATCAGAATTTACTATAAATTTTAGTTAGGTGTAACATATCTTTGCGGTAACAAGACATCTTGTCATCAATTATTAGTAAATTTTGAAAACAGAAAAATGAAATAAAATATGGTCGTTTGAAATTCTACAGTAAAGTTTTTCTCAAATAAAAACTGTGTTTTATAAATAGTCTGAAGATAATCCAGTTGATCAAGGAAGAAATACACTTAAGATGCAGACAATCCTGAAACATTGTCCAGTACATGAGATAATTAGGTATATCAGTGTATTCTCTTTTTTGTCACAACTTCTGGTATCTCCTATGCATAATTTTATATTAAATCACACAAATATATGCCCACCATATAATTTTCTGGGAAAAATATTTGGTAAGAACCATTAAAATTTCTAGATCTCTGATTCATACATATATATATATACATACATGCATACACAGAGTGACAAATCAGAATAGGGGTTTAACACCATTTTTCAGCACAAGATAGAACATACATGTTGGCCATTATAACTAGCAGAGGAAAAATCTGGGTAAACCCCAGAAAGAACCACTGACCAATGGGAAGCTACTGGAAAGCTTTCTCCCATGTACCCACATTAGCCAAGCCCAAGACTTGAACCCACACAGACAGGTGCAATGACAGAGATCTGTAACAGAGAATGCTTTAGACCACTCTGGGCCCCTCCACTGCTAATATAGTGATGCCACAAATTTTGCTTACCCTTAAGCAAACCTCTGACTACTAACTCAGGAAGCTTTAATTCAAAACAAACTTTGGAACTGACTTCTTATTAAACGTTATAAATTTGATAATGCTGAATCAGATTTCTTAGCACTAACTGCTATATTTAATTATATAAAATTTTTTTAGTAATGGTTTTATCTTAATATTTTTCACGTTCAACAAACTTGGGGAAAATTCTTTGGAACTGTCTACTTTTAAATAACAGACTTAATGTCAACCCTGTGTTATAAGTGTTAGTGAGTTATCCAGGTGTGACTAATCAACTGAGGTGTATTAACAAAGATACATCCAGTTATCAAGTCTTGTGATTGGAACCTAAACAGCACCCAATCAATGAACTTAAGAACAGTATTTAAAAAAACCCACCTATTTCTGAAATATGGGTCACAGTGACTTTTTATGACCATCCATTCAGGTGATGCCATAAGATTTTTATAATGGTTTCCATGGCAGCCATAATAAATGTTAGATAAGCACCATTTCTGCATAAAACCAAGAAGATATTTTAGGAAGTATTTCAGCAAAATCCCCAAGTCACTAAGACCATCTGTTTTGGAGTAGTGATAAAAAGAATTTCAAGCTATACATATCATTGGCAGCTGTGCTGGTAGTATTGTTTTTATTTAAAAACCAAGTACATATCGTACAAAGTGTTTTAGTGAAAACCACATGTTAATACAAGCATCTGTTCTGAAGAGTTCTAAGAAGTAGAAATAACAAGACCAACTAGACCCTGGGATAAATATACATGTAAAGTTTCATAGTAATCCCTCTAGCAGTTTATGACAAGTAATAAGAAACAGATGGACAAACTGTGAAAGAGATTCCATTTTATAAGCTCTTTTGGTCTTTGACCCAGACAGAAAAAAAAGCAATAAATAGGCCACCTGTTCTTTTAGTATAGTCTTCATCAGACAATTCAAGTTTCTTCACTTTGGACAAATCTTCAAATTCTCCTAATTTCAGTGTTGGGTCAACAACCTGGCAAAGAAAAAGAACAAGAAGTTAGAAACTGGATTTGTGTTTGTGAAACATATGTTCCCATTGCTCTCCGAATAAAGTTCCAGTAAAGAAACCAATACTAACTAGCTACATTCATTTCAATGTCACAAACATCTAATCACATGATCTATGAATCTGCATAAAGAGGGTTATACACTTTTTCATATACTTGCCAACTTTCCAATTGTTAGTTGGAGGTTTTGAGGCTTCAAAAATGAGTTTTGTGAACCCAAAGCAGTAAGTACATGTGACCAAAGTGAATGACCTTGTATAGATGGATAGAAAAATGCACTGGAATCAATTGTTACATAAACAAATCCTTATTTCATATTGACAAACCACTCTAACAGTGCATTTTTATATCATAATCCGAGTATGCTGATATCTGGCCTTGGTAATGTATGCTGTAATACAGTCAAAATAGCCATGCTACTGACTAGCTACAATTGACTACCTCTGAGGGTGGACACATCAAATGACTAGTCAACCACAATTAAAAAAAAAAAGTTTTGCTGCAACTTCAGTTAAAACTGATTATCGCTGAAGCACTGACATATACTAAAACAAATTGTCTCAATGTTCTACAATTATTTTATCATTACAAATGGGTATTTGTTTGGTCCTTCAAAGGGAGCCTGTAGTGGCACCTTCAATAACACATGCATCTTCATCAAACAAAGCGAGCTGGCGACCTCTGATCAAAAGTCAGCAACAAACTAAAATAAAAGCATTGCTTCAGTTTTCAAAGTTATTGGAACATATTTATTTTGCTGCAAAACTTTTTCTCTTTGCAACAAAAATGTGCATATGGAGGACTCCTGTTTGAGTGATTTTCTGCATCCCAAATCAAATTTTTTTGTTAAAATATACTTATTTAAGTGTTTCCTAGATCTCTGTAGATGCATTACAGGAAGAAAGGTGCAATCTTTATAAATTGTATGCGTATTTGGCCCAAAAACTAATGTCCCATTGAATACAGTATGATACCTTTATTTCTTTGTTAAGGTATTATTATTATGTGACAACATTAAATATTCAAAGAACATGATGATAAGAAATATATTTAATTTACATAAATTAAAGATGGTTATTGTAGTTTTGAACCTCATTTAGCCAATTAACACCCCTCTCCACCAACGCACATACATTCACTGAATTTTCTGATTGCAAATGTTTCTACTACAGTTTGGAACACATGTAGTTTTTGCTATATTGCAGTTCATAATAGAACTGCTCTCGCTATACTGCAGTACAGGTGATAGAGTTGTAAACCCCAACTACAAGGGAGAAATACATTTTTAAAAACAAAATTGATTCAAAGTGTTAATTAATTGGCATTCAAACCTTGAGCTGTCTCAACAAAATGCAAAACATTTTCTTCTACAAATCTGTCATTAACATAAATATATATTCAACCCAAATATAAAAGTATGGTTGCAAAAGTTTTTCTTTTATTGATTGGTAACACACATATAAATAAAGAAGATTTTGTGCTAAGTCACATTTTTCTTTGAATCCACTGCAAGTTAATGTCCATGAGCAGGTATGTCTGAATTGATTGTGGGGGGAATGGTTTTCCCATGTTTACTGAAGGGTAAAAATTTGGCAGAGATCTTGATATTAGCCCATTTTCCAAATATAACCAAAATCAGACAAAAAAATATGGTCTCCATATTGTTAACAAGCTCGGTAAACTAGATACAAGACTACATCATTAATATGAAAATGCCATCGATGATCTTGATAACAGAAGCCTACATTCCAGGTCTAAAAAACCCAGATAAGAAATATGGCCTTTAGAGGGCAACAAGTTCTGCCATTTGGATGGAACATCACCTCATTAATATATGTCTCTAGCTCATTAAAAAAACTTGTCTAAGATCCTAATTATTTAAGTCTATAATTCAAGTCTGGTCAAACAGGACCAGAAATACTGCATCCAGATCATCTCATCTCATCAATATGTGTGGTTCTCCCTTATTGAACATGTCTGAGATCTTGCTCATCAAACTCAAGTAAAATATTGATGATACAAGCCCATATTTTAATTTTGATCAAAATATAGCTTTTAGAGTGGCAACAGGCAGTTTTTAAGGATGTATGAACCATGAAGGGTAACATAAGATGCACCATGGATGCTTTATCCCAATGCTTGGATGAACACTACTAATGCCTAAACTTTACTCAGAACATGCTGACCTGTGAAAATTATTTCATGACACAATTATTTTATATATTACACACCCTCATCATAACAGTGTTATCATCCAGTTTGTAAGTGGACGAGCACCAAGAGACTTACATGTATTCGCATTCCATCATCTACAGGGTAAGACCCTAATAGAGCTTCCTCATTATGTAGTTTACATATCAGCTCATTGTCTTTATTGTAAACCTCTAGTTTCATGTTCCCAGCTGATGATCCTGTCAGGAGCTCCAATTTTCCCTGAAAGGAAAAGGGAGAACAAATTTTGTGATATGTTGCATTTTTTCCCCAATAACTTACAAAATAGTGTTACATGTATTAACAGACACCTCAATATACACTACACCAAGTCAGATTTAAAAATATTCTTATATCTATCCCTGGTGCTCATATTCATATTGAACTTGTATTTAAAATAACCAGGTCAACATAAGCTTTCTTGTGATGAGAATAAAATAATTCTGTTGATATCAAGGGCGAAAAAGAATCAATTATTATTATTATTATTATTATTATTATTATTAATTATTATTATTAGCATTAATAAAGAGGAGAAAAGTGTGTAGGTTTGCCAAGATTGAAATTTATACCTTGCCAATACTAGCCAAATGAATTGCCAGTGAAGTAATCACAGGAAAACAATGTATTTTATGATGACCCCAGACAAATTAATGTTTTTACTTTAGAACATAGTGAAAATTTCATGGAAAAGGTTACAATGTTGAAGCCATGACAATGTGAACTGGTATAAAATATATATAGGGAGTCTGATGAAGGACAGACATTATCATGAATGTCCAACAAGCTGAATGTGTTCCTTGTAAATTATGTGATACCCCCTCCTTTGCCAGCGATAGTACTGGTTGATAATATCAGAATGTCTTGGGTTTTGACTGGCATATATCGATATACTAACTGCAGAAATTGCATTAAGTCAGATGCATTACTACCTAAGCTATGCAAGTTAAATCTTACCAATGCTGGTTCAAACAACAACCTGCAAAATTTATAATCAGCAACAGTTTTGAAGATATCAAGCAATTTATTTCAATTTTGGAACAACCTGTAATGATAAATAGAAAATATAATCCATGAATGGATGTAAGTTCCTCTGCAATTTTTTTTTTATATATGCACCCCCAACTCAAACATTTTGGTTCCTATGTGGATATGTAGTTTAAATCTAAGCTAACTGAAATTTTTAATTATATTGAAAATGGAGTCAAAGGGAGGTAATCTGGGATTGTTAAATATGCTTCTAGTCCAAATAAAATTTTGCAATTTTTCTGTGATTTTGAAGTAATCACACCTTATTCAATGTACTAACAGAAAATCTGTAGCAAGGATGTTTAGGTGGCACTCACCAGTTATTGTGATGCGGGATGCAAAGGCCATGAAAGTAGTGCAAAACAATTATGTTATGATATTTTTTGTAATATTATGGCTGTAAGTTGTCAATAAAGTAATAACTGATTTTTTTTCAATTTTCATTGCCTATTACCACATTAATAGTCGTGGAAAAATATTCACTACTTGTTCTGGCGACATTCTTTGAAAATTGGTGACAAAATACTGAGGTTGGCGATTTTTTGGGCAACAACTTTTTGAAAGCCAGGACCATAAAACCCCACCTCTATAATTTTATGAATCTTTTTCATCATTGACTGGTCATTTTGGTCTAGTCAGAGTAAATAATATGATCATCATGAAATGTAAAAGGTAGCATTTTTTATATGCAGTGCAATTATTTAGGTAGTGAAAATTTGATGCCCAAAACATAATTATCAGCAATGAGGTCTTACACGCAGGACTATGCACATTTGTCCCGAGTTCTGAAAGTCCGAATCAAAGGGAGGCAACTACATTATGGCCAAATACTGATGAATAGGGAAACTCATCATTCCTTAATACCCTATTTTAGCATATATTAAATACGATGTGTTACTCTCTATGTCGATTTGGACTGTATTGAAATAAGCGAAATTAATTAGTTACCTTTAGCTCCATTTCATAATTCACTGAGCTACAGACACGGAAATCATTCGCTAACCTGTGTCTGACTCACGAATGAAAGGATGCAGGTTCGAATCTTATTATCGGACCAGCAACCGTGGCTTATCCATGGCAAGATAATTTACTTCAATTTCCTCAACATAAATAACTTACTTGTGTTAATGTGCCATAAATTTAAACCACAGTACTCAGTACAGCTACATGATAAGCACATGTACCTTTAAATCAGCTATTGTCATATTTTTCTGGAAACGTCTTTCTGAACCAAATGTATTTACAGAGCTGGTGATGATCACACTGACCATACTTTGAGTGACAACCGTAATGTTCTGGGACATATTTACATCTGCTCTAAGCGCTTCCGTTGATTTCTCGTACGGCTGAAATAAAGCTTTATCATGTACCCGATGTGACAGTCGATCTGTAGTCTGGTATACAAACTGTTGTCACATGACAAGTCCATTCATGGTGACAGTCTACCTAAACATTCTTGTAACATGTTTCCAGTGCATACATGTAATAGTAAAAAGAAGGGTACCAGACTAGATTAGTCGGCTGAAATAATTATCTCGAAGTTATAATGATCATAGTTATCTAATTTTTTTAAAAAATGAAGCAAAATCTTACAACTTAAGTTTCATATTTAACTGAAATTTTGTTTCGTTCAAGAAATAGCCATTAATCGAAATACTAATGATGTCATGACGAGATTTGCTTCGATGTTAGATTGAAAGATGGCGGCCACGAGAAAGCGGTGGTATGTTGGTGAGGATGGGTGTATACCTATTGGAGAACCTGCCGCCAGTGTTACATACCACTCATCGTTGAGTTCCATCATAGTGGCAACAAAGGAGCCCGCCATTAAAGTTTATGATGTTACTTCGGGCTCTGTTTTACAGAAATCGAACTTGTCTGGTGAGGAAATCTGTACTGAGTAACATGTTTGTGTATGTATGTTGAGTGTAGATTACGGTGTTTGACAGTTGTTTGTAGGCTTTTCATTATGTTGTAGCATTTGCAATACGAGGAGTTAACGCTGCTTGTTTCAAGAAGTATTGATAGACCGTTTACAGTCACGCCATTCTCTTTTTAATCTAAACCCTTGAGGCATTTCCATGCGTGTTTCATTAGTTATCGTTCACCTTCGTCGAAATCCTTTTCAGGTTCTGAATAAAAATAATCACGAAAATTATGTGCAGTTGACCTGGCTGACATTTTTTTTTTTTATTTTTGTCAATGTTGGTATTGAAAGTCTGGATCAGAAAACAGATTAGCCTAAACTAGCACTAATAGTGTATCCCAACTTCCTGGACGAGTTACAAACATGAGCCTGTGTGTATTAGCGCAGCAGACGGGTGTAATTCCTACCTCAGAGATGGTTCTGACTTAAATATAATTGGGACCCAAAACATCACCAGCTTGAATATTTTGTCGCCAATTTTCATAAAATGTCACTTTTCATAATACAATACTGTTCGTTTATCTCGACATCCTTGGGATCAAGGTAATTTTGTTGACATAAGAGGATGTTTAGATAAATAAGGGGAAAAGGCCGAAAATAAATTGAAATTTCACATACAAGTGAAATTTTTAAGAGATGGCCTTTCGTTGGTGATTAGGATTGAGGTAGAGAAAAAAATTGGAAATTTTGATTAGATGAAGACAGCTAGTCTGAAATGCACTTATATATTGACAACTTATATTTGTATAGTACACTCCACAGTGTGTTAAATAACATATATATATATATATATATATATATATATATATATATATATATATATATATATATATATATATATCCATGAATTAGAGTTTTTGATCATATGTTAGAAAATTCATGTATCAGTCAAATCCTGATAGAAATACAACTAAAATGTATATTTTAAAAAACGTTAAACCTCATTTGATCTATATCCCATTGTTAACAAACATGATTCTCAAAACAATTTGCTATGATATTTAATAAGCTAATAACATGTGGCTGTATAGTTGTTTATATGCTACATGTACATATGCTAAATTGGCCTTGATTTTTGTCAGCCAGAGTGAACTACCATGATGCCAAGGGGATAAGGATACTCATTGGGAAATGAGAACGTGAACAAATTGAAAAGTGTTACATTCTTGAGATGTTCCACCCATGAACGGGCAGATATCTCTTGCTTCAAAATTGTGTAAACTTGATTTGGGTTTTGAACCACCATTGTTAGCGATCGTAAGCATGAGCTTTTTAGTTGCAAACAGGAAACTCTCACTGAATGATAAATATGTTTCCATCATAATGAAAAATGAAAATGATTATTTTTACGTTTGTTGCTGATTTTGATCAAAGGTCTTTGGCTTGCTTTGATGAAGGTCCTTGTGTTATTGAAGATGCCGCTTAAGGTGCTCTTTGAAGGACCAAATGAATACCCATTTGTAATTGACAGAGGCAGATTTTTTTCATTTGCTAAGTATATATACAGAGCGATAGATGCTTCAATGGTTATCAGCTTTTTGAAGTTTCAGCAAAACTTTTTTTCTGGTGCATTTTTAAAAAAAGGGAAAAAAACCTGCCATCATCAGGTAGATTGTAGTCATTCAGTTCATGCCTTAAGAGGTGGTCGGTTGTAGCTAGTCAGGTAGCATAACTGCTTGGGTTATATTACAGCACAAGGTACTAAGGTCAGACATCAGCATAAGCAGATTATGTAAAACAATTACATGTTAGGGTGGTTTGTCAATATGAATAAAGGATTTGTTTATGTTACAATAGATTCCAGTGCAATTTTATATCCAAGTTTGCTGCTTTTCTTGTCATGGTGCCTTTGAATTTCTCAACTCCAAACCCTAGTGGCCTTGTAGTCTAAAGAGCTCTCTGTTATGGATCATTGCTTTCTCACCTCTGCCTTTGTGGGTGAATGTGGATATGTGAGAAAGCTTGCCAGTAGCTACTCGAGGGTCAGTGGTTCTTTCTGCGGATTTCCCAGTTTCTTCCACCATTAATACTGGCTGCCATGTATTATTTGTATAGCCTATTGTGTGCTGAAAAATGGCAGCAACAACAACAACAACCAAACCCAAGACTGTATATAAAAATTGTAACAGCCAAAAATGTCACCAAAAAGATTACCATATGGTATATTTTGTTACCAATAAGGAAAAAATATCGCTAATTTGCAAAATTGGTGAAACCCTATGTGATCCCTGACACCTGGCGCTTTTTCATCCTGTTATCAAACATTTTGAACATGTTCCTGACAAATACTGAAAGAAATGAAATATAGTTCCCTTATTAACTCTTTCATCACTTAAGTAATTTTGTAGGCATAGAGTCCTCCACATAAAGTAACTTTGGAGTTGTAAAGCAAAATTTTTTGTGGACTTTGAAACAACATAACTTTGCCTATCTTAAAGATATCTGGCTGGATTAAGTGTCAAAATCAAGGTTAAAAATCAAATTTTATGACTAATTCAATAAAATGTGCATATTTATTACAACTGTTAAAATGCAGGTACAAACAGGTAAAATACAAGTAATTATTTTATTACCTCTTAGAAAACTTAGAATGTTCTCAAAAATTGTTCAATTGACCCTAGATGTACTAGTGAATAATCACAGTAACAATACAAGTCTTTCTTTCATGGTATCCATAATATATAAGATTCTATAAAATGAACCAAAATGATCTCCAAGGTGAGATCTGTCCACACACCTAAGTGACCTATATCGCATCTGCCACGTTTGATCGTCGCATTGAAGTTCGTTAAACAGACAATTTTTCCAAAAACTTCATCTGAATAGAATATTTGAAAATATTCCGAAGCTTTCCTGGAGCCATCTAACACTCAGGTGTGCCCAACTCTGTCAGAAAACTGAAACAAATCTCTTTGGTTTTCCGTCTTCGTCCAGACAAAGCCACGTGGAGCGTACAATTCCTCTGGTTCAAAACGTTCAAAGTCCTCTTCATCGTCATCACTGTTACCCACAAGTGCATTCCATTTTCTCTCCATATGTCTTCTCTCATTTTCATCCAAATTAATCAGGTGGAAATTATTCAAAAAATCTGATAACTCTCCATTGAAGTTTCTTCAAAAGCTGCCATTTTGGATACAAATTTCAACATTTGGAAAACATGTTAAAAGTTCCTACTTTGTTTGATATTTCTAGTTGTATACAAGCTAAACTCACGAGATAATCCAAATATAACATCTACATTACAAGATGGAAGTTATTAGAGGTACCCCGAAAGATATTTAGTCGGGTACTATAACATTAAAGAAGAACACTGCCCCAGACCGAAAAGTCGGTCCATAGTGTTTACGGACTTACTTCCCCCTGACCGGTTTTATGGTCTGCCGTGATGAAAGGGTTAACTCTTTAACTACTACAGCTGTTCTGCAGTTTCGCTACTGCTGAGTGATAGCGTATCAGTTACTGAGACTACTGATACTGTTTGCTAGGCTGAATACTAGAGCATCGTCATGGCTGACTACGGAAACTGACAATAAAAACTTGGTTATGTTTATATTCATTATTTCATTAGTTTTTGCTGGATTTCAGTGAAATAAAAAGCAGCTTACCTTGTATAGTGTCTGTTATTCATATATTTCCATTTTATTTACTTGTACAACAATCAGACAAGAAATCCCCGTCGCGTAAACTGTTTTGATTCTCACAAAATAAATCGTCATTTGAATCAAAATCACATACATCTAGTGTTGAAACGGACTAACATTATTATCTGATCCATTTACTAAGAATGATCCATTAAACTCTTCGATATTGCTTGCACTGAACCCTTTAAAGTCACAAATATCTGACTAGGAATCCATTTTTGTTTATCTCAACTACACGTGTTTTGTACATTGCCGGAAATTTCCTTCCCGGGTGTCTAAATTTAACCTCTCAGCTTTTCAACTGGTATCAAAATGTTCAGTAACCAGTCTTCTCATTGGTTATGATAATGAAAAATAAGTAAATATCTGTACTTTCAACCAATCAACCTTTAGTTAACATAGCAGTTACGTCCGTATATATGCGACACTGGGGTTTTGAATACAGCAGAACTACGCGCTCATAAGCGACACGGGGGTTGTAAACAAGGCTTATCGACACTGCATATATGCGTCAGTGGGGTTCAGGAGCTATTTACAGGTGACGCTCAGATGCGATAGTCGTAGTTAAAGGGTTAATACCAGAATTGCTGCATTTTATTGTAGAAATATGTAAGATTTTGTTTACCTTTATCAGATATTTTGTTCAGATTGTCATATTAGTTCAACTGATAACTTCATCCATTTTCAGCCTCATTGTGTTAGGTGCTACATAAGGAGATTACTGCCAGAGATTTTGAAAATGTTTAATTACGCATATTTGGACACAAATTTTTTATTTGGGATGCAGAAAATCAACCACACAGGAGTCCTCTGTTTACACGTTTTTTTGTTGCAAGGAGGAAACTTTTGCAGCAAAATAAATATGTTCTAATCACTATGAAAACTGAAGCAATGCTTTTATTTTAGTTTGTTGCAAACTTCTTTGATCAAAGGTCATAGGTTTGCTTTGATGTAGGTGAATGTGTTTTTCAAGGCAGCTGCTAAAGGTCCCTTTGAAGGACAAAATAAATACCCATTTGTTATTGCTGCCACAACATCAAATGAATTGTAGAAAAAGGCTAGATATCAGCATAATCGGATTATGACATAACAATTAACTGTTAGGTGGTTTGTCAATATGAAATAAGGATTTGTTTTTATAACTATTGATTCCTGTGCATTTATAAATCCAAGTTTGTGGCTTTCTGTCATAGTGCCTTTGAATTTCTCCACTCCAAACTCAAGGCTGTATATACCGTTTTTATCATCCAAAAATGTTGTAGCCAAAAATATCGCTAGATGTTATGTTTTTTCTCCAATATGTAAAACATAATTGCAATTTGCGACATTGTCGAAGCCCAGTGCGATCACTGTTATTGATTTTATTTCTGGTTGTTGCTGTATAAATATCGCCTGCAAACTCGAAATCAAGAGACTTAGACAAAATGCCATTTGCAAATTAGACAAGTGTTTTGTAGTTAAATGGGAAAATGATGAAAATTTCTATGAGATTCAGAACTGTGCTAAAGTTCCTATAACTGATACATGTAGTTCGGATGCGACCTTAGTCAAGTGTAAGAAAGTATGTGATTTCTGGCATAGTGGGGACTGCATCTTTTGCTGGTGGGACCCCTATTTTTACCAAATTAGGATTCCTGGACTCTAGTTTTAAAATCCTAGCGAGACCTCTGGCTGCCTTAATTAGAATTGTAAAAAGAATATAGTAAATATGGTTTTATTAAGTAACATATTGTAGAATAAACAAATATAGCATTGAAAAACAAATTACTGTGAGGATCTTATGTTATGTTATGTTATGGGGGAAAAAGTATGGTTAGTGTTAATGTACCAATATAATAAACCTAATACAGGCTTAATAACTTTATCGTTAGCCAAACTTCATGAAAAACCCAACTCTATTTCGGTTGTAGATTTGATCTATAGTCATTTTTTGTCTTGGACAGTTATTTATTTGCTTCGCTGAAGGTTATAGGACCATACTGTAGCCACGACTATATACAAGGCTGCTTTCAACATTTTGATGTGTGATTTCATTTATACGATAGTATCTAAATCAACTTCTGATGGAAGTAGAGAAATTCCAGTTTGCACAACATTGCATTTTATCTATTCAATGTCTACATTACCCTGAGACCAGTTTTGTCTGTTCATATTGTTAGTGGTCATTGATTTTTGTTAGTGTTACTTCATTTTGGCTGCTAAGAAAGTCAGTGATAAGCAAGTGTGAAAATAAAATGAAATAAAGATAAATATTGTAATAGAAAGAAACATAATTCACCAGAGGTATTAAATGCAACATGTGAAAATTGTACACCATCTTAGTTGCATTATAATATCGCTAGTGATGGGAATCGGTCATCTGAGAATCTATTATAATAGGTTATTAAGAGCAAATTTTATGTTTTGTTTCTTATGCAGTTATGTCTTTGCTCAAGAGTTCAAATGTTAATAAATGTACTGGAGTAATCACTTTTAATAAGATTTATACTTTAATCTGATAAAAACTATTACATTTTCTTCTAATATGTTTTTTTTGTTCTACAACTTTGTTAACCCATTCTATCCTGACTACGCCTCTGGTCGTAGACTACCATTTTATCTTGAATACACTTTCAATCAGTTTCACTAGGTGTTTATAAATCACAAATACTTGTGTACTTCTTCACCGACAACAGGAAATGGTTAAAGCATGCATGCACAGAAAAATTTGGAAAAAAACTTAACAGCTGATTTGAAAATCGATCGATAAAATGGACAAAATCTCAGATGTGAATATGGATATTGATAGCGAAGATAGTGACATTGAAGTTGAAGATTTCGATGATTATGAAGATAATATTGAATTAATTGATGGTTTAAATGTAAATGAAGTTGATGAAATTGATGATGCATGACTGCATCCACCTTTTGACAGCTAGTCGGACAATTACAATTACTTTGAAGGATTTAAATATGATTATGTCCAGGGTAATTTTTCTCCTCGGTTGCATCCAGGATTTAAATTGATTGAAGGGCAAATGTTCAACACCTAGAAGAATACTGACCAAGTGATAATGTGGACTCCAAAATTTTTACAAAACTTTTAATGATTCAGTTTAAAGATTTCCAGGATTAATTTGTAGACAAGTATTTTTCCGAGAAACTGCAGGCTGAAGTACATGTTCTAGATTGTGAACTCAACAAATTGTTCCTAGTATTTAGTTGTGCAGTTTTGGTAAAATTATTATAACGTTTGAACTAACAGTGCTATAAACTTCAAATTTGGACCAAAATATTAGAAACAGAATTATCTTTATTTTATTCCATACTATTTGGAGCATTTCATTCATCTTCATGGAGAAAAGATTCACTGAAGTTCATGGTAATTTTTTTTTTTTTTTAAAATCCCTAATTCAAAATATAGTTGTGAGCTTGTACATCAACAAATTTTAACAAAACATATCAATGTTGCCAATTTTATTACCTTTTCAGAGATACATAGTTTTATATACTTTAAAAAATAAGTAACAATGTTACAACATTTTGTGTAAACATGGTGAAGGTCATCACAATTTCGTCTGCTGCTGTGTGATGCTCCATTTTTTATCTAAAGAAAAGGACATTGTTTTCTTGTTTATTATTATTTAAAATACTACAAAAGGATTTTACATTTAAATTGAAACAAATATTCATATTTTTAAAACAATTTATTTACTCTACAATTTAACAGCAAAATTATGTAATCAGGACTATATGTTCATAATTAAGTTTGCACCAACAGAGTATGGTATGTTTTATATTTGTAAGTAGTGAAGGGAATAAATAATTTAGTTCAATGATAGCAGATTGGAAGTCATAAACAGCTTACCATTTACTCAGGAGTTAAACTAATCTTTGCATTTGCATGCATCTGAAAAGAAATAGCATTTGCAAACAATCAGTTATAGTTTCACAATCGATTATCTTATTGGTTCACTCAACCAACTGATTATTGATTATAATCTATAATCAGAACAACACTAAATATTGCATTACACTAAAGGTTTTGTTTTTGTTTTCACACCTCATCATTACTAACTAGGGTATTTTCTTATTGGGTGAATATCTAGGCTGTAACTGATAAGTTTTATGTCATTAACATCTGATCTCATGGAAATTGTTGATATTTTTGATTATATATTTTCTTTTCTTTGTTTTTGTTGATTTAAAAAAAAAACACCATTAAATGAATTATAAACTGTCATTTATTTATGCAGGTTTCTTCCTTTCAAAAATAAAACAGAATAAATCTAGTATCTTATATCATCAGTTTAGTGTGGAAAATACATTAACACTGGCTGGACTCTGCCAATGTGTGTATGTGAGAAAGATTGCCAGTATCTTCCTGTAGGTTAGTGGTTCTATCAGGGGTTTTCCTGGTTTCTTCTTCCACCAGTTATACTCTCCACAATCATATAGCCTATCCTGTGTTGAAAATGACATTAAACCACATAACAACTACCAGTAAGGTGATGTCTTCACAATTAGTTCTGCTGACAAGAGGAGCAATGTCAAATTTTCCTGCTCAAAATTTCATTAGATTTAGATGACCAAGTTCACATTGGTTCTTATGCAGCACATTGGCAGTGGGTGGTGGGTCAGTTTGTCAGTAATGAACACCATTAATAGTTGAATAGGAATATTTCATTTCTAGGTATGTATAATACTATTATTCCAGAAATAGGTAACTGTGACCTATATTTCATTGTGTTTATAATGTTTATGTTTACTGACCAAGGTGAATAGTAATTGCAATTGCAGAGTGCATTGTGTACATTTCCCCATATATCTGATCTTACTGATGGTTGAATTTCTATACAAAATTCCAAGTTAATTGTTCACTGAAAAGCAAGCTGTTCTCTCAGCAGTTTAATGATGATAAATCTTTGTTTTTAAAATTTTAAACATTATGTCCTATCTGGTTAAAATTTTCTTAGAAAGTGGGGCAGTTTGTTTTGATTTCATGTTGGTAGTGAAGTGTTGGAAATACTAATATCTTTTGGCAACTCAAGTATTTCAACTTGCAATATAGTTATACTGTTGTTTAATTTTATTAACATTTGATTTTGTTGTTAATACTAGTAAACATTGGCTTGAACAAATTTACTTGAGCTTAGCTTAGTTTATTTATGAAAAATTACAAGTTGTGATATTGGATGTAGTGGGAGTATCAATATACTGTAAGACTGTAGTAAAAAAAAAAGACTAAAGTTTCTTATATTACATTTAGCTGATTAAGTTAGAACTTGGAGTAAAAGACTCCTGTTGGATTTAATGCCAGTCCACTATAGGTTATAGCACCACCCATACGAGTTATTTTTGCTAGCCAAGGTTCATTGATCCATTTTGTTACTTGATCCCTTGGCATGATGTAACTAGCCAAAACAGTATCTATAGCTAGGCTGTCTGATTGGATCTATCAAAAGAAACTGATCCCTTCAGTTTTCATTATATACACCAAGGAAGATAGTTGGGATTAATCATGACAAAAACTGGTCTACTTGATCTTTGTCAGGTGTTTGCTAAAGTAAGAAAACAAACCTGATTCTGTTTATGAATTTAATGGATATATCTATTGGAAATGACCCAGGTCCATGGTTTTTTGTTGTCATAAGTGGGTGACATTCTGTGTATAAGTTCAAAGTAAAAAATAATTTTTCATTCCTAAATTAAGTTCACCTCCAAAATCAAATTTTGTATTCAGATATTTATTTGAGATGAATCATTTATTTAAAAATTATTAATTGGAATTACAACATATTTATTTACATTCTGGATTAAATCACTTTTGGGATTTATTGAATGCGTTCAATGACATTTTGGATGATATTATTGTGATGTATCATGACACAATAGCACATTCAATACTGAAATTCAATCAAACTCACTAGACTTTTCAACTTGTGATAGAACTGTTAAGACTATGGACCGCTCTGGTGGCCTAGTGGTTAGAGCATCCGCCTTGGATGCGGGAGGCTGTGGGTTTGATCCCCAGTTGAGTCATACCACAGACTTACAAAAATGGTACTAACAGCTGCCTCGCTTGACGCTCAGCATTAAGAGGTTAGTGTTAGGACTGGTCGGTCTGGTGTCAGGATAATATGACTGGGTGGGACATCTTGCTACATGTTTGCAGCATGATGCCCCAGTGGTAGACATCACCATAAACTGCCACACTGAAGAAATCATTGCTATATGACTGAAAAATTGTTAAAGCTACGTAAAAAAAATCAAAATCACAGCACTATTAAGACAATGGGATTTAGTTCACAATACTGTAAGTTCCTTTTAAATCTTCACAGTTTATTCTTGGGAAACAAATTATTTGTTGAATTTTGTAAAGTCTGTTGATTTTGTTTTTTCTGTGAATTCAAGGCCATTGCATTTCAAGAGCAGTATTGTGCTGATATGACATTAAACCCCATTACTACAACTATTAGTCTTTAAGAGGGCACTTATTTAAAAGATTGATTTTGGCTAGCCACATATGCCATGGACAAATATGGACTTAAGTGGATAAATGACACTTGGCTCCTCAAGTCCACTGTATTGACAACTAATCCACATTGCCTTGTTTAAATATTGATTAATTAGCTGTTCTTTGATATAGCATTTCCTGTATTGGAGTAAACAGACAAGTTTTGTGGTGTCAACATGTTTTTCTTAGCATCCAATCAGTAAAACTAATTTTTGTGGTGGATTTAATTTTTTATGAATATTCATTATTCATGCAAAAAATTAAATCTCACTCAGAAAATACAACTTTACAGCATTTACTCACTAAAATGTTTCTGATGGAACTACTTCGGTATAATACGTTTGTTACAGTTTTTGATATTTGTACACATTTGAATCAAAAGACTGACTCAGTACATTTGTGTATTTCATTCATGAAAACTGGTTTAAGCATATTGCAACATTATTTAGTTGAACAAAATGAGCATCTGTCATGTTTTTTTTTTTTTACTGCTGCATGAAAATTTAATATTTGGTTCAGAATTATATGAACTTACATTTTTTTTGGTTTAGCTGCCAAGGGTGATGCTTTGCATTGTGTCTTCCTGCCCAAAAAAGATAGGATCTTCTTTTCTGACAGTCGAGCTGTGGGTGTGAGGAAAGATTTGCATGGTGTTTTAATGCTGGACACTGCCCTACAGACACCAGTTGCCAAAACAGAGGAAATTGTGAAGTTAGAACTACCCCTGGCTGAGGTATGACACAAAGAATAGAAAATAAATTAAATTTTTTCATTCTTTTCAACCACAAGTTGAACTAAGAGAATTTGTTAAATGCAGTATTTTAGGTACTTAGGAAACTTTAGTAGAACTTCAGGTTCAGTTTGCCAAACCCTTAATTATTTGATTGACCTAGACATAGACAGGATAAATGAATTGTGTGGGGAATTAATGGCTTAATCTTAATCAATGTATTGGCTGGCCTCATATTTCAGTGCTAAACAAATCTGATACCCTGATGCCTGGGGCTTCTCTAAGTTTATTTTAGGTTCTGTGTTCTAAATGAGATGCTTATTGGGCTTGCCAAAGAAAAATCTAATTCGACCAAGGAAACTTGGATTGCAGTGATGAAATGTGTAAATGTATTTTCAACATGTTGACATACAACAACATGGCATGATCTAAATCAGATAACCACTGAACTAGATGAAATTGAGATTAGATTTTAATCAAATTGAAGCATGTTGAGTCATGCTTAAAATATGATTTTGAATTTCCATACCCCTGACACTGCCTTGTTTAGAGAAAATACAGTTTTCGGTAATTTTCAAAAATAACCCTCCAAAAATTAAAAAAAAAACAACACAAAACTTCCAGTTTCATTATATGCCCATGACATGTAGAATGCATAAATGGTAAACAGTCATGAATGGAACTGATGTGAGTCTATCCCATAGGCAGTTTAAATAACAGCAGTTAAAGGCAAAGGCATCAGTTATAAACCACCATTTCACATATTGCTTAATTGGATCACATTAGCTAGTGGGATGTGCTTGAAAGCTGCTGTGGGTGAGCCTGTTGTGCTAATTTGTATAGGTAGGATCAGAAAGTGGAACAACCCAATAAAGATATATCAAAGATATGCCAGATGTGTGTATAAGAATAAAAGTTATTACATACCTTTGCCTTGAATAAGAATGTTTAAAAACTGCTCCGGTGGTCTAGTGGTTAGAGCGTTCGCCTTGGATGTGGGAGGTTGTGGGTTCGATCCCCGGTCGAGTCATACCAAAGACTTGCAAAAATGTTACTAACAACTACCTCGCTTGGCGCTCAGCATTAAGAGGTTAGTGTTAGGACTGGTTGGCCTAGTGTCAGGATAATGTGACTGGGTGGAACATCATGCTACATGTCTGCAGCATGATGCCCCAGTGCTAGACATCACTATAAACTGCCACACATGCTGACATTGTTGCGATATTACTGAAAAATTGTTAAAGCTATATTAAAAATCATAATCACATCATAGAATGTTTAAACCATATTGTAATTTTGTCAAGTCTGTGAACAGAGTCAATGGTTCTTTCGAAGTCATATTTTACTGAATATTATGCAGTGCATGGTGATTTCAGTTGTTGGAATAGTGTTCAAGCGTAATTCATATTTGATGCCAATTTAGGAAGCAACTAGCTATTAGCAAAGCCCAACAAAATAAAAGAGCATGCCATCAAAAAAAAAGAAAAGAAGAAGATAAGGGAGGAGGCTATTAATTATTGGCACATGCTGCAAATAACACATCAAAATACATCTAGTCCCAAGTGAGGGTAGTGATGAACACTAATGACACTTGTTATGAGTCTATGCTCTTAAAATAAGTAATAGAAAAGAGTGAAGGACAACAAACTTTGTAAAATTTACAATTTGTTTCCCTAGAATACAAAGTGAAAATGAGAAAAAAAAACTTAGGGCCTTGTGAAATAAATCCCAAAATAATCCAAGAATTAAAGACACAAGTCCTGACAATATAAAGTCCTGAATAAAACTCAGTAGAAGTCCTGAAGAAATCCAAAAACTGAAGGGTATGATGAGGGAGGTTGTGTGTTTGAACCCCAGCTGAGTTACACAAAAGACTTAAAAAAATGGTACTAACATCATTCCCGCCATGTGCTCAGCGTTAATAGATTAGTGTTAGGACTAGTTGTCTGGTATCAGGATAACATGACTGGGTGGAACAATATGCTTCGTGTCTGCTGCATGAAGACCCAGTGCTATACATCACTATAAACTGCCACACTGCAGACATCATAACAGTATAACTGAAAAATTGTTAAAGTTACATTAAAAATTCAAATCTCTCTCTCTCACACACAAACACACACACACTATTCTAAGTTGTGCAACTAACTTATTAAGAAAGGTTTTTAAAATGTATTTGTTGATGAAATGTAGCATACTCATTTTAAAAGACATTGGTTAATATTCATTTGTTAATATTCATTGTTAATATTCATTTGCCTGCAGAATCTCCATTTGTTGGTCCTTCACCTGTATGAAGATCATCTGGTTACATTTATTGAAAGCTGTACACCTTGTGTACAAAATGAAGTATGTAACACATAAATGGGGAACAATACTTTTTCTGAGTAATATGTCCCCGGCTTACACTTATAGGGTAATACAGTACTTGTGAAACTGATTGAGCCATACATATATGATTGATATGTAATCTTAAGCTAAGGTATTAGCTACTTTTAAAAGTGCCTTGATAGTGTTTATTACCTGAAAAAAAACCCATATATATATATATATATATATATACAAAGAATACAAATCATATGGCGAATAACAACCCTTTCAAGCTAACAACCCTTTCAAGCGTACTGGATCCACCAAGGGATCATGTGTGTGTCAGGGATTAATTAAAATAGATGCAATAAACTGACGACGAACAGTACAAAACTAGTTCTGTTCGACAAACAGTACAAAACTAGTTCTGTTCGACAAACAGTACAAAACTAGTTCTGTTCGTCATCAGTTTATTGCATCTATATTTATATATATATATATATATATATATATATATATATATATATAAACTAAATGGATCAAAAATATATATACCATATATATCTTGTTTTTAACCATGTAGTTGAGCAAGTTGGTAGCAACTGATCCTGTTGATATACAAAGTGGGTGTTTGAATATCTGTGATGACTTAACTATGAAACTTGATGGTATTGTTTGTATGGATTGAGATAAAGAAAGTCCCATGGTTCTTTGAAGCATTATGGAGTCCCTTGCTACAGATTATAATGACTTATAGATGAAACTGAAGACATCTACAGAGATCCCAAGCAGAAATGCATGCCACAGCTATCAAAAATTATGAATTATAAGAATTGTGCAAAAATTGCTTGAACCAATTTTTTTTTGTGTGCTAAAGTATTCATTACTTGTGACAGCTAAAACTTAAACGTGCAAACATATAGCTTGTAGGGCATAGTTCCCTTGCACAACTTGACATTGAAAATCATTGTTTGAGCCAATTTTTGCATTAAAAAAAGAAGAAAAAAAAATCAATTTTGAGTTCATTGTTCCTGATTTGGTCAAGATTGTTTGTTAAAATTGGAATTTTGTTGACTTGGACAGAATAGTAAGACAGCCTTTGTTTATATGACAGCCTTTGTTTTTATATATATATATATATATATATATATATATATATATATATATATATATATATATATATATATATATATATATATATATATATTCTTTCATGCCCTGTCTGTCATATTCAATAAAATCTGTGGGATTAAACTCTTCCTGCTAACCTGTATAAAGAACTTGTGCTGTACATTTTGATAATGCATGTAACCATGTGTCTCAATTGCACTTTGATTGCCAGTATAGCAGAAGATAAAAGCTGCTCATTAATGAATGGATGACATGCATATTTTAAGCATTGCATATCCAGATTGGCATTGAAGGAACATGAGAACATTGTTGTTTTTTTTTAAGCTTTTGATATAATATTTATTTAAAATATATTGTGGAATTAAATATCAGAAGATCTAAAAGTTTAATCATCAGTCTTCTTTATATTTTCTTGTCCCATATTTCAAATCATTCTTGTTTATGTGTTTAAATGTTTTTCCTTTCTCTACTCTGCAGGCAGTTCAGTTGTTAAAGTCTCTAAGCCATGCTGAAATATCTGGCATTGATTTTGTTGATGAAGTCATCAAAGAACTTGGGAAACAGATAGAAATTGCACAAGAAGCCACCAAAGGAAACCATAAAACAATTAAGGTAAGTACTCAGATAAATAAACCAATATATTTGGTATATATTATAAAGTTTGATAACTCTAATCTCATTTAATCAAGTATAAGGCAGGCATCACTCAAACAGCTTGCAGAATCCCAGTATGGAACTAAATCTTGTTTGTATCCCTCAGAAACTGGCACTTTATCTTTTGAAAGTTTTACTGTATATTTTTATCCCCAGCCTTTAATGATTGTATTTCTTGTGATTTAATGTTTACTAAATTTCAAAGATCTTAAACAGTGCCTACTCATAAGGAGATTAAGTGCATTCCTCACTTCCCCTGTAATAAAAGAGGGAGGGATAAAACCTTCCTGGAGAGAGAAATTGCTACATTCTGTGAAGAGGAAACAGTTTTTTCTCAGTTTAACATAAGGGTCAAGTGTATTTCCCTAGAAAAAAGAGGGGGTAGAAGCACCTTTCCTAATACATGTATAGAGCATGTCTTCTAGGAAGAAGACAGTGGAACTTTTAAAGGACTTTAGTCTCAAAGCTGGGGTCGAGCATTACATTTAATTATCTTAGTACATATCATTATTTGTTCTTTCTTTTTTAGTAATACTGGTACATAAATATTATATGGTATTTTATCGCAATCATTACTGATATCACAACATAATGAATTATGCAGAGGGAGGAATTGACAGCTACTGAATCATGCATGCATACATATGAATGGGAACAATACAAAAGGCTTTATAATCCTCTATAAAACTTTTCTCTTACAAGTTTAAAATAAAACAAACACATGTAAAAGGTATTATTATATTACAGTATTTGAACTGAACTAACAAATAGCTCAGCTTTATGACTGATTTGAACTGAACTAACAAATAGCTCAGCTTTATGACTGCTAAAAATGTATAAATAAGAAACCGATGGGGGTGTTGATTTCTGCATCAGGTACATGTCCATTATTATCATTTAGGTCTAAAAATGTGGTTTGGAGCAAGCTTAAAGTCATAAAAATTGGTCCCTCATAAAACAAGTGAAAACACTATTGTTTAAATGATTAACTTTATTAGTAATGGACTTGGATATACCTTCTGAGTAATAATTCACTTCTGAGTGGGTTGCAGAAATGACATTTTTCACTTTTTTTTTTCTTTTCAAGAATCATGTGTGAATTTTCTCCAGGAATTCTATAGATAGTAATATAATTTCTGCCATTTACATACATGCCAACCATTATGCTTTTGGCATAATCATTACGCTTTTTTTCACTAAATTACACCTTATGTGTAAATGTACTTGGATTACGCTTTTTTGGTAGATCCTCCCCAAAATATTTTATAATTTGTTTTCTCATTTTTATTAACATTCCACTAGTCACATTAAACATATTCAGGAAAAGATGGCTTCTGAGTAACTATGACATAAAAGTACACTTTTCTGTAGACCAGGAGTGACTTTCCTTAGTGTTATGTTCTATTTATAGAAGCTGTCTGGCTTAGGACATAACAGACTGGTTTTCTAAGTTTTGATCTTTGCTCACATATTCTTCGTTACAAATAATGTGAGGTACAGAACCATTCTGTAGAAATTTGGCAGTAAAAATTGTCCTATTTATTCTAGTCAATGCGTATGTTACAGCAAAAATATTTCTCAAATGATTTCACAGATGGATTAGAAAGGAAAACCCCCCAGAAAAATGACTCTTTAATGAATACATGAATAACACAATACAGTGCCATTCTAGGGTAGTCATACCCATTGCAGGCAGTGTGGAAAGAGTTTTAATATTGGTCATAGTGTAAAACAAAGACGTCTTGAATTAGCTCATTTTGCCAACTCCAATACTAAGGTAACTTCTTTTTTTGCAGGAGAGCTAAATTGTGGAAATGAATTTTATAAATGCAGGGGTGCTATTTACTGAGCTCTTAATAAAATACTGACTAAAACTAGTGGTATAATACAGCTGTGGTCCTTTGTTCAAACAGATGTTTCATGACGCCGAAATTGAGGAAAATATGCACGTGTTTTGTACATATGCACATTGAATTTTATTATGTTATATGTGGATTACACATTTTCTGCTTAGATTACTTTTGTCTTCTTGGATTACGCTTTTTCCTTACCAAGGGTTGACATGTTTGCATTTATGATCAATTTAGCACCAATCTTGTCTGCAGAGGATGAAACTTCTAATTGCCCACATTTCTCTTTGAATGGAACACTGTCATTAATGTTGAAGTTTACTTTGAATATTAATGGACTGTTTTGCAGAAAAAGTTGGGATGCGTGACATAATATTGAGGCAAGATGAAGTCATTTACGCTTTTTTGACTTGTTTAGGTGAAATAATCTCTGGTGATTGTTTTGTATGAGTCACCCTGCCTTTGGTTATATCTTGTAAATTATCAAGATCCACACCATAAAATCATATATACACCTTGACATGAAATAATAAATGCTGCACATATATTGTTTCAACATTGGCTTTTGGGTCAGGCCATAACTCTAATGGCATAGCTTGATATGTAGTTGCTTCTTTCTGTCTGGTTATAGTTTTAATTAATTTTTATTATTTTGTTTAGTGGGCCACAGTGTGTTTGGAACTGCAACACTGTGCCCTGAAGAATGTGTGCAGTAGCCTGGTAGCAGAGATGAGACGCTTAAACCAGCATAGTCCAGGACTATCCATTGCTTCCACTGTCACTGACAGATTGGGCTACCTTCTGCCCAGCAGTCAACCTGAGATAACAAGTGGGCCGGTGGAGCGCACCTTGATGTACAGTGAAGCTGCCAGGCGAGAGACATTCTCCAAGTGGCCTCATATGAATTACAAGTGAGTTGGACATTGATATACTAGCATTGAGAAATCTCCAATTTCACTGGCAGTTACTAATTCTACAACGCAGCACATGCTATTATTTTATTTCTCAATGCATTATGGTGAGCATAGAGAGGAATACAGAACTGACATCATATGTTGACACCTTGCAAACTTGCTGAGTTACAGGATTAGGTGTGGAGACTACACCACAAGTCATGTCACTGAGGTGAGGTAGAGAGATAAGTATAGTCCAAAAAATATATCCCCATTGGTTTGTACCCCCCTACCGATTTCAATAACAGAAACATTTAATTTGATAAAAAGTGCAAGGAACTTAGTCAATTCATTCATTGATTTATATTTTCTAACCTGAATGTGAGAAGAATTGCCATAACACTGTCATCGCCTGCATGTTTCATGCTTAATGGAAGTAGTTTTCACTGTAATAGACTGATATGCTTGAGAACCATTTCCAGTTTCTGGACCAGCCCATTTTCAGCAAAAGGGTGCATGCGCGACTAAATATGTACATACATATATCGTCTGCTTCCGCTATTTACAGTGTTGAATCAAGCAAAGGAAAAGAATAACAAAAAATTTGCCTTTCACATGGATTGAACAAGTGGTTTCATTAATATGTTCACGTGTGCAAAGGAATATAATTTCAAAATCAATGTTATTGCAATTTACGGAATTATCTGGCAGTTACTGAATAGGATCATTATGTTGTCGGATGGAAATAAACTACCCCGTAGTGTACGGAATATGGCGCCGTGTTAGTATTGAAAGTCCATTAAGCATGAAAGGTGCAAAGGGATGCAAGTACTAGTGCCATTCTGGTGATAGTCAGGTTAGAAATTATAAATCAATGATTTAATTGACTTAGTTCTAAGCACTTTTTATCACATTGAACTTTTTAGTTATTGAAATTGGTAGGGGGGGGTACAAACCAACGGGGATGTATTTTCGGACTATACAAGGTATGGACAGCAGTTGCAAATTGATATACATGCTCTTTAAAAGGACAAATATACCAAATAAATGTAAAATATGACCAAATCATTTGATAATCATTATAAATTACAGTAACTTGGTGGCTTATGTGTTAAAAAAGAGGGTACTCCTCTTCTTTCACTTATATTTTGAATGATAATTTGTCAATGAACAATGCTGAAGTGATTTTAAGTAACCAAGCTGTATGGGCAATTTATTTGTTATTAAGAATTTTTAATGCAATTCTTGATTGTTAAAACATGATACAATATAACTTCATTGTAGCACACTTCATTATACCACAATATTTTATATAACATGATTGTGGTGTCTCCCCAAAAATTTGTATATTTGTTTGCTCGTGAAAAAATCTTTCTTTTAAAGTATGAAAACTAAAGAGTATAAAATTAAGTATCTTTTTGGGGAAGAAATTGTGTACGAATCAGACAACATTGTTGTAGCTTGGTTCATGAGATTTAACAATAATTTCACCAGTTTTGTTAACATGCCAAGTTTTGTGCCAAATTAAGGAGAGTTTGATAATTTGGTGAGATATGATGCATTCTTGAAGAACATGTTGTCTTATGATTGCATCTTTCTTGTTATGAAGAAAATGTTCAAAGTTTCTATAATTTCTTAATATTCATTTTCATCTTAACTTCAATTTTGAAAGAAGTTAGCTCATTTGTGTTAATCTTATTTTATTGAACTACAAGAAATAAATCCTAACAAGTGTTGTCCATTTTTATTCAGTTTTTCTCTGTGTACAATATTTGCTCTAAGAGAAGAAAAGATTCTCATCAGATTTTATAATCAACAATGTTAATTTCACAGCTAAAAGTTGTTACATAGAAGAATGGTAGAAAATAAAACTTAGACTCCCTACCACCACAAGAAAACCAACAACTCGCATGTGGCTTTGTTGTGTTAAACTTCAGTGAATACTATTATGCATTTTCTATAAAATGACCCTGATATTTTATTCTTGCTGTAGTTATTGAAAAAAAATAGGCATCAAAGTGTTAATGCATATTTACAACAGATAATAAGATATATAAATGAGTAGCATGAATCCTTATGCAGGATTAAGTCCAGAGTTAAACAAATTGAATTAGCTTTGAGATTTAGTATTCACAAATCAAGCAAATATCAAGCAGTTAATTTGCCTTCCATTTTATCGGAAAGGGGGGGAGATTGATGCCTGCTTATCTGTCATAAATACCTACTGAAACAAGTTTATGGACTGAATTGTCAGCAGTTTTGGTCATTGCACACACATGTAAAACAACCCCATTGTCTTTCATCTTAACACTTTTTATTTTCTAGCCTCAAATCATTCACATATACACAGGAAACTCTTTCCAGTGTCACTACTCTAAATGCCTAAGTGGTTAGAGTGTCCGCCTTGGATGTGGAAGCTTGTGGTTTCAAACCCCAGCTGTTTTGATAAAAAATACATTTATCAATGCTGTACATATAAAACCTGAAAAAGCACATTTTAATTCATCTGCCATAAGATGGAGTATAATGTTTTTCTGTAATTATGGCATGTAATATATAGATTGCTCTTTTTACGCTCAGATTACGCTTTTTGTTACTTACATTTAGTAATAAATTATACCTCTCTTGGGGGCTGACGTGTGAAAACATTCAGGTTCACATTTAATACAATTTTCATTTGATCAGGTACCCAATAGAAATTTTGACATCTAGTTGAGTATTTTTGCCAAATGCATCATTCAGGCCAGAAGGCAGTGGACTGAAAATTTGTTAAAGCTATGTTAAAAATCCAAACCACAAACAAACAAACCATGACAGCTTATCTTAGACCATCAGCCTTCCACTTGGCTGGAAAATTTGGAAATGCAATATTACTATATTTAGCATATATGTTGGCACACAGTATTTGTTAGGACACCATAAATTAATTTTAAAAGTAATTTTTTTTGTGTATTGTATGTTCTGGGACACATCGTTTTTTTTCATAAGTTGTGGGACACCTTTTAAATCATTCGTAAATTACATGTCGGAAAATGCATGCCAGTTGAAATTTTATTTAAAAATTATAAAACTGTTTCTGACATTTAATCCACTGCAGCAGCATCTCAAAAACACAAGTCTTCTGCACACATACGATCCATTCTTTCGGTACACGAGTATATTTTTAGCTATCTCATACGATGAAATTTTTTTTGTAGAGGCAACACATCACCTGAAGCAGAAAACACAAGGACTAAAGTTAAATTTTGTTCAAATCTGCACCAGTCTAATCCTCACACTTTTGATCCCCATGTTATTGTCAATCTGTCCAGGAATGCAATCAAAGTTCACTAGAATTTCATCCATGCTAATGATCATATTATTGGCGAAATCATCTGTTTTTTCACGAATTCATCATTTTATATTCTCCAAATCTGGGTGATGCTGGGTCATCAATGTCAGTGCACGATGCACAATATTTTGTCACTTTAAAAAATTTTCCATTGTTTAAATTTATGTTCAGAATTACCATGAAAAGGACCAAAAGCTAGCTTCCATAGTTCATCCATCTTTGTTTATTTAAAATACAGCACACTTAAAAGAATTAGTAGTCTGCTTCTGAGGTGGCTTGCTTTGTAATAAAAATAACCTTTGTCTTGGATGTCTTGTCAATAAGTTCAAAGAATGAGTTTACTGCTCACTGCCAGTTGTGTTTATTCACTGGGCTTCTGTCTGCCAGGCATCTGTAGTTGTTATTAGTACAATGGAGCATTGATGTCTGTGGGTAGATCGTAATGATACTTTTGTAATACATGCTGGTGAAAGGAGTGTCACTTGCACTCAAGTGAATGTGTTTTGAAATGATGATTTTTATTTGCGAGATACTGTCATACATAAGACCTGGATATAATTCAGTCTTGGTTATTTTGCACCTAACACCATGTCATGCGTGAATGACAGCTGTCTTCAATATATTGGTTGATTATTTGCCCCTTGTTTGAGATTTTATTGGATCCAGTTTTCTGTCAGATAACATATTCAAACATTTGAGCACACTTTGTTTCTCAGTGTTCATATCAGTGAACTACATGGCATGTGTTATCGAACATAAGTGATACATGCTACAGTATGGAAGCCTATGCTACATATACAGACTTTGTGGATATATTTAATTCTTCAATGCTCATGTTGAAAGAAAAGGAATAAATGATAACAATACAAGGTTAGTTTATTTTTTATTATCAATAAGAATTTTATTGATCTATTTTATTGCAATGTGCATTTAGAGGTGATGGAGCACAAATGCAATACAAATTTATTTTGTTTCTTACGTCTTGGGACATATGACCTAGGTGGAAAAAAAGTTTCACTCTAAGTTCCTGGACAGGAAAAAAACTAATTTTCTTATTGTGTCCCAATATATATATGCTAAATGCAATAGTTGGTAATGCATTACTGGTAATAAAATGTAAACATTTTTAAATTTTGTAATATTTACATTTTAGTTGTGCCTGATTCCCTCCTCCATCTCTGTTCAGATATCCTTTCAACCTCTGTTCAAGTCAAAGAAGGATAATATTCTGATTTGTGGATATTAACAAAGGTATCAGAGTTTTTATTCTAGAGCTCCAGTTACTTAATTGGAAGAGTGAATGTTGTTTGACCAGCAACAGGAAAAGATAATAGCAATGCTATGATAGCTGGTAAGTATTACATAATTAAAATTGTTCCCTAGATAAAAAAATTGCAATATTGCAGTTTTCAGCTCTGCTGGCCATAGATTACCACAGTGACGATATATCTATGACGTTTTATGAAATTCTGGCCATTGTTTAGGCAGAAATGTGGTAACAGAGTATCACAAAATTCTGTGTCCATTACAAAATGTGGGAATAATAATAGTTTTTGGTATTTGCATAGGTGGGCACTGCCAGAACCAATGGCTCAAGCAGGATTTTATCACCAGCCCAACTCTTCTGGAGATGATAGGGCCATGTGCTTCACCTGCAGTGTATGTCTGGTGTGCTGGGAACCAACGGATGAGCCATGGTAAGAACAGGATTATACATGGATCTTTATATAGCCACTTTCACAGGTATATTGTAATAGTATAGTTCTGAGTTTAAGATAGAGTTGTTTAGTTGGTTGAATGGGCTAGTAAGGCTAGGTGACATGGGTTGCACATGAGCTGTGATTTGTCAAATAGATGGAGTCTGATTATCTACCCATATTAAACAGGGTGTGAAAAACCCAACACTTGGTGTTTAATCTCAGGGAGCATGTTATGATTGGCTAATTATCTGCCATATACAGTGATCAATCAGC
This sequence comes from Potamilus streckersoni, assembly GCA_016746295.1. Classification (NCBI taxonomy): domain Eukaryota; kingdom Metazoa; phylum Mollusca; class Bivalvia; order Unionida; family Unionidae; genus Potamilus; species Potamilus streckersoni. Next base: position 1,078,005 of record JAEAOA010000897.1, on the reverse strand, counting down.
TTCAAACTTCACCCTGTGGTCATTGCATCTAGTAGTTACCAGAGTCAACATAGGAGTTAGATCGCAAAAAGGTACAACTTTCCTCAGTAGTAGCACCTGCCTGATTGCCTTGTGGAGTTGTGGCTTCTGTAAGAATCTTACAAGAGGGCTTATTTGGGTGATGTTTTCAGCTTTTAGTGTAATCAGGTTTTTTTTGAGGGTGCTAAGAAATTATGTTTTAGAGAGAAACATCTCATATCTAATGAATTTTCTGTTAAAATATTGACTGTGTACCAGACATCAAACTAAACCATCAGTATAAACTGTTTCAGATATAAATTGCTTTAGAAATGTTGTGAATAACATGAGTGTATTTTTGTTTATTTCTTTGGTAGATTAAAATACATTTCTACCATTGCCTACATTGATTGCTTTTTCACATAGAATTTGATCATTTAAGTCCTGCCATGCCATTGGTAAGGGCATATAGTTTTACCTTTGTCTATTAAGCCATCCATCCACCTGTTGCAAATCAGTTGGGTTTTGCATTGGGTATTTTTCAGGGACTGGTGGGGAGTCTGTGTTCCATTCACACATTTCTAGTTATCTTGCAATTAGGGATTACAGTAGCATTTCTTGAATTCTACAGGTTGCAGCAAGGAACAAAAGTTACTACTGGTTTACATCCTGCAATACAAACAAAGAGTCTACAGCATCTTTATCTTGCTTTAGAAATGTCTCAATCTTATTGATCATAGATCTTTCCATTGCTTAGAGAGGAATTAAACTGAACTAGAAGCTAAGTTATCTGGGTGAAAAAATGAGTTAATCAGTAAGCAAATATTGAGAGTAGTCAGTGTCAAAAGTGGAAAATCACACATTCTGGTGTATACATTAACCCATTCTATCCTGACTACGCCTCTGGTCATAGACTCTCATTTCATCCGGAATACACTTTCAGTTGTAGTTTCACGAGGTTTTTATGTAGCATCTAGAAACATGTGTTATACATCACAAATACTTGTGTACTTCTTCACCAACAACAGGAAATGGTTAAAGCAGAAAAATTTGAAGAAAAAAAACCGTTAAAAACATAACAGCTGATTTGAAAATTGATCGATAAAATGATGTATAAAAACTCAGATGTGAACATGGATATTGATAGCGAAGATAGTGACATTGAAGTTGAAGATTTCGATGATTATGAAGATAATATTGACTTAATTGATGGTTTAAATGTAAATGAAATAGATGGTGCTTGACTGCTTCTACTTTTTGACAGCTATTCGGACATTTACGCTAACTTTGAAGGATTTAAATACGATTATGTCGGGGGTAATTTTTCTAATTGGTTGCATCCAGGATTTAAATTGATTGAAGGGCAAACGTTCAACACCCAGAAGAATACTGACCTAGTGATGATGTGGACTTCAAAATTTTGACAAAACTTTTAATGATTCAGTTTAAAGATTTCCAGGATTAATTTGTAGACAAGTTTTTTTCCGAGAAACTAAAGGCTGAAGTACATGTTCTAGATTGTGAACTCAACAAATTGTTCCTAGTATTTAGTTGTGCAGTTTTGGTAAAATTATTATAACGTTTGAACTAACAGTGCTATAAACTTCAAATTTGGACCAAAATATTAGAAATAGAATTATCATTATTTTATTCCATACTATTTGGAGCATTTCATTCATCTTCACGGAGAAAAGATTCACTGAAGTTCATGGTAATTTTTTTTTTTTTTTAAAGTCCTATTTCAAAATATAGTTGTGAGCTTGTACATCAGTATATTTTAACAAAACATATATCACTGTGTTTCCAATTTTATTACCTTTTCAGAGATACTTAGTTTTATATACTTTTGAAAATAAATAACAATGGATAAGAAAATGAAGCTAATAATAGAAGGAATATAAAATTTTAAGATATACCATTTTTATTAACCTAAAAAAAAGCGAAATGGCAGTTTTATTGTCTTGTAGTGCTAATGTTTTATATTTTTTTTATTCTCCTCAAACTAGAATAAAACATTTGATGTTTTTGATACTTGTCCAGTCTAAGGGACAATACAAGATCTGAGGGGGAAACAAATATTGGGACTGGGTTTGTTTTGTTGATCCACATATTAGGAAGATGACTTTAATACTTTTTCCATGGCATATGTGTGGAGCATTACTTTTGTATGTAAATATTACTTAATAAAAACATTCAATGCATCACATTTAAAAATAGAAAACTATCATTGGCTGTAAATTAAAGTTGAGTAATTTTAGTTGCTAGAGAAAAATAGTTACCTTTAAAGCACATTTTTGTTCCAGTGTGTGTCTTAATTACATCATATTGATTAAATTGTTTGCAGGTCAGAGCATGAGAGGCATTCTCCATCTTGCCCATATGTTAAAGGGGAACACACACAGAATGTCCCTTTGTCAGGTAAGAGTTCGGTAATTATTGCCTCCACTGCACTAGCAGAAGGGTTATATTGTTTTGCAGTTGTCCATCATTGTGTTTTCTTATTTGTCCATATAGTGCATAGCAGAGAAACCATTAAACGTATTCAGGGATGGAACTTTTCTAGTTTTAGTGAGAATTTTTTTTTTGATTTATGCAAATATTTTTTTTTTTTTAATTAAAATTTTTGGCAGACTTTTTTTTCATTTTTGAAATCTGAATATTTTTTTCAGGGATATAATTTGAGTGGAAATGAAAGTAACAAGACATTGTATTTCAGACATGATGCATGCTGGAAGTTATATCTTGGGGCATTTTGTTGAGTTATGTCTTGCACACTCCAGATGTTTTGAAATAATTTCATGGCTTCTGCAGAATTTAAATTTGTTGGTTAGAACAAAAAGATGCCAATAAGGATTTTTTTGGAATATATTTGGAAATTGGAGGAACCTGGACTTGTGTGGTAGATGAGCTATAAAGATGAAATTAATTATGGATGAATGGACAAAAAGGTTCTTAACCATTTAAAATGAAAAATCAGAGGGACTACATATGCATAGTGCGTGAATATATTTTGTTCTTTAATGAGCACGATAAAAAACAAGAAATAAAAAGTATAACAATACAAGGCTAGTTTCTTTCTTTTTGTTATCACATAAGCATTTTATCTATTTTATGGCAAATGTTTGCCCATTGAGGAATATCAGATCCACATGAACCTTTTTTTTTTAATTTTTGTAATGCTTCAGCCATAAATGAAGAATATGTATGTTATTATGATGTGAACATCTTTTAGTCATATTGCAAGTATATAGCAATTTTGCATTTGTCATTTGTCATTTTGCCACAGATAAATAAAAAATGAAATTCTTTAAATTGAATATGGACTGTTTTTTGGATAAAATGCAATTATAAAGATTTGGAATAGCAGCAGTTAAGAAAAGACTTTATCATGAAACAATAAAATAAAATATGTAGCAAACTAGAAATTTGCAGATGGCATTGACTCCATTGTTTTGATTTTGTTTCATTGCAGTCACCTATGCAACTCAACCAGCCATGACACATGGAGAAAGAGGGGATAGAGTAAGTTGCTTCTTTAATTGATTGATCATTTGAAATAAGTTATATTAAGTGTATTTAGATAATAATTATTAGATGGACTATCACTGTTGTCATATTGTATCGGCAACATTTGGACCCATTGACAACACCACTCAAATGGAAAGTATACTTTGAGGGATGGCATGTCTGCTCTTTTCTACTAAGAATAGCTCATGTTTCTAAAAATAACCACATTGCAATATTGAGCTTTGTTGGCCTTTTGGCTTTGAAACAGTCAGTCTGACTTTGTAAAGGGTCAAATCCAGAGAGTGAATGGTTTGGCATGAAGAGCTTTCAATTTAAAGCAAATGATACTTATCCATCATAAAATATGCCAGAAAACCTTAAAGTAAAATGCTCAACAGAATTTGACCAAACTTGACAGAAAGCATCAAAACACCATGGGTTTTCAAAGTGATACAAAATGATTCTGATTGTTGTTGTTGTGGGCCTTATTGCCATTTTTTAGCACATGATAGGCTACACGTGGCAGCCAGTATTAATGGTGGAGGAAGAAAACGGGAAGTCCATGGAAAGAACCACCAAATTTATGAGAAGCTACTGGCAAGCTTTCTCACATATCCATATTCACTGAATCTTAAACTTGAACCGACGCAGACAGAGGTGAGATGGCAGTGATAAGTAATGGATAGCACTTTAGACCACTCGGCTGATCTGACAAAGGTGGTTTAAATTTATTCAAATGATGCTGATCTGCCATAAAAAAGGCTGCCAATACTAAAAATAAGAAATATTGAAATGATTTTTTCTTTAAAAGTGCTTATTGGCCAAATTTTAACAAAAAGCATCTTGACAATAAAGGCTTTTAGACTGATGCAAATGATACTGAACCACAATCAACTGTGGCTACCAAACCTAAGTCCTTTAAACTATTTAAAGTCTGCTTGACCAATTTCAACTGTATTTAGTAAAAAGGATCCTGGCATCAATGACGTTTAGATGTACTAATGACTCATCAGCAAACATGACTATAATTGCTTAAAAAACAGTTAAAAGAAATAAACTTTAAATGTCATTAAAAATTTAATAAAATGCATCTTGGTATAAAGAAGTATTTTTATATTTATACATGTGTTTCTGTTCCACCATTTGACATTGTGGCCATTACAAAAAAATCAGAAAAATTGCTCCATGGAATTTAACCAAATTAATTGCATTCAGATTTATATTAATGAGGTTAGCATGCCATCTTTTGTGGATCCCATTACTATACATACAAAGCTTGTAACTGCCACTTTGCAAACATTACAGGAAAGAATTTGATCAAATTTGACTAGTAGCTTTATGAGGCAAGTTAGGGCTTTGAAATATGTGCTAATGCTGCCAATCCTTCATCAACTATTGCCAGGTTACACAAAAAAGGAAAACATCTAATCAACTCTGGGGCAAAATTGCTCAACAGAAATTGACCATCAGTTACAGAAAGCATCCTTCAATCTTGAACAGTTTAATACCATTAAATGTGGATGAAAATACTAAAAGTGATAATCCTTTAAACCATTGTTTTCTTGTGTAGTTAACAGCACTACAAGAAACTTATGCAGAAGCCACCCTGTTATCCAATAATTTTGTATCACCTGCTCTTCAATTGGCCTGATAAGTATATGTCTGGCAGAAGAGCAGTCTGGTGGCAACTTGAGCTTCTTGTTTTACAACTAATGTACCTTAGAATGGTTGAGTTGACATGTGTACCTTTTAGCAGTTTACCCTCTTAAAGGATATGCAAACAATTTCAGTAATTCAGCAAATAATTACAACCAGCAGACGATTAATTATGAATCATACCTTACCTTCAGTTTCTGAAAGTTTTTACTTGGTACAATTACATTTGCAGTGAAAACTATATAACCTGATCATACCATACAGATTTCAAACCATATCAGGCTCTGTTGACGCAAACTTTTGTAATTTGGACAAATGTAATTGTTAATGGCAAGTACAATGATAACTCCTTTTTACTCAAACCTGCAACCTTCTGATTACGAGTCTAGTGATCACGAGTCAATCACTGAGTGACCACAGTTTCCTTGGGTGGGGATCCCAGTGATTTTTCAAGTTATGACTCCAGACACAGGGTCCCATGGAGTTAAGGACAGCTGCATGAATCGATGCTGACCACACAGATTAACTCAAATTTTTAAAGCCAAGAGTAAGGGTATGTACTTTCAGGTTGGGCTGTGACCAGTCTCAAAGTTATGATTTGAAGCTTAGTACCCAGGGACAGAGAGATATCCTGGAAGAATGTTGGTTTTATAAATGACTAGGTCTTTTTATTGGCAAGATATATGATCTAGGAAAGGAGATAAATGATACCAACATTAACAAAATGTGTTGCAACTTTATTCCCCCAATTTTGTGTACCACTTAAAATCATTACTTGCAGACTTTGTTATTATTATGCATAAATTGATGTCATCATTGGTTAGAACATAAATTTTAACAAAATCAAAGATTTTGTACTATCCATTCACAGTGTAATTGCAAGCAAAAAGAGGTCTGGTAGAAGAGTACCTTTGTTTACTTAGATATATGTCAATGTTACCAGAATTTGTATATTTAGTTTTAGATTTAAGTTCACATACATATGAAACTATATAACTGAACATGACCTATAGTTTTTTATGTTACTTGTATCGACTGAATGACAAGATACCTGAATATGCAATATGCAAGATAGACTTGATCATTTAAACTTGAACCTCCCCATTGTTCTGTGGTTGGATAGTGGTTCTTCACTGTGAGATTTAGTTAAGTCAAGATCTGTATGAGACTTGGTACTATTTTTTTTTTTCAGATTGAATGTGTCAGTTCCACTAGCTGTGACAAGTTTGTGGCAACTTCCACAAGAAATGGTAATGTGGTGATCTGGGATGTAGGCCACATTTTAAAGGTATAGTTTATAGTTAATGTAGACAACAGACAAAACAACCCTCAACCATATAGCATTCATTTCAAATCCTCAACCATCAGTAACATATGAGCAAACTTAACTGACAGGCCAGTAAAACAATACAGCATCCTTCCGTATGAAATAGGTCAGATTTAGTATTAAAAAAAGGAAATGCAGCTTGAAAAAATTCAGTTCTAGTGATTACAGTGCATGGGGTCATAGCATTCATTGTGGGACAGTCACTTCACTGCTGCTCATCTTAAACCCAGATATTGTCAGAAAGAAGAAAAATAAAGCTTTAATAATGTGCTGCTGTTGTATTGCTTTCCTTTACTGTGATGCAAGTCTCCAGTCAAAGCTAAATCAGTGCCTCCTCCAGTTAGTATTGGATGGTTCTAGAACAGTCTGACTCCCACCTCACAGCCTACATACACAATAATATTCTCCTTCTCCTTTGATGACATGTGCATAATACATGCTTTTTGTTTATTAACAATTGCTGTGTTTTTGAGTTTAAAATGAATTTCTGGCATTTAACTTTAAACTTTGTTTTGTTCAACCATTAGTCCACTCAGTCCTTGCTATATTTGGATGTTATCTTTTCTTTGCATTGATAATTTGTATCTCCCTTCATTGTTCCAGTGCTAGGTTAAGTATCATGTCATTTTTGGGTTCTGGATGGTTTGGTTTTTTTTGTTTCAATTTTTTATAAATATTTATTTTTTAGGGAATAAAGTTGCAAGGTGTAGGAAAGCTTGGTCACAAAAAGGCCCCATGGGACACTCACCCAACCTGCTAAATGTGCACAAGATTTGCATGCATGGACAAGTGTCCTGCCTGTTTTTATTGGACTTAGCTGAAGGTTCTGCATTGAATAAAGGATGAAGAAAGGTCCTTGTTCCTCCACATCATCAGTGAATGATCTGCTCTTTTGCTTGGGTGGGAGGGGGAAAATAATGTCTCACTATGGCAAGAATATTTTGATACCACCAGGGTTTGGAGATTGCATAAAGCCCATTGATCCCTGAAGTTTGATCTGATGCCATCAGTACCAATGTGACATTAGATTTCTTCCTTTTCCCCATAAAGTAGAGTAAATCACACTTTTACAAAAAGTGCTGGTGCAACACCAGGTACAGTACAGTTAATCAGAGGCAGAACATTCTAAATAGTATGTCAGATACCAGATTTCTACCAAACGCTGGAATTATTCAGACATCTGTGTCTTAAACACAAGGTATTTATTACTTCATTTATCTGTTAGACCAATATTTGCTAGGTGAGTGTATCAGGCCAGTATGGGCCTCTTGTTTTGAATAAAGTCTCACCAAATTCACTGCACGTTAGAATGTAATATTACATACTTACATGCTATAATGTACCACTACTGTTCCTGGTCTATGTTCTTGTTAAGGGCCATCTGGGGCCTTATATTTCAGCAGCTTTGGATTCAATTATAATGTACAGTCAAACATGTTCTTGCTAATGATTACCTTTGTTATATTACCTGGGCTCAATGGCACTTCTTATTTCATCCGCTTAGGAATTTCCTCTACTGCTTAAAGTGGTCACTCGAGTTTATTGACTGATCAATCTTAGTATGCAATTGCAGCATTTCAGAAGAAAGGCATTATTCTTTAAGGAAATATCATGTGACTTATGCAGACATGTCTAATCTTGCTTATATTCACCATACTTAAGCCAGTCTTTTAGTTTAAATTCAGTGGAATGATACCCCAGCCTCTACCCCCCACCCTGTTTTATGTGGGGTGGGGTTGATGCATTATTGATTTTACTAAACATCCTGAATTGCTTTAGCTTATCAGATTTGATCTAATCAACAATTTCTGTTGGTGTTTGCTGGATAATAGTAATTTGGAGATCAGGATCATGGTAAGCTCTTCTTGAGTATTGTTTATGATGCAAGCATGAAATTCAGCTTTCAAAAGCTGTAAATTTCTGTTATATAAGGGCAGTGTAATTATTCTAAAAAAAATCACAAAAAAAATCCCCAGCTAATTTCTGATGTATATTGGGCATTGTAATTTTTCTAAATATAAACTAAAGAAACTGCTAAAGCATTATAAACATATGGTAAAGTTTAAATAAATAAGAAAACATTGTGGTCCATGAAGAATGAATAGTTATAATGTACATACCAGACCATCATTAAATATCCATTCATGTTTGAAATGACAATCCTGAAAAATGATGCAAAAAGGTATTTAAAAAGTTTTTGTAAATTTGAATTATATCAATAGAAGATTAAATTTAAAATAAAACTGAATAATGCAATAGTAGCAAAAAAAAAGAAGTCACCTTTGTTTAAAATAACAACAGTTTGTCTATTTCCCATAGGTTGCTGTGTAAGACGGGTTTTACTGTATTTGGAATATAAAAATATCATATATTCCTTTACTTTGACTTTACCAAAGGTTTGATTTCTGCTAAATTTTTTATGTAGCTCTGTATTGGTTATGTTTGAATTTTTTCTGGTATTCTGTGACATTTAAAAGAGCTATATCTCCTGATTGCCCATCATCCTGACATTGGTTGCTATTGCATAACTTTACTCAGGTTTGTTGGAGTTCGAATTTGACATGTATCATTATATTGTTTCATTTTCACCATGCTGTGATTACATTTACAAGAATGATGTCCCATGATTGCCCCATACTCTTAACTTTGATGGCTGCAGCATAACTGTACAGCATAACTATACCAAAGTGTGTTTGATATCAACTAAATTTGGCTTGTGGCTTTATTTTGATCAGACAGTGCATGAATATGAGTTCCAATGTTCAGTGACATCATATATAGTACTTATGCCCATGATTGTCTGTTATCTGAACATTTTGTTTCCTGAGGATGACTTTACCAAGGATATTTGGATTTCAAGCACATATGGTGTGTGGCTTTATGTTGATGAGACCTTGAATGAGTTTGATTTTCAGCAAGCAGTACATTACTGCACAGAGTTATGCCCCCTATTGCCCGATTCCACCCTTCACTGATTTAGGTTAATACAGAATTACTTGACCAAGGGTGGATTTGAACCAAAGTTGTACTTAAAGATTTATATTGTTAAGAACTTGAAAAAGTTTTTTTCAGCATTCACAGTCATTTAAAAGAGTTGAACCCCATATTTTAAATCCTCATCAATTTGTGACTTCAGCATAACTTAAAGGTCACCAGCTATGCTCAACATTTTCTTAACATTAGATTTGCATTACATGGTTACACTTGCACAAAAAAAAATTATCAAGTGTAAAAAAGAAATAATAATTTAATTAGTTGAAATAGAAGTATGCATCACTGTTACTTCCCCTTAGTTATGGTTTCCCACATAATAGAGTCTGCCAGCCAGAAATGACATTCATTTATCACCACAAGACGAAGTACATGCTTCATCTTGTCAAACAATAAAAAGCTATAAACTATGGATAGGGAACATTTAGATGAAACTCCTGAAAACTAATTTACTGTTCAGCTTTATATCTATATGTGTGCAGGATGCACTAGATTCTGTCACTTTCAAAACTTCCATTGTTTCAATTTATTTTGAAAATTCCCATTAATGCTGGTAAAAAGGAATCTTTTGGCTTGCCTATGTCAGTCTACTTTATGAAGAAAAAAAGAAATCGGCACACTTAAAAGAATCCAAAGGAACTGAACTTGGCTTCATTATGTCGAGCGACTTCATAAGAAAAAATCAGCACATTTAAAAGATACCAAAGTCAGTTTTCGCTGTTGGTTTGCTTTGTAATGAAATAACTTTTTTTATATGATATCCTGTTGGTAAGTTTACGCAAGGAGTTTATTGCTCGCTGTGTTTATTCATCACCTGGGCTTCTATTTGTTTGCCATATGTAATCCTAATTGATGCTTGTATACACAACAATAACTTTCTTTAATAATACTTTTGTAACCCATGCTAGCGAAAAGATGATCATTTTTTTCTCATATATATGTTTGTTATGAAATATGATTATTTTCTTTGAAAGAATATCAAGATAGTTTGCTTAATTTTAGGTTTGTTTTCCCTTAAAACCTATCTTACATGATGTTTGACGAAAAAGAACTTGTTCAAACTATTGTTAAGTGGGGCTGAATTGTCTTTTGAGAGTTGGGCCAAATTGACTATAATCAGGTATAAATGATACAACTTTCACATCCCTCACCCTATTTGATCCCACAGCTTGAATCAACTTTTTTTCTGGTAAAAAAAAAAGGCCTTTTGGAAAAAGAAAGAACCCTTTTTCCCATCATCACTCATTTGTTTACATCCATATGCAACACAGTGCACCATATTTGCTGTACAAAAGGACAATCGTAAGATATATCAAATAGACATTTACGTGGGGAAATTTAATACTTTTAATGGCTAGATTGAATAGAAGGGATAAATATATGTCATATCTATTTCTGGTATGCAGAAACTACCGATTGTTTATGGAGATTGTCTGATTAAACATTTTTATGGTATGCATACATAACAAATGTGTTTTGTTTATGGCTATGATAATATCACACATTTGAACAATATATGTGGCCAGTGATCTTTAAGTATGTAATTTAAAGTCAGTTACATTTAGCATTCACCATTCAGTTAATAAGACCTTAAATTAGTTTAATTTCTGGTATTACACAACATATAAAAGAGTTATACCCTACCCAATTATCTGTCCTCTGGTTACTAGAGAATTATTTTGCACGGTACTTTTGGATTTATACATTTATATATTTGGTAGGCAACTTTCTATTGATGAGACCTTGAAATCAAAATGAATTCAATTTCCAGCATTCCACATTATTGCATAGATATTTGAGTCATGACCCATATCACATGTTCTCCTAAATTTTAAATTGGCCACATTGCATTACCTAATATTGTTGGATTTCAACTAGATTTGACCTGCAGCTTTATTTTGATGATGTCATAATTAAGCTGAATTTCCAGTATTCTTCAGCATTGAGAGTAGTTATGTCCCCTGAATGCTCACACGGTTAACTTTGTTTCCCAACACAAGTTCATCTGTTGAGCCATTTAACTTAGTGTTTCCTCTGTCACCAATAGCTGTAGTATTTCAGAAGTTTATTTAACCAGTTTATACTATACACATATTTGGAATATAACATTGTCTGCTTGCCTACTTAATGTATTTCTGCCTCTTGGTTCGTGCAGGATGGGGCCATGTTGTGTCATGGAATTATGCCTTTTGATACACTGACAGCCCATCTCAGTGACCTGCTACATTTTTGTTTTTTAAGCTCTGGTTATGTTTTGAAATAAATTTATCAGAACAAAAGTAATGATTTTTTTTTTTAAGAGTTGAACAGTCCCTTGTAAGAGGTTTCAAAAAAGTGTTTAAATGAAACATTGCTAGGTTTACAAAGCTCTTCAGCTGAAACTGTTTGAAGCAGCTGGTTACTATGATACATTTCTTGAAAAAAAGATTATTCCTTATGTCAATGTTCAATGGCTAACATGCTGTATTCAAACTATGTCCACTACAGAAGTACAGCCAGTTCAGCTTGGATCCCTCTGAGACAGTTGTGGCCCTGAAGACTGGCGTGCAGGTGGAACGATGTCCTTCGCTCACTCATTATCAGCAGCAGAAGGAAAAGGATAATAATAACACCATCAGCACTAGCAGCTGCAAGCTTGTGGCCAGCCTAGAAAAACAAACTATCACTTCACTGCCACAGGGTGCAGAAGGGTACAGAACTTTCCTCCCTGTCCTATTCCTTAAATCTTTATATTGTTTTTAATAAAATAGGTTTGTGAGACCACCAATGTTGTAGTACAGTCAGTGTCATAATGCACACATACTATGAAACATACCTTGTGCTGGTTTCCATAGAAATCAATTTTATTATTTGTCTTGCTCATCACCCATTTGGGATACATGTATAAGTATATTCCTACTCATAACTAACTGCATCATGACAGAACTTAATAATGAAAGAATTAAAATTATACAATATGACAATTAAATTATAATAAATTAATGTAGTTGCACATATATTTTTGAAATAAGATTGCTTAATTATTTGCTTCTTTGTCTTTAGTGACAAAATGTGGTGAAGGTATGATATACCAACTAATATCAGTATTTCTGATCAGTGTTAAGCTCAAGTTACCATCATGTCCATTTTGTGAATTTGGCAGCATATGTAATTCACTTAGTCTTCCTGTCCATCAAAGCTCTTTAAGTTTGAATTGTATTGTGCTGCTCTACCATCAAATATTGCTGCAGTTACTAAAATTAGAAATCCTTTAAACAGCTTCTTAAAAAACACTTAAACAGATTTTGACCAAATTTGAAATAAAGCATTTTGGCTTGAAGGCCTTTTGGTTTTTATAGACATGTGATACAGCATTGAATACAAGCAAAATTACTTAAAATAAAAAAACATTCAACTGACTTTATAAAAAAAAATTAAGCTTTTGACAGAAAGCATTTGTGCATGGAGGCCTTGAAGTTTTGAACATATTAGGATGCCACCATTAGAAAAAAATGGATAAACTTTTATATATCAGCAAGCATGATTCCAATCCAGATTGCATTTGCCTTTTAGACAGATGAACAATTTTAAACCTACTTGGGCCTCTTGTTGAAATGCAGCCTTCATTTAATCACTGTTAAAAACATGTAATATTTAGAAATATATCAGGTATATTATCAATTTATTGCTAATATATTGCCTTTACATCATGGTTATCATCTGTAAGTTTTCTCAGAAATTATAGTAGAAGTTATCTTCAATAAAGATGTGGGAAGTTCCTTAGGTTTATCGAGTAAATAATTATGTCTTGTGTTTGAAGAGATTTTCGATGAAGTAAATATAATAAAGATATCAAGTGAACAACTTATTGTATGAAAATACCAATAAAGAATTTGGAAATTTTGAGTCTCCTTTTTAGTCCTAAATGTTTGATTATTTTGTTACTAATATTTGAGATACACAGGAACACCAATTTTTGTCTTTCCTTAGAATGGAAGAATGTATGCATATCTTTTTCAGCAGTAATGGCAACATTGTCCACATCAGTAATAATGATAATAAATGAACTATGATGTGACTGCACAGATTTAGCTGCTAGCTTGCAGTAGCATTTTAGTTTCGGAATCCTCACACTCGGTATTTTCACAATGATAACTGAAAAGAGTTATTATATGCCTTTTTTAACCCAGATTGGATAGTACAGATGCCATATCTGTCAAAAATGAACCCTCTGCTCCTGTCACCTTCACCAGAGGAAATGATGCCATACCATCAAAAGGACTGCATGATACTACTTCTGAAGTGGACTGTTCCACTCCAGGTAACAAACACTTACACACCATTAGAGCACTTTAGTTAAAGACACAAATAAATGAAAATTGAAACCCAGTATGACTACTGCTAGTTTTTAAATGCCTGATAACTGTTGAGTACACCAACTTGGTTTGAAGAGTATGGGACTCAAATAGGAGCAATAAAGCAGAATAAAGGGCTGTTTAGATTTACCTTACCATTTCACTGGGAATCAAAAAATGGCTGGCATTTCATGGCACTTGCAACATATTGTCTGCATGGTACAGATGAAAATGGAGCTAAAAATGCCTTCTCCAAGACATAATGTTTAGCCTAGGTGGGCATAAAAACCTATAATCCTTTGATTATGCTCTCAGGACACAAGAACAATTGCTACAGGATGAAAAATTATAAAATTGTAATGTTCATAATTAATCAGCCTTATCTTTAAAACTGCTTCAAGGATTCAAATCAAATTTTGGTATGTATTTTAATTCCCTTATATTCATTGAAAGCAAACATGTAAATATAAACAGTTCCTTTTCCTTTCAGTTTATTGTGTGTGTGTGTGCATGTGTGCTCAATCTCTAGTGGTTCACATCTTTTTGCAATAAGATTCTTTTGAATAAATTTTTTTAGAGTAAAAAATTTTATGCATAACGTACTTGAACATTTTTTAAATCAGATTCTTTTGTGCACTAGTGCATGTAGTCTGTTGAAGTAATTTAATCATTGTAAAAATAAAAAAGCCTCCTGATTGTACTTCATTTTGAAAACGTGTTTGTCTATCTCTGTTTTCAAATTTTGCATATGTTCATATCTGACTCCATTCATAATAGGTTCTGATTATACTGTTGTTAGTATAAAGGGTCTTAAACTGCAAAATATCATTGGGTAATATTTCATTGGTGGATGGTTCTGACCATTGGTTTTTATGACCTGGGTGTTAATGGGGAAATATGGCCTTAAGACTTGTTATCACTCTTTAATTATTATTAAATTTTAAAGGTGAAATCAGGCTTTTAAAATATGTTATCACTGTTCTAATCATTCTCAAATTCGAAAAGCAAATTCTGGCCTTTAGACTCATTAAAACTGTATTAACATTTAAATTTTAAAGGTAAATTATGACCTTGAAACTTCTTAATAGTGCAAATATTGTAGATTGTAGTTGCCCATTCTGTACATCATTTTATAAAATGACATTGATAATTGGCAGCAGAAAATGCAAAACAGTAAGAAAAAGTTCATATTAGTATGTAAACATGCACACTTCTTTATTTCTCTCTCTCTCACACACACACACTAACACAACACACACACACAACTCACTAGCACATACATACACATTAGTTAAATAGACCTGGCAGCACTAGGATGGCAAATAATGCGAAATGCCAGTTGTATGTCACAAATGCATTTTGTGCCAGAAAAATTTAAAGGTTATAGACAAATTTTGCTAAACTATTAGGCCAGATATGCTCAAGGTTCATAATGTAATAAATAAAGTGAACTCTGTTGATTTAGTAAAAGTTATATTTGTGGATTTTCCATATAAAAAAATTCTTGTGATCTATTTATGCTTTATTTGGCAGATTGATACACTTATGTTTTTTTGATCTCAGAAGTTATAACTAATGCTGAAAAAATATGAAAAGCATGCATGCAGGTATGTGAGTAAACAAATACAAAATCTGGACAAAAAACAGTGGATGTGATTATTAAAAAAGATGTCTGAATTTTCATTCAAAGTCAGTGTCAGGGGTCATGTAGCCTGGAGCAGACAGGAGCCTCAACCACATGGAAAGTTCATCCCTACACCCCATTTCATACTTGAATGATGTTGCTTTCACATTTCTTCTTTATTAGCAGATGAGAATTTGTAGTGAGGTCTCTGACATTAAGAAGCAATGTGTCTTTAAAATCAGACTGCTCCCATGGGTGTTAGAGCATTCACCTTGGATGCAGGGAGTCGCAAGTTTGAACCCTGGCCAAGTCATACCAAAGATTTGTAAAACTGTTACTAACAGCTCCCTTACTAGGTGCTTAGTATTAAGAGGTTAGTGTTAGTACTGGTCGGCTTGGTTTCAGGATAATGCGACTGGGTGTGACATCATGCTACAAGTCTGCAGCATGATGCCCCAGTGCTACACATCACTATAAAGCTGTCACACTGCAGACATTGTATTGATATGACTGAAATTTGTTTAAAGCTACATTAAAATAAAATCCAAATCCAAATCCAGTTTTTAAAACTAAAATTTTTAATTCTTTATACCCATGCTTTAGGAAGAGATGTTCTTTACATGTATATACATAAGAAAGAGCTAAAAGTAAAAAAGATATACCAGGTCTTAAATTAGCTCCATTTTACCTTGAGTCAGTTAGGGTCAGGTGACAGGATCATGAAAAAAATCAGCTTTTTATCTCCTTAAACGTAAAGTTTCAAAATATTTCAAGTTAAAAAACATTTTGAGAAAATTAATGTATTTTAAAATGGAGTTCATGCAGTCTTTCTTCATTCATATGATGTTGCAGTTGCATAGAGTAATAAATGCATTGTATCTGTTGTGTTTTAGTGCACCAACAATACCCGTGCTAAAGACTACATATTCAGCTTCTGCAGATTCTGATAGCATTATAATGTGTCATGGTAACGAAAGACGTAGACTTTGTATTTTCAGATACTGAGTGCAAGTGGAAGCGACCCTGTGAAGATGTAGTAGTAAGTTCTCTTTGCTTGGTTGAGAAGCTTGTTACACAGTCAAGTAGAACAAGCACAGTGCAGCACAACCAACAAGGGGCCAAGCAAGATAATGTGGCCACAACTCCCCAACCTACCCTCATTTGTGGGGTTTCACTCCGAAAGTCAAAGCTTTCCATAAATTCAGAGGCACCAAGGTACGATGCTGAAGGTTCAAGGACTACAGATGTTCAATTAATGAACAAAGTAAATGAAGTAGTTAGTGGAGACCATTCCCTGCAGATAATAATAAGCTCTGAAAATTCAGATAAATGTAAATGTTCCCCAGAGGAAGAGATTTTGAATGCTACCTCATTTCTGCCATATATTTTAGTAACATCAGTCTGTGAAGACAATAAAAAATTGACAAAACTAGCTAGCACAGATTCATTAAAACCGGTTGTAAGTACCAGTAATATTGTTCCAACACTTGGAGCCCTAACAATGAATCAGGACTGGGATCTTTTAGACCAGATGTACTATTCTGATCCGGATCCAGATGTTCAGATAATTGGATTCACTCCAGGTCCAAGTTCAGTGAGCACAAGTGGCCCAACAGAGGCAAAATTTTCCTTGGAAGGAGGGTATGAAGAGAGCCAGGGTAAAACCTCTAGTGTTGATGGTGCAATACGGAAAGTTAATAGTATTCCTAGTTCTGGTACAATTCTCCAGTGTGTAGAACTTCCGGAGGCATTCCATTTCAAAGATATGGAAGTCAGACAGATTCTACCAACTCCAGATGGGCACCATATATTAGTAATAGTTTCTAATCAAATTCTAGACTCCAGTCATTCTCTTGTATCTGTGATCTCTGATTCCTCCCAGACTTCAGAGGAGGGGTACACAACCTGTTGTGAGAATTCTGCAAGTGCTGAGAATGCATCAGTGGATAGCAGTAGCAAAACTAATTGCAACTCATCCAAGTGGGGTGGAATTCTGTGTTATAGATTGGAATTTGACTCTGATTGCCACTATGCAAGTATCAATGAGAGTCCTTTAGCTGTGTATCGCTTTGAGTCTGCTGATTCTGTCCAAACTGCAGTGTTACTGCCTCAAGACATCAGTGACCAGTCAGAAGATGAGTTGACAGATTTAGTTGAAGGGGAAACTAATCAGGGCCTTGAAGTTTCCAGGAAACCAGTTGGAAGTGACTCCTTTAGTGAACTTCAGGGTTTAATAGCTGTGATATTTTCCAGTGGAAAATTATCAGTATTTACTGTGAATAATTTTTCCCTTTTGGCTGAAATTTCTCCTCCTGAAGAGGATCGGTTTACTGGAGTAACCTATTGCTCAGGTGAGAGATAATGATTACTTGTTTTATAACCTTTTCATTCCCTTGCTCTTCAGATGTTGTGGAATATAAAATTATGATGCAAACTCTTTCCATTTTATTTTTGCACTGTAATGTAGAGCATATAATATATGTCTGTCCATCTATTAACAACTTAGCTTCCATGTACTAACTTGAGATCTAACTTACATAACTTTTCCAGATTTTCAATTGGGCTGCCCCATTGAAGATAGAACCATATTTATTTGGGGTTTTGAAGTAAAGTTCACTGAGACTAACAAAATCATTTCCATGCAATAACAAGATCAGGTGCTTATATCTTAACTTTGCAGGTGCATTGCTCTTAAATACTCCCCAAAATGTTTTGGTTTTTGGGTCAAAAGGTCACAGGTCAAGGTGTATATGACCAACCATAACAAAATGATTTCTGATAACTTGACTACTGCATAACACTTTCATGAACCTTTGCTAATGGGTTGCCCTATGAGGTATAGAAAATGCTGTTCATTTCGGGATGCAGAGCTCTAAGGTCCAGATCGTCATATGTGAGAAAGTTGGATAGTTTTCGTCAAATAACAGGGACTTAACCAAATATATTTTTGCCAAAATTTGCAGATTTGTTAGCTTAGGTTATACAAAGAAGGGTATTAATTCATTTTTATAGGTCATGGTCACTATGAATTGACCAAGAGAAATCAGCTTTTTATGAGAGCTAGAATATTGAAAATGCATTCTTAAAATATCCTTGGTATGTTCTTTTTTCTTGATTTTGTGATTCCAAGATTAAAAGGTCACAGTTTCTTTACCATGACCCTTTTGGCAGGTGCTTTATGTATAGTATATGACACTTTGTGTTTATAAAGTCATTTTGTATAGTTGGAAACTGTAAGGTGACCTAATATTTATGATTATGTCTATGTAATACATTACTTACCAAAATGAATTAAATGAATAGGGATTTTAGCAAATGCTTATTGCTGTTCCTTTCAGATGAAGCAGGTGTATTTATATTTTTATTCAGTGCAATATTGATGCACAGAAATTCATCATTATTTTACTGTCATTATAGTGATGTTTTTTAAAAATTGCTTAATTTTTGAAAAGTTTGCTGTTAATACATTGTTATAAATTTTCAGAGCTTATTGTATACTTCACCCTGTTTATAGGCTTGGACCGGCTATGTGTGTGTTCAGCTCTGGGGAAACTGTATCTCTACCAGCTGAGTGAAGATCTTCCAGAGTCTATGGAGAGCCTTGTAGAGGCAGGGGGTAATTCCTCACCAGTCTACCCCTCCCAGTCCCAAACAGCTGGGGCAAAGCTTAAAGAGAATCGACCATCAACCCAAGATCTGCCAGAAGCAAAGGCCACTGCTACTGTCCTGGACAGCAGAGACTCCATACCCAATAGAAATAGACTAAAGCAGGGAACAGGTATCTAGGGAAATCTCCATTTGACCTGAGGTTTAGTCGAGAAGAAATTCAAAACAATTTTTACCCTTTTTTAAGACAAGGATTAATTACAAGTTGCATGTTTTATGCCACTTTGCATCTACCATGTAGGAAAGGCATTAAGTTTCATGTTTGTCTATACCTTGGTTTCTTCTTTAAATACATTGCCTGATCACAGTACCTTAGGAGAACTACTACTACCTCACAATTCCAGCCCTCCCAGACTTAATAGTTAAGAAGCTAAATGTTACTTGCTGACATAGGTGGCAGTCAAAGTGATCTCCTTTTTGATACCAAAATTCAGTGAAAACACTACTACTATTTGTCCAGAGTAGAATGTTTTCTACAGACATATGCCTCGCAATCCAAATACAAATACAGTGTGACCCTTCTATAGGGCTGTAAAAAATCACGAAAAAACCAACCCGGGTACCCGTTGCAAATTTTAACGGGTACCCGTTAGCATATGAATGACCTGTACAACCGTAGACCAACTAATTATCTCCATTTCTTTAATATTTTTTTTATGGCGATAGAGGCTAACCGTGTACTACTCGGTCTGATTCGTCCACACCGACAGAGCTGCTAATTGTCTGACCGCATGCTGTTAATAAATTTATTTAGAATGACCTTTGTACACAGATGGTAGGTATAATCCAACTTTAAATGATCACTGTGATCAGCTGCGTTAAAAGCTTTAGAACACTCACATTTTTTAAAGTATAAGTCCTTATTATAACAGACACGTTTATTCATCTGCTTTCAACTGCAGATTTGAATTACCCACGCATGCGTGCCCCAGTGATACCACGTGCCCATGCAGTCACATAAGTGTTATTATTTTGGAATTATAATTCTTAAAATAGTTATGGTAAAAACGTAGTAGTATTGAAAATAGATATATTGGTATATGTATGATGGCTAACTTTCGAAATTCGCAGAGCTAGTCAACTAGAAAAATGAGCAAAGATTACTTTGAGGTATTACAAAGATTTCAAGGTGTATAGGTGATGATTGTTCATAATATAAATTGTGGGATTTCGTTGACGTTTGTTCGGAAATCAAAGGTATCCCTCTGGATTTCATAAAAAAAAGCACGCAATGTACCGATCATTTAGCACCCACATTCAATAGTTATCGTCTACAAAGAGGTTTATTACCTGTAGAACAAATGTTTTAACCTTGGTATATAATGCCTCGGGGATAACGGTTTGTCCAGTTGCACAATGAATTTTATTAATCCAAACAGATGGTCTGACGTATTGTTTATTTATATTAAGCCGAGATCTGGTTTCTAATTATAGCTGTCATGCCTGTTTGAAGTGGTTGGCAGGTGTGGCGATTTTTTTTTTATGGGTACCCGCGTTTACGTTTCAATACCCGGGTTTTTCTATACGGTTGGATACCCGGGTAACAGGGTACCCATTGACAGCCCTACCCTTCTATAATATACTCTGTTATAACTTGAATTCCAGGTCTTGAGTTTAACAAAAATTTCTTTGTAGCTAGAAGGACTAGTATGTTGAGAAATTTACTAGTCCTGCCAAATCTTTACAAGTCCTGTCCAAAAACCATTTTCACACACTTGTATTAAGATTAACAACAATATTATTCATAAATAGCATTATCATATGAAATGCAAAAGTACAGAATTATAAATCAAATCCTGCTTCAAATCATTAATCAGTCAAATCTCATTTCTTGTGTTTTCAAGATAATTTGGATCTAATTCCAGAAGGGGATCAAGGTGTCCTTTCTCGTCATCCACTTGCACTCTGGGTCTAAATGGGGTTTGTTCAGGTTTCATTACCTTTCTCCCTGAAACATTCCACAAATGTAATGATGGTGATGGATCATTTGTTGGAATATCATTTGTATGGAACATTATAACGAGTAGGTCAGAGAAAACCCAAGATGTCAAACATGATCTCCAGTCACTCTTCACCATTTTCATCTCTGAGAAACTCCTCTCAGCATCAGCAGAGTGGGCTGGGATTATTAGGATAAGGTCGATCAATGCCAGAATATTCTTGCAGTCAGCAGCACATCATTTTATAATTGTGGACCAAGTCAAAGCATAGACGTCTTTGTAATTGCAAGATAGCAGAATACATTAAGAAAATATTAATCTGAATAAATTTACATCAAGATAAAGGAAATGTCAATACTTAAATAAGGTTTATATTAAATTTTTTAAAAGCTTTCTTTAAATGGTTACCTTTTGCAATCATGATACTATGCTAAATAAAGAATTTTTAACAATTTTAGCATCATTGATGTTTCTTGTATTTATTTTTAAATATTTGAATGTACACCTACTTGCTGTAGACTACTCTTTTTAATATGACCCATTTCAATTCCACCACATCAGCAACCACACCTGCTCCAACAAGCACTGGCCGAAAATGATCCACCAAAACAAATCTCTGTCTTTCACTTCCAGTGATGTAGTGAGTAAATGTAACAACCTGTTTATTAATCCTATAAGTCTCACCAACATCAACTCCTTTCATCTCATCCAGCTAACACATCCATACAAAATCAGTGAAGGGTCTTCGGTTCTTTACCAAAGCTTTTTTCACCGGTTGTCACCTGAGGTCCGGCAGGTGAAATTCGCACGTTTCTGAACCTGTAACTTCAGTTTGGTGCAACATAGAAAAGTCAGCTATGGTTTGATGAATATATTTCAGGAGTAAAACAAGCCATCGAATATGGTTATATGCCTTTAAAGCGGAAATAGCTGAAGGAAAACACGAGTCATGGGTAGAACGAAGTATTTAGAAGTTATTGACCTTGTCTCATATATAGTATGATAGACAGAGTCCTATGTCAGAACAGGTCAGGGGGTAATAGATATTTATGTCACTCTGTATGATTGTTTTCCTTCAGATTATTGGGGGGGTCTCAGCATCAAGCTTGCGTCGAGCACATGGTCAAACACATTCCGTTAAAAATTTCCAATATCTTTCCAGTGGTTGATTCTTCTGGTGATATTTGCATAGCTGCTTTTTTCTGATCTTTTTTGTGTTGCTCAAGCTTTCATGCACGTTCACTGATTCAATTTTAAAGTTCGAACAAAATGCAACAAAACAGGATGTTTTCTCTGTTTGCTTTTGCGAATTCCGTACACCAGCTATACCGCATGACTTTCTGTTCTTCCTCATAATTCAGCCATTCCCTGTCTTTTATTCTGAAACGTTCAATTACACTTTTCCATATCATCAGAATTATTCCTCTCATTTAGTCATTTTAATTCAACTTTTGTTTTTTTCCGGTGGCTGAACAAGTTCTATAAAACGCCACATTTTGCCTGTCTTATAAGGAGCAAATTGTGTCCCGTTTGGTAATACGAAATGTTACAGTATAGCTAACACAAAATATTTAAAGAAAGAAAAGGAATGTCACAGTATCCTTTATCTAAGAAAGTCAGAGCAAGAAACTCCATTTCAAAACACGTGCTTTTGCCCCCCTCTCTTAAATGACCTCTCTCTGATCAAGATCAACGGTTCTGCAGAATCAAAGCAGTGGTTATTGTAAACACTGTTATAAAATATTAACATCAGAAGATAATGTTAGTTTCAGCTTAGAAAAGGCGCACTCCCATCAAATGAACCCATCTGACTCTATTTAACAACTCCAATTATGTTCTCATTATTAATAGCGAAAGTTTGGTAATTGTTCCTAATTAATCAGACTACAGTGTATTGTTGAAATTAATAAGTCGTAACATTTTCAAATCTTAGATGCCCATGCTCGGAGATTTTAATTCCCAACAAATGTACAGTATTCTACTTGATGTCTTCATGTGTATTCAATTGTCCATTCTTGTAAAGGAAAAAATATAAAATCTATTTTTATCATCATATAAAAGGTTGTATGAAAAGGATGTGTCAATAATTTTATCGTAATAAATTAATCTAATTTTTATAATTATTTTGATGTAAGTGTAAAATATTCAGTTTACCGTTTGTGACTTGGAGTGTTGGAGTGCTTTGCTAGCGAGCACCCCCACCCCCATTAACTTTAATTAACTTTAATTTCTTCGAATAACTTTTGCGGTGTTCTTATGTGTGGTATACCGTTTTGTAGTTAAATTACTGTGGTCGAGTTAATAAAGTGTTATGCCACGTCATTTTTTGTTTAATTCATTATTATATTAATTAGGATCAATTACCAAACTTCTGTCATTAATGACAGTACCATAATTGGTGCTATAAGCGAAATGCACAAATCGGATGGCTTGTTATAGAAACACACCTTTCCGAGGCAGATATTGACTTCATCTTCTCATGCTAATATTTTATGACTGTGTTAACAATGGTTACTACTTTGATTCTGCAGGACAGCTAAGTCTTCATTAGGGAATGGCATAAACAAGCGCTGACTCTTGATAACCGAAACTTACTTGCCCATTGGACTATTAACTTTATGAAAGTTACTAGTCCGACAGCAAAACTACTAGCCTCGGGCTAGCAGACTACTGCTAATTTCGAGCCTTGAATTCGGATATAATATGAGAGTGGCATGGCTCCAGAAATTTCATATGTATCTTTCTCATGCAAGAAAAAAATGATCTCTCAAATGGCAGGAAGAAAATGTGTGAAAAGTTTATCATCATTTTGGGGAGATGATTGCCTAAGAATTATAATGTAAGATGATTGTGGTAAAGCTCCTGAAATTTCATACATATGTATTTTTCTCTTGCATGAAAAATATTTTTTCTTCTTAAACTAAGAAAAATGACATGTAAAAAGTTTATTCAGGAACCATGCTGGGTTGGTTGGTTGGTTGATGGGCTTAACGCCATTTTTCAGCACACGATAGGCTATTCATGGCGGCCAGTATTAATGGTGGAGGAAGAAACCGAGAAATCACCGGAAAGAACCACCGACCCACGAGAAGCTACTGGCAAGCTTTCTCATATATCCACATTCGCCGAATCCTAGACTCGAACACACGCAGACAGAGGTGAGATGGCAGTGATCCGTAACGGACAGCTCTTTAGACCACTCGGCCACTCGGGGCCCCGGAACCATGCTGGGCTTCGTCAGTGCTGCAAATTGCAATTTTATTTTCCATATTGGACACGATATACCATTTGGCGACTTTTTATATGACCTTGTTGGCTGTTTAAACTTGTATCTTGGGTTTGAAGTGGAGTAATTCAGAGGCACCATGAAAGGAAGCAACAAACTTAATATAAAATGCAATGAACTGAATAATGTTACATAAAAGAATTACTTAAAAGAATTCCATATTGACAAACTGTCTTAACAATGCAATGTTCTATCATAATCTGCTTATACTGACATCTGGCCCGAGTACAGTATGTTGTGATAAATACCAATAGTCCATGGGACTGTCTACAATCGACCAGCCTTTGAAGGCAGAAACAGCAACTGCTACAATAGACAAAACGACAGCTAATTCTTTTTATTTTAAAAAGAACCCAGAAAAATTGTTTTTGCAATTTCAAGGAAAACTAATTGATTTTGAAACACTGATCATTCTGTGATTATTCTGTATAAATACTAAACAAATGAAACAAAAGTTGGTCTCAATCATTTTTCTACAATTATTTGATGTTACCACCATAATAAGAAACATTTGTTTCATTCACCTAAGCTATCCTTTAGCTTTTTATTTAATAACACATGCATCATTCATCAAAGAAAGCCAACTTCAGTCTTTAGTAAAAAAAAAAAAAAAACCACCTTTTACCAGAGGAAGTCATGACCAAACTTGATGGATTGTTGCATTTTTCAATGTGACTGGAATATGTTTATTGTGCCATGAAAGTTTACTTTTTGCAAGATAAAGAGTATGCTTATGATCACTATCAAGGATAACAAACACAAATTAAATTTCCAATCTTTTGTTGCTATAGATATCTAGCAGTCAGGTTAATTACAGATGGGATATCACATAAAGATGTTTGTTAAACTTGTTAATTTGTTCATGTTTTCATTTCCGTATGAATAGCCTAATCCCCAGGGTAGGCTTGGCTGGATGATAGCTGTCTCCAGCTGACCAAAATATACTTCAGTTTAATTACATGTACACATAACATGTAAACAACTATAGCCACATGCTGTTGGTAACAGTATTGTAGAAGATTGTTTAGTGTCTGTCAGATATAGACCAAATGATGACTACCATTTATTTTAAAACGTGTTATTTGTTTTCTAATGGGATGCGACTGTTAAATGTACAGAACATAAAAGATTATGGATTGTATTACACAAAATGTAAGTTGTCACTATAAAAATGTACTTCAGACTAGTTTGTCTTCATTTAATCCAAATAATTTTGCATCTACTTTTATTACCCACCCACCCCTCACCAGCCAATTTTTTTTGTACATGCATCATGTTCTTCAGCTTACTGACTTGGTTGGTTATAACACTTCAGTCTATAACACGGTGGGGTTCTGTGGAGCCAGGCCACCTTATTATTAGCATGGTCATAAATGAACTTAGAAGAGTGTGATCATCATCAGGAATTATACTCCTTTTCAGTCTTCCAAATTTTCTTACTTTCAACAACCAATTTTTTTGTCATTCCTTTGAACTGTAACTTGGAACTTTGTTGGCCTTGTATAGTTGTGCACCCTCTGTATGTACCTGCATGGATTGTGGGTATGCCCCTTCCCCCCCCCATGAGATGCATTAAGGTAAGTTTTCTATTCATAGTTTATTCTCATTGTTCATATTTTGTTGGGGCCCTGAGTGGTCTAAAGCGCTGTCTGTTATGAATCACTGCCATCTCACCTCTGTCTGCATGGGTTCGAGTCTAGGATTCGGCGAATGTGGATATGTGAGAAAGCTTGCCAGTAGCATCTCGTGAGTCGGTGGTTCTTTCCGGTGATTTCCCGGTTTCTTCCTCCACCATTAATACTGGCCGCCATGAATAGCCTATCTTGTGCTGAAAAATGGCGTTAAGCCCAACAACAACAACATATTTTGTTGTTACTGTAAGCAACACTTCAGAAATTTTATTTCTATTGGCAGTCAATTGACTTCCTGATGGTAATTGTAATTTTACTTGATATTTTAATGTCCATTTCATAAGTGTTAATAGCAGTGCTCCAATACTCTACCTGAATTGGCAGCCATGTTTGCTCTTTTACAGTTAAATTGTCATAGGGTGTAACTCTGCCCATAAACTCTTAAAAAAGCAGGATGCATGCCAGGTTACATTTATATTGTCTGGTCTGTTTTGTCTTAATATTTAGATTATTTGCAAGACCAAGTATAAACTTTGTAAATGTTGGAGACATGGAATTCACACCATTTGAGATATGTAGCTTGCTTTGTTTGTCAGTCTACAAATTTGTATCAGACTTGCACATCATTGATGGAAAAGCCAATGGGCTGAAGTACTTTGAGCACTGAAAGGGAGGGCATAGAAGTGCACCTCACAGGTCATCGTCAGTATACATGCTGTCAGCATGGCTCTGAATGACTTGATTCTTGATGGGTATTGCATCCACACAATGATATAAGCTATTATTGTCAGTGACATTGCTAGTTTCTCCCTCAGTACTGCATCATGATAAAACTTCCTTGGCAGAACCAGTTGGCTGCTTACCAGTTAGATTTGACAACCAATCCTTCCATTGAGTTATTTCCTCACACATCAGATGTAAGAACCAGTTACATGGATCAGATATATGTAGGTCACAGCACACAGGCAAACAGTCCTACCAACTAGACAACCAGAGATGACCACAGTTCTCAAGAATGAAAGTGCAGAGAGAATGCAATTGTTTTCACCTGTGATTCACTCCACACCAGACTCCCCATAACAAGAAATGTCTTCATGCTGACCTTATCAGACATTTAGGTGGGGTAAAGGTTTATATTCTTTGCTTCTGAATGTATCCATCTTAGTCACAATAATCAGAGGATCAGGCAAGTGATTTCAGAGGGATTCAGTATCACATTTATTGTACCTCTTCCATTGTCGAGGGGCCCTTCAGCTACCAATGTCTCCAAAGACCCACTTAAAACAACCACATTGCAACAAGAAATCAACAGAATATTCACCAGAAAAGGGCATTTTAAATTGTTCACTGTGTAAATTCCTAAGAGTTTTATTCTAGACTTTAAAGGTTATCCCCACTGTGGGAATTGGTTGTGGGGGATTGGGTGAGGTGCTTCCAATATTTTATTTAAATTATTGTAGAAGTCCCACTCAGGCTCGATTTTGGTTGGAAGTTGAATTAGTGAAAGTTAGATATACAGCTCTGAGCCCCTGTCAGCCATGCTGATGGTTAAATGATTGAATATACAAAAAAGGGGTGGAATTCAATGATAGCAATTTAATAACAATTAAATAGTGAAATAATTCAAATTTCCCAAGTACACTTCTTTTGCTTGACACTTTAATGGTCTATTGCATCACTTGATTCATTATGTGAAAGATTTCCACCTGTCTGTGTATTCTTCTCTCCTATCTTCTAATTCCTTCTCTTTCTCCCCGACTCCCTCCAAGTTCCTTCTCGAATTCTCTATACTCCTCCTCTATTTCCTCCTCCAGACTACTTTTTTTCCTCCTCTACTTTCTATTCACCTTCTCTATGTCGACTATACTTTGTCGACTCTGACTGCACTGCCAGTCTCACTTCTGTCTTCTGGTGAAAGCTGGAAAGCAGGATATCAGTATGTAAGCCCTGTCTTTGTTGCTAAAGTGGTTTATATGCTCAGCTTCCTCTGAAGTCTCTCAAGATTAAAGTGGCTTCTTGAAGATTTTAATTCGAGATTAGAGTGATCTCAGGAACTCTCCTTTTTAAATACAACACTTTTGATCCAAGTCATAGGAAAAGCAGTTGACTGGCATGTAGTCAACCTTCTTGAGCTTTTATCTGAGATTTAGCTTTGCAGAGACAAACTCTAGGTCTAGCAGGGCCTGTGATGGTAGCCCATTCAGACCTGCCAACCCTCACGATTTTGGCATGAATTTCATGACTCAATAGCGATTCACAGATTCAACC
Source organism: Potamilus streckersoni (assembly GCA_016746295.1). Classification (NCBI taxonomy): domain Eukaryota; kingdom Metazoa; phylum Mollusca; class Bivalvia; order Unionida; family Unionidae; genus Potamilus; species Potamilus streckersoni. The sequence continues at coordinate 1,049,778 of JAEAOA010000897.1, read as the reverse complement.
TGCATGCTAAAAAATCATGAATTCCCAAATTCTTAGTCAGCTTAAATTGGAAGAATATACATTTTATCCATTAAGTGTTAGTCAAAATAGCAGCAGTGGTCACTGATGCCCATAACAGTCCTGTATAGCTAGTCATGATGTTAGTAGAACTATATCCAGTTGTTACAGTTTGCCTTGTAGCAAGCATTGTAAAGTATATAATCTATAGTTAGAACAGACATTTTACAAATACTCGTGAAGAAAACTGGGGCACATGTACATACTCATAATAGTTGTAAAAATTGGGGGTTTTTTTGGTTTTGTTTTAAACAAACATTAAATGAAGACAGCTTTTTCAAGTGTTGGAATTTTTGAGGCTTTGAAGGATTATCATGTATCATAATTTGCTCGAGTTCAGTTTTCCGCTCATGTGCCGACACCACAAATTGTTAACTGTTTAAGGTTTCATTTTCTGTATTAATACCATTTCATAATAAAACTACACTTCCACAAAAAAAGTGTATAGATTGGAGCACACCAAAAATTGGTCTTAAATTCACCCATCAAACATCACTATACATTATGCTTTTTGCACAGGAGTGTGCTGCAAATTTTAGAATTGGGAATGTGCACAAGGGCTTGTATTGTTGCTTACAATTTACCTGTCATACTTGTACTATATAGTAATATTGTTTTATAGTCAAATAGCCCATTGCCCAGCACCAAACTTCTATTCCAGGTGGGGTGCCCATTGGGCTTGGTGAACAATAAAGTTTGCTTCATGAAACTTTGATCACACTGACGAAATGAGTAAATGTATTTTCGTGATGTTGACATATATGCCATAACACAGCAAAGTCTAAATCAGATTACCACTGTCTTACATGAAATTGAGATCTGATTTTAATGAATGGAAGCTTTGCTAAAAATATGATTTTGTAGTGTCAAACACCTTGACATGGTCTTGTTTTTCTTTTTTTGTAAATGTCTCTTAAATTTTCATTTTGTAAGTTTCAGAAATAAATTGTTGATTTTACTAAAATTTCTGGTTTCGCTTCTTTGTGTTACATAACAGTATAAACTATATCTAATATAACTAACTGCTATATTCTTTTAAAATTGATAGAATTTTGGTCTATTATTCATACATACTGAAAAGAATTACTTAAGCATATCTTTTGAAAATGTAGAGACAAATTGTTGACATAATGATGACATTGTCCATAAAACTAAAGGCTGTTTTAAGCCTAAGTATTTGAAAGTGATATTTTGTTTAATAGTAAAAGATGTCGTTTTTAGTAAGTAGGTGCTTTTATTATCTTTTATAGGTTCGGAATTACTTGCCAAGCAAGATCTTAGTTTTGACAACCTAGTCTTACTACATCAGCTGACCCGGTTTGAGAACCTGTTGCCACGATTCACAGCCACAGTTCCCCCATGTTGGAATGAGATTCAGCAAGAGCAACAGCAGCGTCGACACCCCCAGCATCTGCAGCACCAAGGAGAGGCTTCACAACACACACGCACCTGGAAACTACAAACTGATAGGTTGGATTGATTGGAGTGATTTTATAGTGATATAGCTGCATTAATAAAGTATAATTGTCTTGCCTGCAATTACAGATGCAAGTCATTACTTTTTTTGTGGAGAGTGGCAGTATTGTCATCTGTGTCAGTTGGGGTGGGTTGACGGACAAGACAATATGTATGGATAAGAGAGTTTGTTTTGCAGAACCATTACAATTCTGTGAATGTAAATCTCTTCAGTAAAGCAGGTTGTTAAGTTCTTACACATTGCACCCACCACAACATACTGCAACCTGTCTATCCATGGCATTGAGCTAATGTTTCCGACTTTGGTCTTGGGTTAAAAGTGTATTGGCCTACATTGAAATGGTAGTGAAAATATTTGGAGACCAACAAGACAGTATTAATCATTTCTTATTCACTTTTTAAAAATGGTGAAGCAAAAGTGTACAGCATCATGTATCAAAGTCGGAAGTTTTTTATTATAGTTTTTACTAGACACATTGGAAAGGTGCATTTCATCTAATGATTAATTTCCTAGATACTATGCAGATATGAATAACTTTGGGCAGTTTTCTTTGATACACTTTCTCTTTGGTTTTGATAAATTGTATACATGTACATTCAGTGCTCCAGCGAGACAGAAATATAGGGGTTCCCACATCTTTAAACATGTTGGTTTTTTCAGTATTTAGTGCCATTTTAACCCCTTCCCACTGTCTTCCAAAGCCTTGTTCTCTCCAGACCAGATTGCAGCAGCAGCATCTTAAAACTGCATTGTTTTCTATTTACCTTAATTTTTATTAATGTTGATTTAATGTTGGATAAATGTATGACTGTACTTTTGCCCGTTTTTTTTTTTTAAAAAAATGAAATTTAAATTACATCAATTGCAGCATGTCCTTTAAACAAAATATTTACGTTTTTTTTTTTAAAAGTGCCTTTTCCTTAAACAGTAATATCCCAGTTGCTAAAGGTTCCCCTCTTAATATCCTTAAGAAAATTCCTAGGTGAAGCATTGAATGCATGAATATTTTCTATTGCAGCAATACATGGGATGAACATCTGTTTGAGATAGTTCTTCCAAGGATGTGCTGTGTAGGACATGTTGATGTGAAATTCTCTTTTCATCCATTGTGCACCTCGGCCCCACATATAGAAATGACTTTACTAAAACAGAATGTCAGTAATCTAGGACGGCAATCAGGCCGAGAGAAATCTGAAGATTCTCTTGCTAGCAATAGTACCAAAGTTAATTCTCATAGGAATAGCAATTCTACAGGAGATGAACCAGGTTCCATCCCAGTGGACAATCCAATTAATTTTGGTATTAAATTCTCGGCAGCTAATGACATGGATGTAAGCAGTGGAAGCCAAAGGGGTGGCATTTCTGCAAGGAATAGTGTATTGGATCCTTTGTTTCTTGAAAGCCATAATGCAGAAATTCTATGTGGACCAATTAATATTGCTAGCTGTTTGGACTTGTCAGGAAATTGTGGACAGGTATCTTTAACAAGTCCCCAACTTCTCCTCTCCAAGCCAAGATCTTTCTTACTTCACATCAAAGGGTTTCAGGACAAGAATGATGCACCAGATAAAGGAAAGGTATGATGACATTCCTCAGAATCAGAATATTAATGTTCATTATTTTATCACATGTTGTATGCAGTTAACCTTATTAAAGAGGACATAATTTAATTTTTTATGCCTGCTATTAGGTAGAGCATCTTGTTATGGTGTCTATCAGTTCATTTGTTCATCTGTTCCCTATTATATTTTTTCACAAAAATATGAGTATCACATATGCCACCAGGTGCATAGTTGTCAGAATCACACAAAATTTGTATAAATTTGCACACTTGGAGACCAGTGATGATTGAGAACTCCCACAAATTACTTTAAAGTCATGCATATGAAATGTACTCCGCTCAGTATACAATTTTTGTTCAGAGGTTCATCCTTGATATGTTTGTCAGGACAAGTCATGCCAGTAAAGGTATCAATTGAAAGATTACTGCTTATACAACTGGAAGTGACATCCTTTAAAGAATTTGATTTCACTAGGGTTTTAACAGAGTGGAGGAGGCAGATAGAGAAATGGATATTGAAGTGTTCAATACATATTGAACTATGGCTGTTTAATCCTTCCCATCCTTTTTGTTCTGCATCTCCCCCTCCCAATTTTTGTGACAAGTGAGTGAATTCCCTCTTTAAATAAAATCCTGGCATCATCTCTGAAGTTTGCTATAATATACCATTACCCGACTTTGTAAATTGCTGGCCGATGGGGTAAAGTAGAAACATATCAGTTCAGGGGTCAAATGATCAAAGATAAAGGTCATTGTGACTAATCTAAATCACATACCTTGACCAAACTTTCAGGATGGTTTGTACTTTAGGCATGATAGAAGCCTAATGACTTTAGGGATTAAAAAAAGGTTAAAGGTCAAGGTCACTGACTAAAGAGAATTGGTTTCTTTGTAATATTAAGTTTACATCACAGATATGGAAACAACATTTTGGATTGCCTGCACTTGGAGAAATATAGAAGCCTGTTGATTTGGAATCAGAAAACCAAGGGTCAAATGCACTGGCTGAAAAATTTAAAAAAGGTTTCTGCATAGAAATTTTGTTTCTGTACCATGTACTTTCGCTCATGTTTTTAGATGGCTTCTGCTTTAAGTCGAGTAGAAATTGTTTGATTTTGTGCTCAGATTCATTTAGCAGAGAAGAATAGGTGTTTTTGTGTAATAAATTTCTATACCACTTTACAAAACTTTGCGAAGGATTTGTGCATAAGGTAAGGAAGAGCTGTAGTTTTGGGGGTCAAAAGATCAAATTGGTTATGCAGAGTTCCAGATAAGTCACATATTTGCATAAACATATATAAAAATTACAAAATAAGTGTATTTTCAGGGTAAATATACATGTATATTCATGGTGTTACGACCCTTTAGTTTAAATGTGTGTGTTAAGGAATGAATTCTGTGTAAATCCTTCTTTATTTTATTTTTATTTCATTAAATGTAATTATAAATATGATTATATTAATATCAGTCTAATTTGTTGTTGAAAAACATGTTTGCTTGAGTCATAAATGTGACTCATACGTGCGGTGTATGATGACAAATTCATTACAAGTAAACATTAAGGAATAGCTTTGAAAACGATTGGCTGATACTTGGTCAGGCTTTCCTAATGTCCAGATGAATTACGAAATTGAATGTGTCCTCTGTGTAATTCAAACAACGTATTAGCTTCATTTATATGCTGAGATATTTTGTAAGTCGTAGTCGAGTCATACACAGTTGCAGTCGTACAGTCAGAGTTTATTGTAACATCTTAGAGCTACACTTTTGAGATGGCCACCAAAGTACCCATTTAAGGTCTGATGATTACCATTTTCATTCAGAACCAGCTGCATGTTGCTACAGTGTTGTGTTTTATGCAAACATTGTACTCATCTGACCATTGTTATGTATTAGCTCGTTCAAAGTAACATAAAAGAAAGATTTAAGACAAGATTTGTAAATTTTAACAAAAATATTTATTTTCCTAGAGAACATGAAAAAATGTAAATATTGTAAACAAGACTTACAGTTTACAGAAATGATCCAAATTGTTTGTTCAAAATAGAAACATTAAGTCCTCTAAAACGTTCTAAACAAAGTCTGAAGTTCAATTCCGGTCAAAAATGGCGGATGACCACGTCAGAAGAAGGCTAACAGAAAATTTCAGAATTTATACAATAAAGCAGGGTTTGTAATATCCCGTTCCAATTTAGAATATTTTCAGAAAATGTCTTTGTCCAAATCAGTAATGTTATCGAGGAAAACAATTAATTATTCAGAAGAAAAAATTAGCTCCTCTAACAAAACCTGTTGTTTTATGTAGACACACAAACAGACAACTTCTAGCACAAAAATACCTTTTTTAAGGTAATAGAAGTTGTGTAGCTCTAATAACTGATTGCATTGACATGGGCTTTTTACCATAATGCTTCATGCAGTATATAACTAGTTCTTAATTAACATGGTGCAAATATGACCACCAACACATCTGCTCATTTCTTAAGTTTATAAACTTGATTTAATTGACACTTGGGTTTAGTCAGATGTTGTTTTACAAACACAAATTCTTGATCTTTTTCTTTGGCCAATTGATCTTTAATACACACATTTTATCCTGCAGGAATCCAGAAAGAGGACATCTGCACCAACAAGTGCAACAAGTGATAAGAGTAAAGCTAAAACAATTAAGGCACAGTTTGAGAACTATGCCTCTGTTTATGGAGCGGCTAGTATCAGTGGGAAGTTTAAACTAGAGAACCTGAGGGGCTGTGACTGGATTCAGGAAATCTCAGTCACTATCAGAAAAACCAAGAAAACCCACCTACAAAAAGATAGGTACATCTGCTTTTTCTTGCTTGATTTTTTTTCTAGTTCTCATTCATATTTGAATTTGCGAGATGATATCCATATTTTCCAGAATAACTTATTTTCCATGCCTGCCTTGGTGGAAGTCCATCATAGTGATCACTCTTGTTCACAAATTCATCCATCCTTCCAGCCATTGTTACATTCATCTGCCTATGTGTCCATCCATTCACACTATTAACCTCCATGTTAAAGGTCACATCCATATTTTTCAGAATAACTTTTTTCCAAGCCTGCCTTGGTGGAAGTTCATTATAGTGATTACTCTTATTTACATGTTCATCTGTTCATCCATCCTTCCAGCCATTGTTACATTCATCTGCCTATAAGTCCATTCATTCACACCATTAACCACAGTGTTTAAAGATTATGTTTTCTTTTATTTCATTACATTGATACCCCACTTGTAAGCCACAGAGGGGCATCACATAGTTGTGAATAATAATTACATGAAAAGTAGAAAAGGCATAACCAATGTTTTTGAAAATAGTTAAAATTTTCGTTAAAAACTCAGAAGCATGCTTTGAAATCATTATGATAAAACTTTTATGAATGTTGATTGAAATAACTGAAATAATTTTGAATAATCATCAGTCATGGTGCAAATCCATCTTGTCAATAAATTCAGTGTATATACATCTGGTTGTAACGTTTTTTGCCTATCCAATCCATTTTCCTACTGCTGTAGAATGGATATTTATATTTATCCTTCTGAAATCAAATTTCTCTGCAGTTAAACTAACAGGCCATCTTTCTAATGTTGACTGGATGTAAGACTAAGATGAATTGAACAGTACTGTGCATCTCATTGGTTAGCTTATGTAATCTTGATAATTACCATTAATTATCAAAGTTGCAAAACCTAATTTCAGAGAAACGCACAGCAGTAATGATTATCCAATCACTTACCTTTATTGTATGGATTAAAACTTTATCAACATGTTGGAACAAATTTTCATCTGTAAACCCTGTTATGTAGCTACCAGTGAGTGGTAAATTTAACATTGTTGCCAAGGAATTCTGGTTATTTAAGAAGGGTGGCCACTTTGGCAGGGCAGGTTTCAAATGGAAGACCACTGTACTATGTCGTTCCACGCTCTTTGTGTTTGGAACATAGCTTCACTGTGTTTATCTTGTATCATTGTGAGTCATGGGGCATTTGATGGTGATTGTTTGCTTCAGTGATTTTTAAGTTTTGCATATAGGTCAATTTCTTCTTGGCTACAGCTGTCATGGAAATTGCTTTGTTGGAGTGTTTTGGTTGGTACAGCACCATGCCTCCACATTTCATTTCAAAGCTTTTGGATTGGCTGAACATGCAAGCCATTGTCAGCTTCTTATTACTCTAAAGCAGAAGTTACTTGTAGATGTGACACAAACTTTGGCTGAGAAAGATCTGTAAGCAGTATTGGGGCAAAGTGCTTTTGTCATGAATTGACAGAGTTGGTCTCTTTACTGTACTTTGGCCCATCTATAATGCAATGTGGCGTTTTCAATATATTAGGCTTTCTGTGCTTTGTTAGTCCTTGCTAATTCATTTATTTCACTTGTTTTTAAGTTTTGCTGATGAGAACTACTAATATTTTTGTGAACTCTGAACCATTACAAAACAATTGTGTTTTAACGTTATTAAGAGATTTGAGATGGAGAATTGAATAAAATTTTAAAACAATCACTTTTCAGAGCCTCGCCAAAAACATATTAAGTAGTTGCACTGGTTAAAATGTGCATTTTATTGGCTAGAATAAACCATGTTACAATGGGAGATGATGTTATTTTGAAACCATTTTTGTATTGCCAGTGTTGGCTTATTTACAGTAGCCAAGGACATTTCTATGTTTGGTATGAAAGTAGTCTTGTGCTTGAAATTATGCTGTCAAGACTGGATCTGGAGTTTTTTGAAAGTTTGTAGGATTTAGTTCACATTCCAGTTAGAGTTATGTAACACAAGCATGAGTATTTTCCCCATCACAGTTAGCACAGCTTTGTAAAGAAAACTTGGCACAGAAGTTTGATCAGCTCCATGTCTGATTTTATTAACTCTATTGGTCCAAGATCAGAACAGCTAATCTTTGGGATCTTTTGTTCCTTCTCTGCTTATCTGGTATTTATTCATTCTTCCATCCATTAGTACAAGGTTTTCATTACTGCATCTCCTAAATTATCAGAATAGACATTACTGGGTTTTAATGAGGTTGAACAAGTTACCCTTTGAACCTATGTCAAATGCCTCACAGACTCATTTTTCTATAAGACCTATTTCCTAAGTAATTCTAGCAGGCACGATCATTGATAGTCATGCCTTGTCAGTCAGTTTTATGTAAAGTTCTGTTATAATTAATCATATTCTGACATGATGACCCATGGTATCATTGCTGAGAACATCAGTCTTTTGTTTTGAAACTTTAGGTGTTCGTTGGATTTCTTTTACTGAGCTTATTAGAGGGAGATCTTGCTTGTTCTTACTGCACTTTCTCTAAGTCCCTGATTTGATTTTTGGGCTAAATGTGCAGTCTGCTAGGAATGTTGCTCAAGACCACATGAATTTACTGGAATATCATTTTCATGAAGTTGCTACCAGCATAACATTTGTACCATTCCCTGACTGACCTTCAGGTTGTAGGTTTGATAGTATGACATCTTTGATTATCATGACCTTTCATCCCTAATTGCTCATTTAGACTTGGTGTGACCTATGTCCGAAGTGCAACAGGTTACCTTCTTTACCAAGTAAGGTTGCTCAACAGATGACTGCTGTAATAATGTGCATACCATACATTAGTCAGCTTGTGATGTTGCATTTGCTCTTTGTGTTTTACCTATTACTTTGACAGGATTCAGTATGGTAATATACATTGTTGTTAAATAGAACCATTTAGATTAAACATTCCATGTAGCATATAATATTGTTTCTGACTGCTACATATACCTATAAGATGAAAAATAGCTGATGAATAAATAGCTGATGAATAAATGCAACAGGACATGCTGTCTGGAAATAACCATAGGATTCTTTTGTAGAATATACAGTGACCAAGAAAAGAAACCATTCAGTGGCTTACAAACTTGAAGTGGTGTTTCTTTAAATAAAATGTTGATAATAAAAATGTTCTGTTAACATTTTTTTTAGAATTAAATAATGTAGTTTATAATACAATTGTATGCACATTGTTGGTATATCAGCCTTAGTTGTGTAATGTGTGCTGCAACCAGTTCTCATTAACTTTGGTTTCTCCTAGTGATGTCATTTTGTGAAAATCATCCATACTTTGAGAAAAGAATGAACAGAAATATCCTACTAAACAGACTAATTCAACTGAAATGTGTGATTTAGTGTGATTTAGATTTTTGACATAGCTTTAACAATTTTCTAGTCATATCGCAACAATGTCTGCAAAGTGACACTTTATAATGATGTCTAACACTGGAGCATCATGCCGCAGACATGTGGCATGATTTCCCATCCAGTCACATTATCCTGACACCAGGCTGACCAGTCCTAACACTACCCTCTTAATACTGAGCACCAAGCAAAGCAGCTGTTAGTACCATTTTTGAAAGTCTTATGTATGACTCAGCCAGGATTCGAACCCACAATCTCCTGTATCGGAGGTGGATGCTCTAACCACTGGGATGTAGAAAGGTACTTTTTAATTGAAATAAATAGTTCCTGTGTCAATTTCAGTAACATCCTTGCAGATATACACATCTACCAATTTTGTAAATATTTACAGGTAGTAAATTAATTAAGCGATTTACAAATGCTAACCCTTGTTTGCTTCTCGCATAAGACTGGGCTAACTCTAAGAATGTAACTCCATCCACCTTTTTCCTGTTTTTCTGTAATAATTAGATGATATATTTGTATAATATATTTGAGAAGAAATCAGTATTGAAACCAACTATAATAGACTCCTGTATAAAGGACACAGATCCATAAAAAACACTTTCAGGAATCCCCTGTTAAAGTCCTAATGTAGATTAATGTAGACAAAGAACATATTTGTTAAAAAAAACTGCTTACATTTTCACTGCATATAAAGGATCTAGTCAAAAATTAAATCGTCAATTGAGAACTAAGAAATATAGATGATTTCATGGGTTCATATTATTGCATAAATATAGTCTGGTTCCTAAATGATGTTCTTAAATATATTTTTATATCATTAGTTTTGGTTCATATGTGGAAGGAATTTTTCCAGAGACAAATAATCCTCTATTGGAGTATTTGCATAAAGATAAAGTACTTCAGAAACTTCTTTTGTATCAAGAACAACAGTCTATATAAAGAAAACAAATTCCTGTCCCATGACTGCTTTATAGACAGGTTCCTAGATTTCAATTATACTTGCCTGATCATGATAAACACACTCCATCTCAACCCTCCTTGCAGTTGCATCAATGGAGGAACATGGACTTAATTTCACCATCCAAATGAGATCACTCAGGTGGTCTAAGTGGTTAGTGTGTCTGCCTTGGATGCGGGAGGTGACAGATTCGAACCCTGGCTAAGTCATGCCAAAGATATATGAAAATGGTACTTGCAGCTGCCTCGCCTGGTGCTCAGCCTGGTATCAGGATAATGTGAATGGTTAGGACATGATGCTGCATGTTTTCTAGACATCACTATAAACTGCCACACTGCCGACATCATAGGGATATGACTGGAAAATTGTTAAAGCTACGTTAAAAATAATAAAAAAATCCACACAATATCCAAATAAAGACTACTTTTGACTCACTTCTGTTGTACTAGTCAGATGATCTTTCAGTAATTACATAGGTAAAATGGGTAAAAAAATGTGATTAATGACTCTCTTTGCTTGAGATTTTTGATGTAGTGGATTTTCTTCTAATATATTATGATAAGGTAAGAAATACTTTAAGAATATTTTACTTGAAAAATTGTTTTCTTGATGCAAATAACAGCTTAATTTTATCTAGGTTGCAGAGGAATGCCATGTTAGAATTGACAAGTTTTCATGAGAAGCTGATATCGATTGTAGCTTTGGATGAGTCCAGCATCCTTCCACATGTCAGCCCTGATTACCTTCAGAACTTGGTTCTTGACATTCTAATGTGGATCACATTCATACAGATGCATGATCCAGATAGGCGGTAAGCTACTTTTTCTTCATTTTGCTGTTTTGATTTTTTAATTGTTTTAATGAATTTACTACCATAGTTGTCTTTCCCATGAGGAATAGGAACTTTGTTTTCCATAACACCGTTTGTGCAGTTTTTCTACATCAAATTTCTTTTGCCTTTAGATTTTCACCTAAAGAACAGGACACATATAATAACAACTGGAGCCTTGGATCAGCCAATGTTAAGTCGGATTAAATCTATCACATCTTAATAGGCTCTGACATGCCTATTGTTGACTAAATATAATTACCTAATTTTGAAATGCTATTGCCTGTTGATAACAGTGCCATGTAATGGCAGCAGTAGAACAATGCTTTTGAGACATATTGCCCAATTACCATAAAAAAAATTTATCCTGCACATTTTGCAGACATTGTCTCTCTGTGAGCTTGGGTGCCAAAAAAGGCAATGGATGCATATTCTTTATATTAAAGCCCATATAGATATCACATGTCAATTTGCTAATGAACATTTAGTAATAAAGTGAACCATAAATGTACATCTCAAAAATATTTATTTAAATGTCTTTCAAGACAATTGCAATTCCACATTTAGGATTATTTCTCAGGATAAATATACTGCAATGGAAATGTATTATGCTGTGAATCATTTAAAATCCTATTCAGTAGGATTAAACAGTGCGGTTCACAAATAAAATGCAATTTTGTGGATTTGTCATTTGAGAAAATAAAACCTTGCAAACTATTGTGCAATATTCACGTCTTTATAAATGATAATACCAATGTTTGCTTCTAAGTATTTGTAAATTAACAGGCTCAGTGCCTACTGTCCAAATTGGGTTCATTAGATACATTAATCATTGCTAACATTTAGCAATTCCTTTTAGTATTAATGGAATTCCTATAAATTTTCATTTCTTAATTATGAAAAGAAGATGCTTTTTTGATGAATTGTGTTTTTGTCCTGACATCAAGATAGATCCAACCATAATAAAATCAGGCAAACATTTGAGAAATGGATGTAAGTTATGGACTGATGAATAATTATGATTACAGTTTAGTGAGAAACCAGGATAATCTGGGCAGCCAGATTTGCATAGCTAGTCACCCAGGGATTTTCAAAATTGTTATTATACCTTTCATAAAGCTATCCAAGATCCATACTTGCCAGATAAAATTTGTCATGCAATGTGATATTCTTTTGCCCAAATCCCCCAACAGTGTCATGTATCTGCAAACACAATTTCCAGTAAATGTTGAAAACAAATTATCAAAAAGAGTGGGACCTTGTTTGACACTGCAAAATATGCCTTTGATCTGTTGCCTGTAGAAACAGTAAACAGTCATGATTCAGATGGATTAATTCTTAATGCTATCACCCCTACACACTTTATATGGTTAATTGTCATCAGATGCCATGATAAGGTAAAATCAGCAGAGATAAGCTACCATCAATCCAGAGTACCTAATTGACTAACATTAGCTTAGGTGATTTTGTGTTTGGCATTCCATTGAAACACTAGTGTAGGAGATTCCACTGTGCTAATTCTTAGGTAAATTACATACACTGGAACAGCCCAATTTTTTTCAAGCTCAGTCATTCAGGAATGCTTGTTAAATAAACTGAATTTTTTTTTACGCTTTAATGAAAATGTCAGCTTTATTAAAGATAATTAGATAACATCCTGATCAGTGGCATATTTTTTAAAGTCCTATTTAACTCCTTATATAAATTGCAAAATGTGATTATTTCATTCATTGATGTGGAATTTTGCAGCACAGGAAGTATTTGTTGGAGGAGAGGTCAGTATATTGACCCAAATAATAAATATTGTATAATTGACAATAACTTGTTTATTTATACAAGCCTATCGAGAATGAATGTAGTTTCAAATTTGAATCTAAAGACAACAAATATATATCTTTAATGCATTTAATACACTTTCAAGCATAAAATAGTTTTTAGACTTGGTTATCTCATCATCACATACACATACATAATGCCAACCATACAGTCATTAAATGCAAAAATACACTAACTTTCTGTCTTTAAAATTAATTGGACTGTGGAAGACAGTATTAACTTGTAGTTTCTGACATTTACCATTCCTTGGTTGAAGGTGATGCAAGTGCATTTTGTGTTCATCTTTGCATTCATCAAAGGATAGATAGTACTGTTGTTCAAACTGCCCTGAAGATCATATTGAATTTTTCTCCACATTGAAGTTATTTTTCAGCATCAGCCCAGTTCATTGTGATGTTGACAGATATTTCATATCCCAAAATAACCAATGTTGATATGGTGTTTTCAGAATGTGCATAGTGTAAAATTATTCCTCTTTCTTCTCTACTTCACAGTGTCAGTCTCCAGCAACACACAGTTTCAATATTTAGTTATGCTGGCCGATGCTTCATTCATGACTCACAGCTGCATTTTGATATTTTTCTTAAGAAATGAATAAATAAATCTTCTGGCTTTATGATTCCAGTTACCAAAAATAATGATTTGTAATTTATATAAAATAAGAGTTGAAAGAATCTTGGTCACTGATCATGGAGTAATCTTTAATAAAGATAACATAAACATTTTCAATGCAGCAAAGTATATAAACTTTTGTTTCTTCAAAATCAGTCTTCACTTTACCAGCTGAAAATGAATTGGGTTGTTCCACTTTTTTTATATCATTATCAAAAATGCGTTACTGTTTACCAGTCAACAAGGTTACAGACTTTCATTGGTGTGTCAAGATGCTCTCTCTTTTGTTCTTTCTCTTTAAAGACTTTAAAAGGCTTTATTTTTCTTGTACTTATGATCAGCTTCAAAGAAAACATATTTTACTTTCTTTTATTCCAATTTGAATATCCATTTCCATTGACTTATAAATCACTAACTTGTTTCTCATTTTACTGTGCCAATTTTTTGGTTCACACAGATGATATCCATGTGTGGGACAACAAAACACTTGGAACTCAAATATGGCCACTAAAGCACAGTACATAACAATCTTGAAAACCTTGATTTACCTTCAATTCTGATGGAACCTGTAAAACCTTGAAAATGCTTAAATAATATATTCCATGAATTGTGTCATGAAACCCTTGAAAATGAAAATGATCCCAAAAAAATGATATTGTGACTTCAAATGAGACTTTTTGTGATTTTTGGTAACCATCAGTTTTTCCTAGAGTGGGTTTTTCCACTGTACACATGCCTGGATACAAAAATAACAAGCAAGACGAAATTCACATATAGCAACATTATTAAAATCTTTAGAAAACCTTCATATTTCACCTGTTTTCTCATTGAAAAATCCATAAATACAGGCTTGAATTTTGTCAGAAGATTCTGCAACAAACCCTGCTAAGATAATACTCCTTCTGAAAGGATGGTTATATCAACATAGGGTTTTCACCACAGTAACATTTTATGCTGTCTAACTGGTTAAAGTCTGAAATTTACTAGTCAGGGGGAGACAGGTTTCCATAAAATTTTGAGGGTCTTTTCATGCTTGAATGCTCAATGGCATGTTGTATTTATCTAAAAGTTTTGGTCCTCAAGGAGGAAGCTGCTACTTCAGGTTTAAACAATAATTAAATAATTTAGAAGGAGTTGGGAACAGTCCTATTGCAGATGGCTGGAAGTAAAGATTTAGAATGTATTATCTTCTACCACACCCATTACATTTACAATTAGCTCCAAGAAAAAACTCTAAACCATCAGTTTGTTAATAAAATATGTTCCAGTCTATGTTAGGTATTGATACTAGATAAGTTGTCCTTGTAATTATAACTGTGCCATATGGGGACATCCCTTTTGGGAAAAAAGATACAGTTGGTAACATTTTCCATTTCACTCTGCTTTATGTATTAAATAAGTCATTTATTCTTTGCAGCATATTTAGCAAGTGCATCCTGATGACTCTTCAGAAACGTCTCGGTCCTTTAGTGAAAGCCTGCTTCATTCAGGGGACAAGAACAACAGCCCACAAATGTGCCAGGTTAATGGCACTCTGTATGGAGTAAGTTCTTGTCTTTCATCAGAACCAAACCATGGAGTATCATAGCAGCATAAGGAATTTTGTAAAGCCATCCATGACATTGATAGAAGCATTTAGTAATACCCTTTTCCATTCATTCATCTGTAGTTTCCCATTCTACCAGTGACATAAAGTAAATTAACATGTTATCATGCTATGGACAAAGATTCCTAAGCTCTTTTCCCCCACCCCTAAATGGGAATATGATGCAACACTTTTAGTGGTGTGCATTTTGTAATTAGGAGTGATATCTGAACTAAAATAGGCAGAAAAGCAAGCAGTCCCATGAATGATAACATGTTAAATATGCATATGATCGGTTATATTTATCCTAATTTGTTCCAGATTCTGCAAATCAGCGGTAGATCCCAACCTGGCACCATCATTTAGTCTGAGCCTATTGGAAGCCATAATGGAAAGTCTGCCCTTTTTACCTTGTGCATACTCATCAGGAGCAGTTAAATGGTACTTTACTTTGCTCAACCGAGTGAAGTGTATGGATATTGTGACAGTATCAGAAAGTTGTGCAGACCTACTTAAAAATACAGCTAAGCAGTACCACAGTAGAACGCTTCCAAGTCATGCTTTGTTGCGCTCTAGGTAAATTAAATAATCTACAGCCACTTTAGATTAAAATCTGTTATTTTCTTGTCAGGTATTTTTTTATATCTGAATCTATTAATCTAATAACGACTTGAATATAAGAAATATGTTTAGTGTAGTAGGAAGAACAAATGTTTATTAGATAAAACATTCCATAATAAAGTCTATACAATGTGTATATTTTGATTATCCTAAACTAGTTAATTTTGTGTTGTGCATGTGAATAAGTATAGGAATTAGATGAGTGAACTGTATGCTTATGAGGCCTTAGCTGTAGTAGCAATAATCCAAGTAATTATGATATTCTAGTTAGTGATGTTGAGAACAGTACTCATTCATTCTTATAATTGGCTTTTAGAATTATTTTTATGTGACAGGTTTAATTGATTGATCAGAATCATGTCATTCCATAACATATTATGTTTCCAGACTTGTTTAGTAGCTTATTAATTTTTTTTTATCCAATTAAGCCACTGGTAATGATACTATAATAAGCAAAATGTCCAGTTAATTTTGACATCTCAAACTCATAAAAGCACTAAACTAAATTTAATTTGCAGATTTTTTTTTTAAAAAGGCTTTTCTTCTCAAAGAAACTTAACATCAGGTTGAATATCAGCACATCTATCATTTGTATTTTGACCCATTTGCATTTCTTGATTGCTGCAGGTATGGGGTTTATGGTCATCCTTTTGAGCCTGACTTATTCGACATGGATCTTCCAGTGGCAATGAAGCAGTGCCAAACGACTCCAAGTGTCCCAGCAAGCTATGCAAGTGTGGTTAGCTCTACTGTAGGGGGAACTGGCAGCTCAATTGCAGCATGTGATCAACAAGAAGAACTGGACTTCTATGATCTTTTTATCATACCCTCAGAGAAATCCAGCAAGGCTCAAATAGAGTATGCTCGCAACAGTATACTTGGAATGCTTGAAGTTGAGCCACTACACTTTACATGTCACTCCACCAGTGATGGCACCAAGATGGAGAAGCTGGATTCTGCTGGAAACAATAGTACAGCAGCTGCAGCAGCAGCAAGCACAGGTTTGAACCCCACAGGATTGACTGGCACAATCAACTTTGGAGAAGGGATTCCACCCCCACAGCTGTCACAAATGTCTGGAACAGGTATGGCCTACTCACTCCAGTCTACCATGGCCTCAGCTAAGCATCAGCTGCAGGAACTGAGCATGAAGAATTATCCAACAGTCAAACATAAAATCATGCACATCAAACAGATCCTTTCAGAGGTGGGGAAGGCTATCCCTCAGATTGCAAAATCTTCCACAGCATCAGCTGAACTTGTCCCTTCAACACCAAAGACAACACCACAAGTCATGACACCCCCTCTGACACCACCTAATGAAGCCTGGCATCAGGTAAATGTATTGAGATTCTTTGCAAACCAGAGTCTGAAAAGACTTGTACATCCCTTCGGAAATTCAGGCCTGATGTTGCTAAACAATCATAAATACTGAAATAACCCTTTTAAAACCAATACTCTTAGTTCATGTTCAAGTACTATTGACATTTTCATGCAGTCAGGGTATTACAGTGTCCAAAGAATGTGAAAATTAGATACAGAGTACAGAGATCCCCAAATTTTAATGGCTCTTGCTGGACATTTATCCCCTCCCCCAATCAATAAATGTGGTGACTGTTTTTTTAAATTTGTACACCATCATTTAAAGGTATTCTAACAAACTGTGACCAAGTCCACTATGTAGTTGGTCATAATGTAGTTGCCTCCCTTTGATTTTTTTTTACCTTCTCAAATATCGACACTTACAGAACGATCCTAGCATGACAGATTACATGTGCATAGACCAGTCTTTTTCAGCAAGTCTAAAATGAATAGTGTTGCACCATATATCCAAATTAATTATTCTTAAATCATTCATGTATGAAAATGAATTCAGTAATTTTTGCTATGTTGGAGACACTGACTTGAAAATTGAATGAGAAACATGGGTGGATATTATTAGTGACACTGTGCAGAACCAATTATTTTATGAACTTGACCAAAGAAAGTGTTGGCTCATCAATTTCTCTGATTAATATCCCTGTCTCTTTAATCCTAATGACTGTCTAGCCATCCTTCCACCCAACACACAGTCTTTATTAGTGCTTGTCCCACATTTTTGGCTCCACTCCAGAGCAGTAAAGTTGGATGGCCTGTTGTGCCTCTGTTACCAAACATTTGTTACTGCTACCCTTCCTAAACTACTTGGAATAATACAATGAAACTTTACAATTTCATCCTATTATCTACTTGGTCTTTAATGAAAATGGTGCCACTCTCACATCTGGGACAGCTACCACATTTTCCATCTAGAAAATTTCGATTTTGCGTGTTGCCACTCCAGAAGAACTGATGATTATATCAACATAGAATTTTCACTAAAAACTTTTTTGCCATCTTTAAAATCTTGTTACTGCTACTTTTCTAGGATCAGTGGTTGTATTGATATGGGGTTTTCACCAAAACATTTCAAAATGAAAATGGGGCTGATCAGACTTCCATTATGTCTACCACGGTGGCCATCTTGACAGTCTTATCATAACTCTGAATTGGTGGTGTTTTGAGCATTGGGTTTATATTGAAAACTATTTATGTTGTCTTGTTTGCCCTCAGTGAGAACAGTGTTCATCTCTTGTCAGATAAGACCACCACAGCAGCTATCATGACAGTTTTTATAATCACTATTTCTTCTGAATGGATGTCATATCAGCATGGAAATTTCACAAGACGACTTCTCATGATATTTAGTTGAAGTGGTTGCAACCTGACATCCAGTATGACTACCTCAGCAGCTATCTTGAAAAGTCTGTTTTTGCTACTCCTCCTGAACATAGTCATTATCAGCAATGGGATTTTGCCTGAAAATTTCTTATTGTATCTAGTTGGTCATCAGTAAAAATTATGTTGATCTGATATCCTGTATGGCCACCAGAGTGACCATCTTGAAAAATCTTGTTACCATTCTACCATATGTTTTCACCAGTAGAATTATGCTGATGTCTAGTTGGTTCTAAATGACAGTGATGCTGATCTAACATCCAATATGGCCACCATGACACTCACCTTGAGAGTCTTGTTATTGCTACTCTCTAAATGGAAAGATATATTAACATTGGATTTTCACAAGATGACTTATTATGGTATCTAGTTGGTCTTGAATCAAAATAGTGATGATGTAACATCAATATGGCTGATAAGGCAGCATCTTTAAAATCTTGAGATTACTGCCACTGTTGCCGTGGTGATTTCATCAGAAGACTTGTTACCTTGTGTCTAGTCGGTCTTCATAATGTTGTTATTGCTACTTTTCCAGAATTGATGGTAATATTGACATAGAGTTTTTATGACTTTTGATGATGTCTTGTGGAATTAAAAATTGGCTGCAATAATGAACATCTCATAGCTAATTCTCCTGAATGGAGAGTCAGATTAAGTGAAGTTTTTAATGGTACCTAGGTTGTTCGTAATGTAAGGTACAGACTTTTTTTAAGTTTGTTATTAGTGCAGAGTTACCTTGGAAGTGTATTTGAACTTTTTGGGAAGTATCTTGCTGCTAGAGATATATTTAAAGTCTCCTATTTGGTTGGTTTGTCTGAAGACTCATGCATTTATTAGGTCATATCAACAAAATAGGTTTAATTTTTTCTGTCGTTCCTTTTGTGTACCCATCCATTAACACTTCTTGTGACTATTCAAGTTCCACAGCCTTAACAAAAAAGTGAATTCCATTTGGTAGGTGAAAGTATCTGTTACATGAAGATGTACCTTTGGAAGGCTACTGCTCTTTTATGAGGACTTTTAAGTCACCACTTTAGCAGGTAACCAGCATAGCTCACATACCATTTTGATGAAGTTTGACATGTGCATTGTCTTACAAACCAGTGTGTGACTTTTATGGGTTTTGTCTCTTCAGCTCCATTTTTAAATCATGCAGATAAATTTAGGATCACCATATCTTATTCATACATCCATTTATCAAAATATTTTCCTGTTTCCCAAGGAATTCAGATAAATAAGGGTCTGCTATATATTTTTCTTTTGAAAACACATTGGAATTTCTTCAGAAGATTTCTAATTTTTGTAGCCATTTAACCCTTTCATCACTAAGTAACTTTGTAGGCATAGAGTCCTCAACACTAAGTAACTTTGGAGTTGTAAAGCAAAATGACTTGTGGACTTTGAAACAACATAACTTTGCCAATGTTAAAGATATCTGGCTGGATTAGGTGTCAAAATCAAGGTTAAAAATCAAATTTTATGACTAATTCAATAAAATGTGCATATCTATTACAACTGTTAAAATGCAGGTACAAACAGGTAACAACAGGTAAAATACAATTGTTTTATTACCTCTTAGAAAACTTAGAATGTTCTCAAAACTTGTTCAATTGAGTGAATAATCACATTAACAACACAAGTCTTTCTTTCATGGTGTCCATAATATATAAAATTATATAAAATGATCTCCAAGGTGAGATCTGTCCACACACGTAAGTGACCTATATCGCCTCTGCCACGTTTGATCGTCGCATTGAAGTTCGTTAAACGGACAATTTTTCCAAACACTTCATCTGAATAGAATATTTGAAAATAATCCGAAGCTTTCCTGGAGCCATATAACTCTCGGGTGTGCCCAACTCTGTCCGAAAACTGAAATAAATCTCTTTGGTTTTTGGGCTTCGTCCAAAAAAAAAACCACGTGGAGCGTACAATTCCTCTGGTTCAAACCTTCAAAGTCATCTTCATCATCATCACTGTCACCCACAAGTGCATTCCATTGTCTCTCCATACATCTTCTCTCATTGTCAAACAAATTTATCAGGTCAGAATTATTTAAATCCTCCGAAAACTCTCCTCTAAAAATCCTTCAAAAATGCCGCCATTTTGGATACAAATTTCAGCATTCGGAAAACATGTTAAAAGTTCCTTCCTACTTTGTTCTTTCTTTCTAGTTGTATACAAGCTAAACTCATGAGATAATCCAAACATAACATCTACATTACCAAATGGAAGTTATTAGAGGTACCCCGAAAGATATTTAGTCGGGTACTATAATGTTAAAAAGGAACACTGCCCTAGACCGAAAACTCGGTCCATAGTGTTGACTGAGTAAATTCCCCTGACCGCATATGCGGTCTGCCGTGATGAAAGGGTTAATAGAAATCTATGGTTTTATGTGTGCAGAATGTTTTCTTGAGCATAGTGGGAGATTTTGAGAAGTGGTTAAGGGTTCAAAGCCTCCTCATTTCTTTAGTAAACTTTTGTATGCAACAAACTGCAATTATTATTATTACATGATCAAGCACTAAGTGCATAGTGATAGTATTTAATGCTTAAATACCTACAACAATAAGTATAATAAATACCCCCAAAACTCCTAAAGCAGCATGGTACTTTTATAAAACTAATTGCAACAGACATGATCATGTGATAAATCTAATCTTCAACAGTTATACCTTGGAGGCAGCATTGGAAGTAAAGGCACCCCATCTGGAGCCTCTCAGCAGCAGCAGAGGATGTCAGTGAACGTACTTCAGACTCAAGCACTTCTTCAACCACCAACACCACAGGTTCTTGTGGTGGAAAGAATGCATTCAGGTAACTACAAAATTGTTGTTACCTCATTTGTCATGTCTACAAGAAATGTAATAAAAACATAGATAGATGGAAAAAAGCAGGATTTTAAGGTCTTGCATTACCTTTGTATGCTATAATTGTTTTCTCATTGTTTACAAAGACTAATTGTTCCATTGATTAGACCTTTGCATATGGCATTAGAAAAAATAAATTTGATACAATTAGAGTTGGAAAACATTCATTGTCTTGGTCATGGAGCAACAGTTTTCAGCCTGGCACATGATACCTGTACATTCTTTCAAGCTGTCTTTTCATCAGCATGTGGATGAAAGAAAGATATTTTCAGTAATATTTTGTACCAAAACTACAAATAACTATAACTGTGTATCCAAATGTAGAAATATTGTTATTCTCCAGCAGCTGTTGTGATTCTCTCAGTTTTAATAATGTGTGCATGCTGATAGCAAAAATTTATTTCACCCATGTAGTTAGTATTATTTTTTTCCTTTCATTGTTTCTTGCATTAAGGAATGGCTTGCTTATCATCTTGATGAAGCATATTTTTATGTCTGATCTTATTTCAGGTGCTCGAAGGTTTGTTATTCTAGATTTTGGGAAGTCTATTCTGTTGACGGATGTGATCATTCCAGCATGTGCTGACCTCGCTTCACTGTCGATAGATGTATGGGTGCAGCAAGAGGAAGTGGATGGTCAGAGACTCATCGTAGCCTCAGATATTGGTAGCAGATCATTAGTCATGAATGACATCATGCCCCCTCCAGTTTGCAGATTCCTTAAGGTAGGTAATGTTATTAAAGTCTCTCTCTTTCTCTCTCTATCTCTCCTTTTCCTCTCTCTCTCTCTCTCTCTCTCTCTCTCTCTCTCTCTCTCTCTCTCACACACACACACACACACACACACACACACACACACATGCACACACACAAGGCCACAAGATGGTAAATGACCCAGGCTTTTTCAATGTTGGGATTTTAACCGGCACCCTTATGGTCATGAGAACAGCACACAGACCTCTAAGCCACCACTGTGTGTATCTATGCACATACATACAGTACCTTGTAGACTACATTTGCATGAATAAAACATGCAACTTTGTAAGTCTTTAAATTTTTTTTTTTTTATATTGCAACATCAAAATTATT
This sequence comes from Potamilus streckersoni, assembly GCA_016746295.1. Classification (NCBI taxonomy): domain Eukaryota; kingdom Metazoa; phylum Mollusca; class Bivalvia; order Unionida; family Unionidae; genus Potamilus; species Potamilus streckersoni. The sequence continues at coordinate 1,027,327 of JAEAOA010000897.1, read as the reverse complement.
TTTGTGGAGGATGAACAAATCCATGGGTAAGAGGGGTTTTAGATAAGTGTTTGGATTTTCATAAGCGCATACTAAATAATTCATGAAAATTTTGCTACAATTTTCATAATTTGCTATTTATATTACTGCCATGTCATTAAATCAGCACATATTTCAGCTGTTAGATGCATGTGATATCATGTCTTAATGTCACACCAGACATCATGGTATTGTTTAGAGTGAAGGTATAATGTCTTAGGCATCCAAATGTACTTTTGAAGACACAACACTATAGCATTGTATGATGTTAGGAAGAAATTAGTTACTTCTTTCCAGTTATTAGTGGTGATGTTGCTGAGCTGTATTGCAGAACCTTGACATAGTTTTCACTTTGGTATCCATCTATATAACCATACTTTTAACTGGATTTTCTGCACCTTGTAAAAGTCACCACATTGTTCTCTTTTTCTTTAACTTTGGTCCTTGTCAGTGCAACAGTAATGCTTGCTGATAAGTTGTAATGCTTAATTTAAAGTGCCTTTGTTATCTGGATTTACATATGGAAGTTACAAGTAACTGAAAATAACTACTTATTTACTGTTTTTGAAATGATGAAAAAAACTTCAAAATTAATTACATGGATTCATTTTTTTATTAGTCAGGCATACATGTATTGGAAAATATTTTTTAGTCCATAACTAACGTCTGTCTGTTATTTTTTTAACTCTAAAAGAGGAAACCAAACCAATGCAAATACAAAATTTTATACAGAATATATATTGGTAGTAAGAGACATATTTTAGTATATTCATTTAATCCTTACCCAAAACCCATTTTGGATAGAATGGGGGAGGTATGGGGGTCACAGCTGGAATCAAAATATACCTCATGACACTTTACATCATGGGGGGGAAGTATGGTAGATTTGTTTGATAAAGATATGGATTGACAAGCAATGTAGATCACTGTATCCATGCTGTTTTTCAAAAAGTATGGGGATAAAGGGAATTATCACATCCCATATGAAACTGTATTCATGTTTTTAATGTAATTACCAGTTGACAACCATAGGAAGATATGGAAGTGGGACAACTAGGTCCAGAATCCCGATAGGAGCATTTTATGGACATAGCTACATTCTGCCATGGGAGTGGAACAGTGGATCTGATCAAGTTGGTGGGACAACTTCATGTCAGCTGGATCTCACCACTCAGTCACAGCTACTGACACAGCTTGGTAGCTTTTTGTCACTGCAGGAAGATATCCAATGCCGATACAGCTTGTCCCGAACTCGTCTAGAGAACCTTTTGTCCCAAACTGACTCCTACCATTACACCACCTCTCACACCCAGTATTACCTGCAGAGAGGAAAGAAGAATAATGATGAAGATAATAATATCATTCAGGTACTCTTATTCTGATCTTTCTTTGTCAGTTTTCTAAATTGATTATTTCCAGAACAAATTCTCCACTCAGTCTGTAATACCGCAATGACTGAAAACTGACTTTCTATTACTTTGAGGGTGGAAATGGTTGAATTTATTCACATTATTTTTAAGCTGACTGGTATTTTATGACTAATAAATTTTAAGTTGTTACAACAGTTAGTGTTTAAAGCCATCACTACTCTGGTCACTTCTGGCTTTAAATCTCTTTCAAAAAATAGTTGTTATTTTTTTACTTGTAGGTTGAATGATGTAATTTATTACTTCAGTAGCATTTTCACCCAGTGGAAAATTGTAAGTAGTGGAGCTGTTTTAAATTCAGATATTTTCATGCAGTAATTTGTTTATTGAAAACATGCCCAAAGAATAAATCCATATTTTCAGTAATTGGATATCTTTTTCTTATACTTCATTGCTTCAGTGTTTTTAGCTCCCCTGACCATTATCCCACTGAGCTTATGGCATAGTCATGTGTCAGTCATTTTTTGTCTTGTGAGCTTTTGGTATGGTCATGTATCAGTCATTCATTGGCATGTGAGCTTTTGGTATGGTCATGTATCAGTCATTCATTGTCTGGTGAGCTTTTGGTATGGTCATGTGTCAGTCATTCATTGTCCATTGCCCACTTTGGAGACCAGCCAAAAATTTTGATCTGTTTTGTATCATGAAAATATCAGATGAATTAAAAATGTGAGATCAGTGTGTAATAAAAAGGTGATCTTGGATCTAATTGTCTGTGTGTCTCATTAGAGGCAATCATTTTGATCTGATTTTGATTAAACTTTAGATATTTGCTTATATTATCAAGATCTCACACAACTTTGATGAAAACAAGATACATTCATATTAACCCTTTAACTACGACTACCGCATCTGAGCGTCACCTGTAAATAGCTCCTGAACCCCACTGACGCATATATGCAGTGTCGATAAGCCTTGTTTAAAACCCCAGTGTCGCTTGTGAGCGCGTAGTTCTGCTGTACTCAAAACCCCAGTGTCGCATATATGCGGATGTAACTGTTGTTGTTGTTGTTGGGCTTAACGCCATTTTTCAGCACACGATAGGCTATTCATGTCGGCCAGTATTATTGGTGGAGGAAGAAACCGGGAAATCACCGGAAAGAACCACCGACCCACGAGAAGCTACTGGCAAGCTTTCTCACATATCCACATTCGCCGAATCCTAGACTCGAACCTATGCAGACAGAGGTGAGATGGCAGTGATCCGTAACGGACAGCGCTTTAGACTACTTGGCCACTCGGGACTCCTCGGATGTAAATGCAATGTTAACTAAACGTTGATTGGTTGAAAGTACAGATATTTACTTATTTTTTCTTAACATAACCAATGAGAAGACTTGTTACTGAACATTTTGATACCAGACGGGAATTTCTTGTCTGATTGTTGTAGGAGTAAATAAAATGGAAATATATGAATAACAGACACTATACAAGGTAAGCTGTTTTTGATTTCACTGAAATCCAGAAAAAATAATGAAATAATGAATATAAATGTAACCATGTTTTTATTGTCAGTTTCCGTAGTCAGCCATGACGATGCTCTAGTATTCAGCCTAGCAAACAGTATCAGTAGTCTCAGTAACTGATACGCTATCACTCAGCAGTAGCGAAACTGCAGAACAGCTGTAGTAGTTAAAGGGTTAATGAGTGATCTTTTATAAGATTGAGCATGTTAGCATTCTGGAAGTCATATTTCTAATCTGATTTTGATCAAACTTGGGTTTATATCATCAAGCTCTTGGATGAGTTTAATAATAAGAAAATTTCACTCTTACTAAAGAGGTAATCTTGCATCTGATTGGTTGATTTTGCTAAAACTGATAAATACATTACCTAATTATTAAACATTAGAAATATGACCACTGCCTCAGAAATTAAACCTACCAAGCTGATTTTGAGAAATAAAAGTTCTTTAATTCGACTGCCAAACTTTGTGGGAGTAATATGAGTGATATCCCCTTAGAGGGATTTTGGTGCTAAATTGCTCTACTTACTACTTCATTTCATGCAAGGAAGCATGCTTATTTGAAGACCATGTAAAACAATTTTCCACTTGTGCCTTTACGATGTTTGGACCATTTCTACTCATCTTGACACCATCTATGGTAGTGAAACAGTCCCTTCATTCCGGTACTATTGCCAGATCATTGACATTTCATTCATTCAGTGCATGGAAATTAGTTCACCACCATCTTGGCTGTCTTTAACAACTTCATCATATAATATTTGTTACACAGTCTCATTCTGAACTGGTGATTCATGTTTCTGGTATACCCACTCATGGTTTTAAGACATACATAGCTTCTAGCTAGGGCAATGGCAGTTCCAGCACTGGATCTGATCTGGATGGCAATTATGTAATGTATTAAGTGCCTGAATTGGGTACAGTGATTGATTTTCCCCGTATATCCGTATATCCATTACCGGCTTTAAGAAACAGATGTTGTGTGGTCACCAGGCCATTTCAATTCCAAAAATGACAATGACCTGAATACCATTGCTATAAAAAGTTCTGATACCAGAAACAGGTGCCATGATTGATTTTTCTGGGATACCCATTAATCACGCATACCAAGTATAAGCATATCTGGTACCAGAATTGAGGAACTATCTGTTGCTTCTTGCTATCTGCTACTAGAAAGAGACGTGTAGTAGTTTGGTTTGAGCTCCATCTTGATCCTGTGCCAACCATAGACTTTAGGGCAAACATAGTAAATACCTACTTTCTGTGCACTGTACCACAAAGCCTTCTTTGCCATATCTAACGCTGCATTCCTTACAAGAGGCTCTCCTGCCAGCATTGTTGAGAATTCATACACACCAGTTATCATTTTTTTTTTAGATGATGTTTAGAGATGACTCTTCATTTTGCTTGTTCCCATATCCATTAATCGGTTTGTCAACAAAGACCAGTTATAACTCAAGCAAATTCCACAGTCTGGTTGAGTTGCTGAAATACTTAATTCCATTGAAATGCCACTTCAAGATCCAAGTGTGATCAGCTCTGGTCTTTTTGCACGGCAAACAGCTAGAAATGTTATCCCAGTCTGCTAATGGGCATGGTTGCTGACCTACCTTTCTACTATACCAGATGTCAGCAGAAACATGGTGAACCTGGAATTGCCAACCTTACTGTGTGTATAGTCAAGAAATCCATCATTAACTTGTAACAGCTGTTTTAAAATATTGCAATTAGACCCATATTCAACTTGTTTTACTTGTCTTTTTTTTCTCCAGAAATCTGAGCAGTGGCCATTTCAGAAATCTGAGCAGTGGCCATTTGTATTTTTTAGCTCTTCTAGACATAGACTAGAAGAGCTTATGGGATGGCCAGTGTTCTTTCATCAGTGATTAGACCCACCAAATAGCACAAGAGGATTGCCATTAAGCTTCTAGTTGGTCCTAAATGAAAAGGAAGTTGCTCCGAATTCAGTATATGACTACAGCAGCCATCATGAAAATCTTTCTGTTGCTACTTTTCATTGGCTGGTCATATGAGCATGGAGTTAATTTCTGATGACCAAATATGTCCACAATCGCAGCCACCTTGAAAATTTTGTTATTGCTACTCCTGAATTGAAAGTCATATTGACATGAGGCTTTTTTCAGAAGACTTTGTATGATGTCTAGTTGACTCAAAATTAAAATGGTGCCATTCTGACGTCTGTTATTGATATCAGCATGGGGGTGTTTGCCTGAAGACTTGTGGTGTCTGGTTAGTCTTAAAAAAAATTGTATCCATCAGGTATCCAAGATGAAAAGTTCTATCAATATTAGGTATTCTCTGGAAATCTTCTATTGATGTCTTGTTCATACTTAATGAAATGGTGTTGATGTGACATCAAGTATTGTTGCTATCATGAAAGTTTTGTTATTGCTTCTGCTCCTAAACGGAAACTTATATCAATATTGGGTTTTGTCAGAAGACTAATTATGATCTCCAGTTAGTCCTGAACAATGATGCCACCTGTTCTAACCTTAAATATGGCAGTTTTGTGAACATCTTGTCACTACTTCTGGAAAAGCATATGAACAAGGGTTTTTCACCACAAGACCGTTTATGATGTCTAGTTGGTTCTGAAAGAAATAGATGCCAATGCCAATCTGACTCCATTAGAGATGGTTTTAACATGCTGCATTTAAAAATAAGAAATGATCTTATCTTGAATTCCAGAAATTTCTCTCTGGACTCTAGTGTCATTCTCTTTGAGGGACAGAAGTCTTTCTAACAGTTCAAAGAAATTGAACATTTTCTGTGAAGGGATACAAGGTTTGCATGTTGTTTTTTGTCCATACAACATTGTAAGTGTTATGTATTGTTATAGACATCATATCTCACAAGATCCATATAAAACAAACACGGAGCCCTGAGTTGTCTAAAGAGCTGTCCATTACGGATCACTGCCATCTCACCTGTCTTCGTGGGTTCAAGTCTAAGATTTGGATATGTGGATATGTAAGAAAGCTTGCCAGTAACTCTCGTTGTTCGGTGGTTCTTTCCAGTAATTTCCCGGTTTCTTCCTCCACCATTAATACTGGTTGCCATGTATAGCCTATCGTGTGCTGAAAATTGGTGTTAAGCCCTAGAACAACAACAAAAAAAAAAAAAAACCTTGCAGCAAATTAATATCACCTTACAAAAATAAGGATTTTTCAGACATGAATCATAGGGTTTTTTTTCTCTCAAAGAATTGCATTGTAGCCCTGGAATGTATTCACCTATTTGGTCTCAATGCAGTGGCAGATCTCGTCATTTTGGGCTGCCAGTTTTGAGACTGTTGCAGATGATTCTTTTGTCCCAGTGGCAGTTGAATCTTTGCCCATGGAATCAATGATCTCAGAGTTGGGATATATAAAGTGTCATCTCAGCTTATATGATATGAGAGAACCTTGTATTACTTTCTGCAAGGTGTTCCCCTGCCGTGGTTAGTGATCTGTAAAGTCAAGCACCTTGAATTTGTTCTTATGCAGATTCAGTAACCAGGAATTATATTCTGCTGGATGCCTGCCATACAGGCTGGGGTGCCCATATCCTGGCTTCATTTTGGCAAGTCATCATGTTAGGCAGCCTTAGAAGGCATTCGTTGCATATCATTCACCTAGAGATAAAGGCTATAGTAAGTACATTTCAATCAATGCACGAGACACTATCTGGACAAAGTGTTCTCAATCAATCCTGCATGGGGCTCTGAGTGGTCAAGTGGTCTTTACAGATCACTCACATATCACCTCAGTGAGTTTGAGTGTTGGCTTGACTGAAAGCGTATGTGAGAAAGCTTGCTAGTAGTTTCCCCAATTGGTATTTTTTCCTGGTGTCTTCCCAGTTCTTCCTGAACCAAATATACTGGCCACCATATATAGCCTATCATATGCTGAAAAATGGCATTAAACCCTGCAAAACTAAATAAAACTTTGACCTCAAGGGCATCACAGGTCCCAGTAAAGACGTGGAATTCTTACCAGAATTTAAAAGAGCTAGTGAGAAGAGTGAGATCCAGTTTAGTTCTACAGAAGGAAAGGATAATATATCAATTCATACTTTACCATCCTGGATATGATGAGTTATTTGCTTTGCATAGAAAGAACCCAAGTTAGGTCAGTAGCCACAAGCATATCAATTGATTGCGACTGCTCCTTTACTTACATTTTCCAATCTGTAAGATGAAGATCAAGGTTACCTTTTATCCCAGAGATTTTTCATCCAAGAGGGCCAAGTTTGACCAGGTGGGATCTATACCATTAGCACAACAAGCTCTCGTGCTGGTTAATTGGCAGCTTGTCATTGACCCTGGCACTCAAATTCCTTTGCATTGGAGATTTATGTCTCTACATGCTGTGTCTCAGGATGTTGAAATACTAACTCTAGAGCATATTTCTCACAATTTATTAATCATTCCAAATACATTAGAGGATTGGAGATTGAACATTTTTGTTTCTTCTATAGTACTGACATAGGTATAAGTACACCCTTCCAGCATCGTTACATTTAAAAACCTGGCAGAGTATGTATATTTGCATAGTGACTGAAATATGGATTGGAAATCATTCTTTTCATTTGTCCCTCAAATATACTGGCACCAATATATGCTGAAAAATGACCTTAAACCCATAACAACCAACTAGCCAGCAGTTGATTCACCATTAGTAATTCACTGTGAATTAAATCTTTTAATTCAGATATAAAGTGGTTTTGAAACACCTACCCATGATACAACTTACATATCTTAGGGCAGAAAGCTTGTTCTCCAATCCAACAGATAAATGGTGAAATGTTTCTTTGGGAGGTTTGGATGAATGAATCATATTTAACAACATTTAACATTCTCCTATCCATGATTATTATAAATTTGGAAAAAGGTTATGTCAAATGTCCATAATGTTTATCATAATTTAAATACTACTGTCTCTATGTGTAGACAATGAAAAAAAATTGAAAAAAATTTTTTTATATGTTCCCATGTATCCATCTAGTGTTCAACAATATTGTGCTTTTAATAAAAGTTAGATCTGGATTAGAGTACAAGTTGTGTAGAGACCCAGAGAAAACTATACTTTATATATTGAAACAGACCCATTACCCATTCATGTGAACATTGATTTTTCTAATCAATCCCATATCTCCAGTTAGATTTGATAATCAAAGCTTTGCTTTTTTATTTTTTAGTTTTTTTATCAAAAGGGAATAGATTTTAAGCTAAAAGTGAGATTGAGATTTACACTCCAATCTTCATGGGACATTATTATATGCAATGCAATGCATTTAATAAATGTTTGTTGAAAGTATGTTCTTCTCTGGATCTGGTTTTGTTTTAGTGGTTCTGTTTCAGATTAAATTAATGTTGTGGTGGTGTTTTATTACTGCTTTTGTATTTATCAGGCATACAAGTGTCTACAGCTGGATCTGGTTTTGTTTTAGTGGTTCTGTTTCAGATTAAATTAATGTTGTGGTGGTGTTTTATTACTGCTTTTGTATTTATCAGGCATACAACGAGTGTCTACAGCTGCAGCTTCAGCAGAATCTGGCTCAGAGAGCCATTGATCGTCTGAAAAATGCCATTGGTCTCAGGTTGCCTACCTCCACTACACGTACCACTGACAATCTGATGCTCAGCCTCAAACATGCCACCATAGATAAACTCAGGTAAGTACATTCCATTTTAAACCTGCCACCACCAATTAATTCAGGTTTGTGTTTGACATGCTGTCATGGACAGACTGGAGGAATAACTTTTTTCTTAAACATACCACCATTGATAAACTTGGGTAATTCAGTTTTGTCTTGAATATGCCACCATGGACAACCTTAATTTTTTTTTTCTTAGACATTTTACCACTAACAAACTCTATTTATCATATTAAACATTTCATTGCTGACATAATTGGGTAACTAAATTCCATTTTAAGAAAAGCCCAAATGGATAACTTAATTATATTTAGTCTCAAAAATTCCACCACTGACAAATTGTTAACATAATGCAGGGGTTGATTTAACAGATTTTTCCACTGGCCAGCAGGGCCAGCTCGCATGGAAATAACAGATCCTGCAGAAAAGTAATTGGCTCTTCCAGTCAGATGAAAACGAAATCATATTCAAGACTCTAAGTGCCATTGTGGCCTCAGTTTTGCTTGGATCCGTAGAAGCATTGCTTCTTTTTAAAGTAATTTAATAGGTCTAAAACTTTCAATGGTAAACAAAACTGACTTTCTTATATTGTTTACATACTATAACAAAAGTTTTTTTCCTTAATAAACCATGTTTAGTATACCATAATTATTTCACTATACACCACCAGCTAGCTAAAAGTTCCAATCCCATTTTGGTAAATGATCATGTGATCTTTCGTTTCTCAATTTTTCTTACCACTCTAGCCTTCCATTTTTTTCTTTCAGTGACCTATGATTAAGCAGAAGTTTTTTTAGGGTTTAGTAATTAATTATTGTTTATGGCCACAGCAAAAGATAAACCACAACACAAAATAAACCAGAACAATAAAATTGTTGGCAATTAGTTTAAGTACCAAGAATGATCACTGAAATTTTCTCTACAACCAAATTAGCATCTCCATTCCCACCAAAGAAACTTACATGTGTAAACACCAAGCATTACTCTACCATATATATAAACATTAATTACCATCAATAAATTAAAGAAGGAATAAAAACATACCTTGCAGCATAAATGCCCCCCTCCAACTAATTCAGAATAAATTTGTTATTTAGTAAACAGTGTTAGATGTATATAATGGTGGAAAAATAGTTGCCACATGTATGGTAGCTTGAGGCTGCAGATTGGGAATGTTCCTTACTTGTTTACTTAAGTCTAACCTTTAGTTTTTGTTCAGTTTGGCCACAGCTGACCAGAATATAAAACGGGAGGGGGAGCATGTCCTGATTGAAAATAAGCTGTGTCACATGGATATGGCTCATCCTTGGAGAATTTCACACATATTGATTTGAGAATTTCACACATATTGAATCAAGAAGTTGAGTCAATATATAACGAAAATTATGCTTTAAAAAATGCCACAAAAAGCTTAAAAATTTTGGGCTCAATCTCCCTATTGTTTTTTATTCAACATCGCTACTTGGTTTTTGAACAGTTGACAGGTATGAAATATGTTTTCAAGTAGAAAATTTTTTTTTCAATATTCAATCATAAGGAATGGCATACCCTTCCAATCCCTCCTAGCAGTTTACATCTGCTCAGTATGAAGTGTTTGATGGCTGTTAATGGAGAACATTAAAGTTAAAGTTACCCTATGGTGAGGAAGATTTCATTTATTTTCAGGTTGAAATAATGACAGAAATTACTTCATTTTCCAAAAATGCACAATTTGTCATTTAATTTTTGATTTATTAGTTTGATAAGAAAAGTAATTAAGAAAACATGGATATTTATTATTATAAGTGGTGGTGGATAATGTGTGAGAACTTTAGTTCAATAAAACCCAGATCCAGAATGGAAAATTCTTTGGTGCTTCTCATTTCAGGTTAACCTGATATTAAAATATGTTAATGTTTCCATGAGTTATTTGAGAAACTTATCTTGAATTAATATAAGTGTCCAAGAAAAATGTGATCATACAGAAAACCACAATGTTAAGAAGTTAAGGTTCTGAAACTATCAACACAAAATAAGAATGAAATCATTATAAGCATTTTAATTCATTTTTGTTTTCTCAAAATAACTTTCAATCAGGGAGCACACTTTGTGAAATAGTTTGCACTTGTAATAAGACAGAAGCTGCTTGATTTAGAGTTCAGTAGGTAAAAAGGTCATAGACTTTCAGAAGAAAAGTGTTTTCTTTCATCATATAATAACTTTAGTTTTTGACCAAGTTTGTGATGGGACTGCATGTAAAGGAGTTTGGTGAAAGGTCAGAGCCATTCTTACACAGTAACTATCATTCTAGAACAAGTTCTTTAGACAGACTTTGTGGATGGCTTATGCTATGGGTCAAAAACCTAAATAATTGGGGGGGTGTCTAAAGATCAAATGTCAGGCAGTGTCTGTCAGAATAGAAGAAATGGTTTATGTATTGTAAATATAGTTCAATAACATTGTTTGAATTTGTTTTGAATTTACACAGAATGATAGAGATGTATAAACTTAGGGTTGGAAAGGCTGAGGGTCTTAGTCACTGTGATACAAACTAAGGGTAAAGGAGTCTTGGAAAAAGACACACCACATAATGCCATAAAACTCTGAAGAAAGCTTGCTGATATGAGAATGTGTAATATGGTTTTAGGCATGCTTCTGTAAAGTCAAGGTCACAATGACCAAAATAAAGATTTTGGTTTTTCTCCATCATTTTCTTTCAGTAAAATTCACAGACAGGTTGCATTTTAGGCAAGTAAGTGACCATTTGATAGCACAATCTGAAGGTTAAGGCCAGGTTTAGAGAGACGATATATCGATACTGTTTTGAGTCAACCATTCCCAGCTAGTTCCTACATATGGGACTCTTCAACACATGGCGGGCATATTATTTACTGTTCATGGCATTCTTGTTGATTGGAGTCAAATATACCTAACTTGTATACTCCAGAAATTTTCATCCGATGGTGAAATGTCAAGTGTAGATGCACATTACAAACATGATTAAAGCCAAACATTATTTGATCTTCAATCAGTGGAACCTCAGCCAACAGAAAGGTACAACTGTTGCAGTTTGGTCAGATAGCTAATGAAACTAGAGCTTGCATATTGGTTTTATGCCAGTGAAAGGTGACACAGTCATGTGTTTTGGTGCTTTGACCAAATGCATATGTTGAGGCCAAGAATTGGTCAGCCAGCAGCATGTGGTCTATGTGCCATCTTGCTTTAGTACATAAACTTTATGGTATATGCTCTCTTGCTCTTGGCATAGGGAAGAACTCTATTGAATTTTGGCTCAAGCTTGAAGGTGAAGGTCACTATGGCTGAAAAAAGGATAAGAAATTTTGTACAATAACATTCCACCATCTGCAGTTATCAAACTTTGCTTAAACTTTGGCTAAGGAAGAACTTATCAATTTCAAGATCATCAGCTCAAAGGTCAGGATAGTTTAATTTGACTGAAAGAATAAAAATAACTACACAATCACATGCGTTTTTAGTCACCTATTGTTTGCATGCTTTGTGGATTACTTGCATTTGGTAAACAAAGAACTATTGAATTTGGAGTCATAAGGTCAAATATTCAGGTCACTGACTGAAAGAAGAAAAATTATTTATGTACCTTAACATTTGTTCTGCATGGCATACCTCAACCAAGCTGTGTGATGGCTTGCACTTGGGTTAGGGAAGAATGCTGTCAATTTTGGAGTGAACAGTCAAATGTCAAGGTCACTGACTGAAAGAAGAAAAATTATATCTGTACCTTAACATTTGTTCTGAATGGCATACCTCAACCAAGCTGTGTGATGGCTTGCACTTGGGTTAGGGAAGAAAGCAGTCAATTTTGGAGGAAACAGTCAAATGTCAAAGTCACTGACAGAATGAAGAAACATGATTTCCACACAATAACATTCATCTTGCATTTTAGACTTGGCTCAGAGTTCGGGTATGGATTGCACACAGGGTATGGAAGACGTCTTATCGATTTTAGGGCCAAGTGGACAAAATTAAAAACATTCTGACTTTAAAGAAGAAATGTATTTTCTGTGCACAAATTTCATTTATATAGATGACTATCAAAGCTGGAGTAGGTGTATCATATGATGTTCATGGGACTCTTGTTTCTAACATAGAATCTTCAGAGTTGTGAAAGTTAAACCATTGGATATTGGTAAGACCTGTAATTTTATTTACTCTTTTTTTGCCAAATTCACATGTGTGATGGAGTAGTGAGCAAGGTAAGTCATCAGATCCTGTATTCCAGAAACATTTTGAGCTTCAATTTCAGCTCAGGCTTAACATAAAATCTGATATTTTGTAGAATCACTTGAAGTCAGAGCTTTGAAAGTTTTAGGATCTTCATTACTAAGATTCATCCATTAACATGACAAATTTTACTGTATTGTATCAGATTTAAAAGGTTTGAAATTGTTATTTTGTGCTTCCAGAGTTTTGCGACGTAGTTGACATGCATAATGTCATTATTATAATTTTTATTTCAGATTTCTGCTGGAATGTTTGCTGGAGGTACTTCTTATCAGCACTAATCCATCAGCCAGCATTCCCCAGCTCCCCATCTCTCTCTACACTGCAATGGCCCCACAGGGATGTGAAGCTCTTTTCAAGCATCTGTGTGTGCATGGTACACGGCGCATTCAGATTCTTTCAAGCATGCTGCTTGTTCGTGTCTGTGGGAGCCAGAAATGGTTTGGAGACTTCATGGGCAACATGCTACAGGAATTTTTCCAGTCTGATTATTCACAAGTTTTTCCACAGGATAGGTTAGTTTGTGATGAGATATACTTTAAGTACAGTTTGTACTGCCTTGATTATTATCATCCTTGGCCTTCATTAGTCAGTTTCAACTTAGAATCTGACTTGTATTTATTATTATACTGTCACTCAAAGAAGCAGGAATTCACATTGCCCCTCTATGCTTGTATGGACTGTCTGGGTTATAATTCCTTTATTACTAGTGACATAAACACAAAACTTGCACTATAGCTGCATCTTTGGATGAATATGTTTTGCACACAAAAACTATGTTCTTGTATTTTACTGGGATGAGAAAATAATATTGGAGATGACAAGAATTACATTTGATCCTGGAGATCAAAAGTAACATTTTTAAAGGTCACATTTTAGTAAGTAATATGAACTTGTAACCTGAACTCATCAGCGCTGATTAGGAAAGGATGATCATATCTGGATTGATGGCTCACCACATCATGTTTATGAAAACATAATTTTTGAAAACTTAATGCAGCTTAGAGTTGGTTGATGGATAGATGTGTCAAAAATTTCCAAAATTTCTACCAGGTACCCATCAATTCTAACGATCGGTTAACCAGGTACCGGATCAAAGGGAAATTTTATTAATTGAGAATATGAATTGCTTTGTTGAAGGTTCACAAATGCCAACCCCCAAGAGAGGCTTATGCATAATTAATTACTAATGTAAGTGGCAGAAAGCATAATCTGAGCATAAAAAGAGCTGTCTGTATATTACGTGCCATATTTAGAGAACTGTATGAAAAGCATACATATTTATTTTATTTAACATACATTTGCTTTTGCTACTTACCAGGATCTGCAGTTAAAATTTGTCACAAATTGGCTAAATCCATGTGGATTAGTAGTTAATCCAAGAGTATAGACACAAAAGAAATGGATAAATTATTTATGCATAACACTCACTTTAACTAGTCTTCTTAGTACATGTCTACAGTAACTTTCGCAAATAGTCTTAAAGTCCACAAATGATGACTGTTCTTTGATTTTGACATGCCATGGTTATTCCCTTAACAAAGATCCAGTACAACATTTTTTAAGTTTAACAAAATCTCTCTTCTCTAACATTTTTCAGTCATATAACATTCAACAGTAACATCAGTTCCACCTGGGTTTTTTTTATGATATCTGAATGGCATTTATTTCAATTTAGACTGGTCTGCTATGTATGTAGTATCAAATTAGAATGAATCTATGACAACTGGTTTCATATTCAAGAATCCTCTCAGTTTTCTTGGAACTGTTTCAGGTAAAATTAATGCAAAAATTACCATATTTACACACATTAATTTTTTTTGATTTTTGTTCACTGTTATTAAAGAACAAAGATTTCCCTTATATTTTAATATTTCAGTTAAAAATTTTGTTATGTGTAGTTGTCCACTTCATTTAGTTTTTCCTAACATGGTATAAAAAGTGCATGTTATGGTCTAAGTTTTTGTATTTGCCTTTGCCATGACAAAAATGTCCGGTTTCCTGCTAATAAAAAAGAAACCAGTAAGCAAATATGTAAAAAGGAATCCTGACTTGAACAGCTAATACTCACCCCAGAGCCACAAAGTTTAGGCAAAAATGGCATAAGTTGAACCAAACATTTATATTGTACTTTCTTTTATTTAAATTGTAGTATGTCTTTAAATTTTATTTTGTCGAATATTTCTTAATCAGTACTTGCAGTTGCTATCGATGAAAGCTACTAACCTAGCTATTGTGTTCAGAATCTCAAAACAAGCATGCTTAAGTTATGAGAAAAATATTGCATGAGCCATGGACAGACATGAAGTTAGGATTTCCTGGTTTCTTCATCCACCATTAATACTGGCCGCCAACTTTAAATATCAGCACTGATTCTTAAATATGTTGTGCAAAAAGGAGAGAAGTGTCCTCCCTTGTATTATTAAATAGTACAGGTTTGACAAGTAAATTGTAAGCAGCCATACAAGCACCTGTGATGATGAATAAATGTGCACACAACACTAGCCTCGAACTGCAATCATTATTTGTCTCGATCTAAACTAGGAATACTTTTTTATGGGTAATAGTTGTTCATTTTATTACTTGGGCAGGTATCTGAGTTAGCATCTTTATTGATGGATTGAGTTAAAAGGTATAGATGTTTATGATGGCTTTTATATTGAGTTCATCAAACTGAAAATTTGTGTCCTGGCTCAAATTTTAATGGGCATAAAAGTGCAGTATATTGTTCTATATTTCCAGCATTCCTCATCATCAATTAGAGACGTTTTTGCAACAGGTTTTAAGGACAGATAAAGTACATATAATACCTGATATGACGTGTGTGCATTATAGTGAAAAATCCTAATTTTAAAAAAATAGTGTGACAGGTACTGAAAAGGCTAAACAGGCCAATTTTATTTCAGAACTTCAGTTGCAGGTTGATTATCTTCCAGCAGCCATTTTGAAAATCTTGTTATTTATACTCTACCTTAATGAAAATTTATATTGACCTGGGTTTTTCAACTGTCTTGTAATATCTAGTTGGTACTAATTATTTTTTTGGTTTGATGCTTTTTGGCAATTGGAGTAAAAAGTGCCTTGCAAAGGAAACAAAATAGTAACTGGCTCAGGTTGGTCCTCCAGCTTAGCTTCCAAAAGTTGTTGCAGATAATTGTCCTAAACAGATTTCCATAGTGGCATTTGGTTTCACTGCAAGACTTATTGTCATATCTGGTTTGTCCTAAATGAAATTGGTGCCATCAGCCAATGACAATCCTGTTATAGGTACCTCTTGTAGATAGTTGTTGCAATGTGGGGTTTTCAACAAATGGCAAGGTTCTAAATAAAGAAGGTGACGATCAGACTTGCAATGTGGCTGCTGTGGTAGTCATCTTGAAAACCCTGTTAGCTTCTTCTGATGAACAAATGATCACATAGACATGTGGTTTTCATTACAAATTATTATCTTATCTAGTTGGTCCTGAATAAAAATGGTGCTGATCAGACATTGTACATGATTGCCATTGTGGCTGTCTGGAAAACCTGTATGTTGCTACTCGATCATATTGACATGGGTTTTTTTTTCCCCACTAAATGACTTCAAACTATATGTTGTTGGTCCTAAATGAAAATTATGCAAACATGACCTGCCAGAATTGGATAAATCTGATAACAGTAGCTACTTCTTCTGGATGGATGGCCATATTGACAACCCCCTCTAAATACAGCTCTTTTGCAACATATAGTTGTTCCCATATTAAAATTGTGCTGATCCAACTGTCATAATAGCTGTCTTTATGGTCATCTGGAAACCTTGTATCTACATCAGAATGAATGGTTGTTTCAACATGGAATTTCCACTAAAACCCTACTGCAGTATGTAATTGGTTCCAAATGGAAATGGTGGTCATCTGATCTTGAATAAGGCACCATAGGGTCCATCTCAAAAATTTATTAATCACAGCTCTTGAATGAATGGTGGCATTGATGAGGGGAAAATGATGAAGTGTATCTTGCATTATGTATCTGGTTCTGAATGAAAATGGTTCACATCTGACCCTCAGCATATCACACTTTTTGTGAAGACATCGGAAGTTATTTTTTGCATTTTTGTACTTTATTGATTTTATGAACATAGTGATTGCTACATGTACATATGAAGTTGCATTTCTGTGAACAAGTTGAGGGTAAGCACTTTGTCATTTTTGCTGAGATCAGAGGTCTTAAATTCAGATTTTAAGTTGTACTGGCTTATGACAGTGTTGTTCATTAGTTGTATTTGTACCAGATTTTTCCACAAAAATAGAAAGGAGTCCAGCAAGGCAAGGCATCCCTTCATTCCCAAAAACAATTTCAGATAATTGTAATGGATAAAATCAACTTATCCTTAAAGCAAATAACCATTTTTTTGGAAAGTATTTTAGATGAATCTTGGATATACAAAGGTTTTTGTTTAACAGTTTTGAACTAAATAGTTCCATTATAACACAATTTGTAACAATTATGATTTAATTTTCAATTTTCAAACAAAACACATTGATTAGAGTAATGACTAGGGTCCAGCCTTAGAAAATCAGCCATCTTCATCATCATCTTCTTCAAGCTCATTTCCAGAAAGCAAGTAAAAAGCTTTTGAGTAGGCATGAATTTCATTGCCAGATTTATTCAGATCATCCAGGCACTTGGTAATAAATTTATCATTCATCTTCAAGAGTTTTCTTAACATAGATTTGAGTGAATCTACCACCCATGCGATCTTTATAACACCATAATAACAAGAGCAAATTGACATAGAAACAGCTCATTTGAGAAATATGTTATGTAATGTAATTTTTGTATTTTCTGGCTTCAAAAACATTTATTGATTTATTTTCTTTATCAAATTTTGTACGTTGGAGTTTCTGTAGTATTTCAAATATGGTTTCATTACTTGGCAGTTAAATAGAATAAAAGTACCCCAAAATTGGACAGATTTTCAATGATTTGAAATCATTTTTGACCAGTAGGGAGTCAGTCTCTTTGAATGACTTTTGCTCTGTAGGTAACACATATAATAACGCATCCTAATGTACAGATTACATGTAAAGCAAAGATATGAGGTCCAAGTAATCTGAAGAGTTTGAAAGTATTTCAAACTCATTCCACCATACTGTTTTTAAAAGCTTTATTTCTATTTCCTTGTCTCGTGTGTCAATTATTTAGATTGTGAATTAAAAAATGGTTTAACCCTTTAATAAAATGCATCATAATGATGCGCACTTGTTGTGTATGGAATAATGCACTCGATGTTTGGAATTAGCCAGTTTGATTTAATTGGAAAAAAATTAATTTTCTTCTGTTACATTAGTTCCCTGTGATGGTTACAAGCTAATTTCATTGTTTGATATCAGCCTTTGACCTGATTGCAAAAAAAGAAAAATCAAATAAATGTAAAAAATCATGTAAAGAAGTAAGAATCCCAGAGTATCCAGAATATGACTTATTTGCTCTTATTTATTTTCTCTCCATTGAAGGAATATTTATGAATTGAAGTACCAATTAAATATAAAACTAATATAATTTCCTTTTTGTCTTGGGTACAGTTTTTGCGATTTCACGTTCCCTACAAACCAAAAACCCAATGAAAAATTATTTATTAAAAGAATCCCTTTCCTATTAAAGACATCACCTAGAAACAGTAAGACACCCTTAGTATTAGAGACATAAGCAAATAAACAGTTGTAAACCCATTGTGTCAGAGGCATAACCAAAAGAAACCAGAACCCCTATCGTATCAGAAGCTTAGTTTAATAGAGAAATACTCTCCCGTAGGAATAACATAAAAACAGTCGGTCTTCTGAACTACAAGAGGCATAACCTAAATACAATAGGATCTCTTTTTCTATCATAGGCATGACCTAAAACGATGGGATCTCTTACTATCGGAGGCATAAATGGAAAACTATTGGACCCCATTCCTATCATAGGCATGACCTAAAAATGATAGTACCATCCACCCACTGTCATATCAGAGGCAGGACTTAAAAACAGTTGAACTCCCTTTTACATAACTATCAAAGTGAATATAAATGAGAATGTAATGTTTTGGAAAAAACAAAACAAGTTCTGCAAAATTAAATAAATTTTAGCACAGGTTATTTGTATGATTAACTCTTCTTTTATATGGTTATATAATTATTGCAAGCCATTGCACTTTCATATGCCCCATGATTTACTTTTGTTGTGTACGGTGATATAATTTGTTGATGGTCTGTGGACTTCCATTTGCCTTGTGACTTTTCTGCCATTAAACCTGATTGTGCAGGAAATGTTTTAAAATGTTTATGTTTAAAATGTTTTAAAAAGTTTTTTCACATTATTTTCAGGTTGTTTGTTCTTCTGTTGGCAATGGGACAGAGAACTCTGCAAGGTCCTGCAGCTGTTAGCATGATGGAGAGCATTTTAGGCATGTTAGCCAAAGTCCTTTCTCCTTTGAGCACAGGACAACCAAGTGGTGCTAGTGCATTGCAAGCAGGCAATATTGATTTGTCTCTTGTAGGCTGGATTCTGCTTTTCCTGTGTCGTAACCTTGACAACACATTTACATCCAATGGGGAAGATGCTGACAGAGGTGCTTCCAAGAAGGATCAAGGTGATTCTTCTAACCTATCATTAAAACTTTCTTTTTCATTTTCTTAGTTGGTATAGCTCTGTAATAGTGGGAATTACTATATATATATATATATATATATATATATATATATATAAAGAATACAAATCATATGGCTAACAACCCTTTCAAGCGTACTGGATCCAACAAGGGATCAGGATATATATATATATATATATATAGATATATATATATATAGATATATATATATATATATATATATATATATATATATATATATATATGCATATGCATCAGTTAACCCCAATTTCATACTTTTACCAAATGATAAAAACCAGTTTGTTTTCTCATTAATTTTTGCTTTTCTAAATATATTAACAGTTTTATAAGTTGATTTACTGCCATGAATACTTTTAACTTTTGTAAAAATTTCTGATTAAGATATTAGTAATTTATACAAAGACTTAATAAATATGAATTTAATTTGCTTGTTTTTTACCTGCTGTCTGTTTGAAGTCATCACTTTAAATGTAATATTTCAAATTTGTAGGATACAGAATGTCATGTCTTTTTATCTTGTAGGTACTCATCTCCCAAACCGCTGGAACTTCATCCAGGCTGAGAACACCTTTGGGAACAAAATCCAGAAGAGCAAGTCTGTCAAGCTGTCTAGACGCTCTCTTCAGAAGAGGCTATTGCATCATAAGCAAAAGTTAATTGATTTAGAACAGGTATTCTGTCTTATTTTGCCTGGGTCACTCTTTTGAAGATTTGGTAGTCAGCTTTCTCACACAGCAGGAATAGGGTCAAATTAGGAGTAGAGTCAATAAAATCAACTCTCATAGCTCAAGTATCAGGTATTAGCATGCAAAATAAGTTGAATATCAGCAAGCAGATTGAATGGTAATTACAAGAAGGTATGGAAACTCATTATGGCACCTGATTTTACAGATGGCAATTTGATTTGATTCTACATTATCTAATCACATTACCTATTCAGTTTCTCTGGCATTCAGACAATAATACACAGTTCCAAATGATAATTCTTAAAACTTGTACAAATAAGCATTTTCATTAGAAGAGAATAAAGAACTTCATGTTAGTGAGGATTATAAACCCAACTTTGGCATCAGATTCATGGTATTGACTCTCAGTGTTTGTTTAGACACCTGTGTCTTACCTGCAACACAATATTCTTATTCAAACATAAGATGATGTGTGGGTGTACACACATGCACATTGTGTGTTTGTGTACTTTTTTGGTGCAGAAGCATATGACTTTTTAAAAGTTACTTTTGTGTTACAATCATTCTCAAATTAAACAATTTGTATTTCTGCTGACACTTCTGAGTTGAGATTTATGGATACACATTTTTGTCCACATATATTGTATTTTGCAACACAAAGCTAGCCAATTAAATGAAATCTTTTCACAACTCAGTTGCATTTCTCAATTGAATATATTACCCAGTCACATGAACCATAGGAAATAAACTCTGCTACCAGCTGAATCAAATGTTCCTGAACAGAAAAAAAATATCCATGGTGTATATATCCCAGGACTTAGATGCATTCTGTATTCCAACACTTATAGACAAAAAGGTAAAGACAAAACAGCAAGATCACCATATATCACATAGCAGTGACCAGCTCTTGTTCAGCTACCATTCCAGTAAACTGATTTAAACTCCTTTGATTGTTTTTATGTATTTACTTTGTATGTGCATATTTTCTGATTTCTCCCAACATGAAATAAAATAAAGGTAAAAACGATCTCATAATTCATTGGCCACTAAAACTGTATTTTACTGGCAGTCAGTACTTAACAGTGCCCATCATGTTGAGTGTTACTTCTGTCCTTGTTTGTTCATAAAAAAATATTTGTTACACATTTTGCTTCATCATTTTTTACCAAATGTCATTCTTCCAGATCACATTTTAGCTATATGTCCATTGCTGTTTTATTTACTTTGTTTCTCACACTCTTGGGCCTCTCTGAAGCTGCTACCTTGCATAACAAAATTTCTGATTGCCCTTGTTTCAGCATGTAGGGTGTGTGAACTGCATACTCTGTATATAGACTTGAACTACCTCCACTTTGTATCAGACATTTCAACCTGGATGCATATCCAAGAGTAGATTGCTGTCTAAAGGCTATGAGAAAATCGTCATTTATCCCATCTCTTCAGTCAATTCATCAATAGAGGCAAGGCTGCAGGAACCAGTTAATGCACTCTGGTGCTGTCTGAGGAATACAGAAAGTGTCTGCAGCCCATAATGATGCTGTTCCTGCCCATCAGTGCAAGAAGCAAGATATAACATCTCAAGCACTGACCTCATGGCTCCAGTACATTATGTGATCAGTGTAGTCAAAGCTCTCTTGGAACAGGGTGCACTTCATCTCAGCTCATGAAATATGAGTGATATCAAGTAGTGTCCTTCTAGAAAAAATACGTATTAAAATTCAAGACATTGGGGAGTAAATTGACTGGCATGCATAGTCACCTTCACCAGCATACAATTGCATGATATAGAGATGAGAACCTCCTCTCTGCTCTTTCTTGACAGCTGATAGCTTTGATGGATTTACCAGGGAAATTATTTTGTTACGGCATTACATTTGTTCAAAACTCTAGAGAATGTTTGCCTGATAATAAATATGCTCATACTCTTTCTGGTTTTTCTGTCTTCATGTTAAGAGAGCGCTTGGTCCTTTATTTCAGGATGTTTTCATATTGCCTTTGATTAGTGACTGTGGCAGAGATTGCATACCCTTTTCCCACCTCTGACTGTCCTTTTGTCAGTGTGACTTGGTTATATATTTATCAACAAAAGGAAATTTTTGATGTTAATATTAAGCTCTTCCACACAGCTCCATAATGAGAGCATCCTTACTGTTATTTTGCTCAAGATTAAACTAGTAAACATCAAGTATACTAAGAGCAACCTGGCAGTGCCACAGCAAGGTCATCTGTAAGAGTTGTGTCAATGGTTATGTGTATCATTCAGTTAGCTGACAGTTTTGATCTTCCTGATGTACGAGGGCTCTGCTATATGCCATTATCAATTTACACCTCTAAATAAACTGTTCATTCTTGTATTAGTATGATATCCATGATCATAAGAACCACAAGGGTATGCATTGTTATTTGCATATACTAATATGCCTAGAGCTCTGGTCAAGTTATTTCTGATGACACCTGTCTGAAGACAGTTTGACAGGTAAGAGCCAATTAGTAAGGCTGCCAATATGGAAATGAGAGTATCATAGGGAATGAGATACATAAAGAAAATTAAATAGACTGAAAATTCACATAACAAAAGAGCAAAGCAGATACATTTTAAAAACTTCTTTAAAATATCTATGAATTAATCTAGCAAATTTACACAAAGGAGAGGGCTTCTTTTTTTTTGTGGTTCTCAATACACTTGAAATAAACTGGTAAGTGATGTGGAAATACTGTATTATTTCGCATATATCCTGCAGACGCAGATAATCCTCACTTTCATAAAAAATCGTATAAACTGTAACCATAGATCGATGAATTTTTTTTGTGTATGTTCACATTGTCTTCCATTACTGGTTTTAGAAGGACCAAATTTGTCAGTGCTCACATGTGGATGACAAGCGATACTACAACTACTACATTTTCACTCGCCCGCCCAACATGTAAATTTGTATTTACGCTATCAAGTCAGTTGGCCCCGGTCCATATTCATCCCTCTGCATCAGTTCAAGTTAGTCACCCTGCCTCCATTATATTCTGGCTGGCAGGCGGCAGATTTGAATTTTGAAGCCAGGTACTTGTGAGCTGGATATGCAATGGTGTGAGGTCCTGAGGCTGAATGCCACAATTGTAAATTTTGAATGTAGGTCGCATGACATCAATTAACTTTTCAGGTTCAGTACACAGTGCTTGTGCATGTAGGCAGTCTATAGGAGATGTGCCTCAGCTACAAGCTACATAAATACTGACATTTCTAAATAATCTTGCATTTTTGTGAAGTGTTGATTCGAGTTTAAATAATTTTCTTTCTGTTAAATTTAAAAAATTAAGAAACAAAATTCTTACACAACTGACTTCAAGCTAACTGCCATTGCATATGCTGAAGTGCATGGCAATAGAGCCACAGGCAGAAAATTTGATATTGATGAGAGTGTAATCTGAGGTTGGAGAAAAGAAAAAAGAGCGTTGGAAAAGACGAATCCAAAATAACGTGCTCATTGCAAACCTAATGCAAAATGGCCTCACCTTGAAGCTGACCTGAAGCAGTGGATCTTGACAGCTGCCATCAAACTGAATGCCAAACTCATGGCAGCAGAGAAGCACATTGATGATTTTAAAGGAGTGCATAGGGTATATAAATTTAGGAAGAGGAACCAATTGTCAATCAGAACACGAACGACCGTCGGCCGACATCTTCCTGAGAACTGGGAGAAGAAGATGGATAATTTTCGTGAATTCATCGCCAGGGAAATTCAGAAGCTTTACCTTCCCCATTTTGCCATTATTAATATGGATGAAGTACTGATGTGTTTTGACATTCCAGCAACAAGGTCAGTGGACAAAGTTGGCATTAAAACTGCTAAAGTGGCAACAACCGGGCACAAGCGAATCTCGTTCACGATTGTACTGGCTTGTGCTGCAAATGGGGTGAAAATTAAACCTATGGTGATTTTCAAGCAGGTGACAATGCTTCATGAGAAACTACCTTCAGGCACTGTTGTCCATTAGGTAGTTATTTCAATTAAAACAGAAAATATTGATTATGAAAACATGATGGATACAAAATTTTAAATTTTTATCCCAAAATGTTGATTTGGTCCCAATACCGTAAGTTGTTAAGTCACTTTAGTAGCTATAATATCCAACCATAGCAAAATAAATCTAGAATAATATATCAGTTATGTAGTTATGTTTTTCAAGCAATATATTGAAATATTATTAGGTGTAACAAAATTTGTGATATAGCCTGCACCCTTATATAACCCGCACCCTTTTGTGGGGGTTTGTAAAATCTGGTATAACACGCAGGATATATGCGGGAAAATACAGTAATGGTAGAGAACAGAACAGGTACTGGCTTCGCCTGTTACCCAAACCCAATATCGGAGTTTGAACAGTTAACTGGTTTGGATTGTTTTCAGAAACCAAAGACCAATCCAATAATTATATTCAAACAGAGATGCCAAAACAACATCTTGTTAAGAAGAATATTGATAATGTATTGACATTACATTTTCCCGGTTTCTTACTCCACCATTAATACTGGCCATCATCGTGTGCTGGAAAATGATGTTAAGCCCCACAACAACAACAATAATAACATTTTGCTTTAAGCTGGAATGCAAACCTAAAAGCAGATCATTGATGGTCAACAAGTGGTCTGTCTCTGTTCTAATAAATTTTAATATGGGCATTCTTTACTGAATATATGTTTGCACATTTATCTAAGGTATTTTATAAATATTCATCGGACAGTTGTAAATGTGGATTACATCCCTTTATTGGATCAATTATATCAATGAAAATGATGTATGGGTAACCACTTGAGTATCAGATAAAATACTTGTAAATTAAAGATCAATGGATGCATGGCTAAAATGTATTCAGGAAGAATTTAGTATAATAAAAGATGAATGGAGCAAAATTTGTTTTTATTTATTTTTTCTTTACAAACAAATGAAATGCTTTGTGCAAGTACATTATACTATTGGGTTTTGACTATAAATGTGCTACACAGTCCATAAAATGTCAGCTCTTTCTTTAATATTCTTTTATTTTATGTTGGAGAAATATTTTTTAAAAATACAAGCACATACAAATGCATATAAAATAATGGTAAAAATTCTAATATAAAAGCAGTCATATTATTTTTAAAAAATTTATTGTCATGGTAACTGAACAAGAATTGCTACGGCTTTGTGACTGATTTCAATTTTGCCCCAAAATAATTTCAATGACAAATCCCTATATAAGTTAAATTGGAGTATAAGGCAAAGCCCATATTTCCAGATCAGAAAGTATTTACTTATTGACTGGAAAATACATTATATAGAGAGAAAAGACAAATTCTTCTTCCTTTCTAGAGGCTGTGTGATCAGGTTGGTATTTTCGGAGAAATATAATGATACAATTTTCTTTCCTGCCTCTTCCAGGTTAAGCATAGTTTCATGTGGCAAGGTGATAAGAGCTCCCAAAACATTTCCAATTCCATCCTGAAGCAGCAAGAGAAACAGTTCAAGAAGGAACTCTCACAATATGCATCCAAGGTAAGCATATGGCAGTAGTTGTAATAATATTTTTAGACTGAGATTGAATGGAGATATTATACCCCTGCCATGTATCTGGCTTGAATATATAGTGTTAGGCTTGACCATCAGTGATATACGTTTAGTGTTTTTGTGTGTGCAATTATTCCTTTATGAAGGTCTTGAAACTTGGCATATATTATTGCATGGTGTCAGCATAGTCTGATGGGTTTTTATCTCACCAGGCCATAAGGCTAAATGAACCTGAGGTTTGGTCTTGCATGCATCCATCTGTCTGGTGCCTGTCAATACTGCTACTTTCAGCATCTTTTCAAACAGAGAGCATCCTGGTTATGAGGCTTTTATAATTACTATTGATCTGCAATCATATATATTTGCCATAGTAAATATAGACAACTTTCATTTGATTCCTCGAAAGCACTAAACAGCTGGGTTTCCTGACAAGAAAATGAGCTTTGTTCAGTAGCTCCGTCGTCATTTCTAGGTTGTTTGTTCATAATAGTAAGAGAATTTATCACTGAGAGGAGCATTTTCTTCATGAGAAATGCCCATGAAATTAGAGCTGTTGCTGCTTCATGGGTCTATCAGACTCATTCTTCATTGGATGTTATGAGTGCCTTGTTTTGGTGGTTGCATATTTTCTCCTCATCTTTCTCTACCATATGTCCTATGCTTACTAGTGCAAAGGCATATCTTCCATAGATGCAGTAGTTATGGCACAAAAGATAGCCCAAACTGTTGCTAGCTTACAGTAGCAGAAACTCTTACTTTTATAGTGATTGTATTTTTTTTATTTTTACGCAAGGGAATAGTGACAGGTAATGTATTTACCTGTAACAATTGCCAAGATTCCCACCTCCCACCCCACATTTATGTTCAATAACTACTTGGGATCCAAGTGAAAACAGGACGATTACAGCTCATGGGCCTGTGTTGTAGAGGTCAGACTGGATCTGTGTTACTTTTCTGATTGACATTCTGGAATTTTCCATCTAATGGGAGGATGGAATTTTCTAATTTGGATACAAGAAAGTTTGCCATGCAACAGTGACAAGCATCATTAAAGTTAGTCTTATCCTCCTCTTCCCTTCCCTAATTACATTTCACCATTGACCTGCCCAGATTTTGACAATTTCTTTGTTTGTTTGTTTGTTGTTGGGCTTAACGCCATTTTTCAGCACACGATAGGCTATTCATGGCGGCCAGTATTAATGGTGGAGGAAGAAACTGGGAAATCACCGGAAAGAACCACCGACCCACGAGAAGCTACTGGCAAGCTTTCTCACATATCTACATTAGCCGAATCCTAGACCCGAACACCCGCAGACAGAGGTGAGATGGCAGTGATCCGTAACGGACAGCGCTTTAGACCACTCGGCCACTCGGGGCCCCCCAATTTCTTTGTAAAATAATTAAACAATTGCATGCTTAAATCAGAGTCTTGCATGTAGAAATGACAGAATTATGAGAAACAGTTTGTAAAGTATGGCATTGTTGTGATCTACAAATTGCTACAAACATTTCATGTTCTGAAATACCATATGATACATAGTTCATCTCTCAGGTTTCTTCATACCTTGCATGTGTTATCCACATCATCCACAGTATCAGTGACATTCTCACAGAGATGCCAGAAACAGTGGTCACCACCATCATGGTTTGACCCTTGATTAAAGAATACTGCAGATGTCTATCAAAACACAGTTAAATACATTATTAAACATTACTGCTTCATTTCTCTTTCTCTGTCTCATTTTTATATTATAATTTCAAAATCTCAATCTCTCTCTCTCTCTCTCTCTCTCTCTCTCTCTCTCTCTCTCTCTCTCCCTCCCTCCCTCCCTCCCTCCCTCCCTCCCTCCCTCCCTACCTACCTACCTAATCCTATAAAAAAATTTTGCTGTACTTCAATATGCTTGGTGACATGCATGCACATTTCAGGAAGTAGTATTGTAAAGATAATAAGTCACTGTGAAGAAACTGTAAAGTTCTTGGGTTGTTTTTTTTTTCAAAAGCATCTGAAAGACATCATCCAGATCAGAAAGACGGATGCAGAAATTTTGCGTAAGCTGCAGAGAAATCCCCGAGCTACAGCAGAAGCAGGCAGTGATAACGGTGGGACAGAGCTGGACCAGGACAATGGTTTGCTGATTCTGCCTAAGACACGATGTCTGCCTGTAGTTAGGGGCCTGATTGCACTACTGCTGGGAATGGATTTTACATGTAATGTTGACCTCTTCCTTATAACCTGCAAGGTAAGTTTGATATTGTCTTTTCTAAATATAGAGCTTTTTTATTTAAAGTATTGTTGTTACTTAATATAACCTAGTATCCCTTCTAAATTGGGTCTAGCCCTTTAAAAAAAAACAAATTAAATGTTACAATAAAAAAGTTACAGTATTTGAAATTAAAAATTCATCAGCCATTTAACTTACCCTCCTCGTTTTCCCTACTGCAATTTTTCATGAGTGAACCTAATGGCTTAATGAGTTACCACAGTTATGAACTGGGGGGTTGCGGTCAAAAACAACAAATCTCATATGAAATTGCAACAGCCTTTTTTCAGCTAATTTAAGAATAGTCCAATAATTTTTATATCTTGTCCATTACCAGTAAACATTGTTTTGTAGGTGGTGGTGTAAGATCTACTGATCATGGACTAGAAGGGCTTGTGGGATGGTTTTTCATCCATAATCCATTCATTCATTAGCACAAATTTGTTATTCTACTCTTAAACTACTTAATGAATTGCCATGAAATTTTACACACACATTCATCCCTGTTCTATTTGGTCCTGATTGCAAATAGTGCCACTTAGATAACCAATATGGCCACCAGTGAAGCCATCTTGAAAATCTTGTTATAGCTACTCTTTTTTTAAACTTGATGATCATATCAGTATGGGATTGCACTAAAAGATGTCATATATGACAGCAGCCATCTTTAAAATCTTGCTACTCCAGAAGAACAAAATGTCATATTCACGTGGGTTTTCAATGAAAGGTGTCTTATGATGTCTGGTTGGTCCTAAAATGGTGCTTATTCTGATGTCAAATATGGTCACCAGTGAAACCATATTGACAATCTTGTTATCAAAGTTATTTTCATAAAGGATTTTCATCAAAAGCTTTCTTATAATTTTTAGTGGGTCCTAATGTGGCTGCCTTCTTAAAAATCTTGTTATTACTACACTTCCTGAATGGATGGTTCCATTAACATTGGGTTCTCAGCGGTAGATGATACCTGGTTGGCCCTAAATGAAAATGGTGCAAGTTATGCATGAAGTATGGAAGCAATGATGAAGATGTTGCACTTGCTGCTCACCTAAATGGATGGTCATATTGATGTTAGATTGTCACTAAGAAACTTCAAATGATATCTACTTGGTCCTCAATGAAACTGGTGCTAATCTGAAGTCCAATATTTCCAACACAGTAACTAACTAAAGCTTTTTACTGCTGTAGACATAGTAGAGATGATTCCAGCACTCCACCATTAAAAGAAAATAAAAAGGTCTTATCTTGAATACCGGGAAATTCTTTTTGCCCAGTTGAGCATCAGTCCCTTCATTGAATTCATGTCTGTAATGTACATTTTCAGTGTTGACTGTTTTTGCCCTGTACATAGATAAGTTTTTTGCCCTGCATTAGTCTTGCAATAGTCTGCCAAATTCATTACTTAAGGGAAGATTAACTGCCAGTCTGTTATCAGTTTTGTTTCAGCACAATAGCTCTAATTGTTCATTTATAGCTGGCATGCACTTAGGGCTTTAAGAACCATATAGATTGCAAAGTCAAAAGGTCAAGTCACTGTGTTTGAAAGAAAAATGTTTTTCCACACAATAACATTAGTTCTGAATCACAGACCTTGGCCCAACTTTTTTAAATGGCTTACATTAGGAAGTTTAATAATATTAGGGACAAAGATAATGAACATCAGGCAGATATTTATTGTGCTGTTAATGGTACTTTAAAAATTTTTGCACATATTTTGATTACCACCTCACTGTCAGCCATGTTAAAGGTTTGCCGGGTCTTTGTTTTTGGTTGAAATCCAGATTACTTCCATTTTGGCCTGTATGTTTTTTTAAGCTAACTTTCTTTAATACAGGTTTTGGCAAGGATTTGTGTTGCAACACGGCCAGCCATCAGCCTGGTGGAGGTAATGAGTGCAGAGCAGCTGAAGCAGTTGATCCTGCTGACATCAAGCATGGAGTTTAACCATGGGAACATCAGCTGGGGTGGTCCATGGGCTGGCCATGCCCTTACCTGTCTCCTTCAGGACATACTAGAAGGTTGTGTGTCAGTTACAAATTGTTCTATAGGTCATTTTCATGCAAATAGTTTCCAAAGTCAGTTAGATTGACATTATTATGCGTAGGTAGTTTAGTTGTAAAATGAAATAGAAATAACAAGACAGATAAGAAGAATACATTATATGTTGACATTTCATTGGCTAAATTTGGGGATTTCTGCAGAGCAGCTTTACAATACTCAACCAATCACTTAACACTATTTATACCTCTGGAATATAATTTTTGGATATTTTCAGGTTGTCAATATTTGCATTGACATTGGTTATGTTTAAGTACATAGGTTGTCAATATTTGCATTGACATTGGATATGTTTAAGTACATGGGTCTATATATCTTACATTCCTGCCTGTGCTATCGAAAACTTTAACAGTACATGACAGGTAGTGCTAAGTCTACCAAAATAAATCTATCTGTACTTCATACACACCTGCATTAGCCTCTATACTTAAGATGTTTTCTTTCCTTCCTATTCAATACTAGTTTATCCCACATTCTTTAGATTTGGACTATTTTCATGTCTTTATCTAGCTAAATAGTTGTACTTGTCAAAGCTTTAGCAGGCTTGACACATAGCCATGGCCAGCTTCTATTTGTTTTTCTTGGTCAGACTTTCCCCTTACTATTAGATAATATCTCAATTGACTTGAGACACAGCTAATGCAAAATAGATTATCTCCACATAGTTGTTATTGAAGACAGTTAATGCATTAATGCAAAGTGGATTATCTCCAAATATGACAAGGTGTCACTTCAGACAAATGCAATTAAATTTGACTTGAGAAAGGGTGAGTGATCCACTGATTTCTTATTCTGCAGTTACATGCTTGATTCAGCAGATACAGAAATATATGAAATGTAAATGTGTTTGTGTAAAGGACAAAATTTAGTATTCTTTATGGACAGGTTTTTGTTTATTATGACAGTCAGCTATATATTAAGACAGTGGTACGTAAAATATGCTGCCTGCTAGAACTTTATTTTAAGATGCTTTTTAAATGTGATGAAAATATTGTCTTATTTCCTTGAAATGATCCTCATAGTAATGAACAAGAACTTTGCACAAAAAGACACTGTATTGTAGATAAATGGAGACATGAAAAACTTTAAGAAAAATGCAAACATTAAAAATGTTTAAATAAAGAAATGCATGAAAAACATTTAGATTAAAATATACATGTACATATTATACTTAGATTAAAAATAGCTTTTTGTTGACCTAGTTTCTGTTATATATAGGATAATAATAATAATACATGTGATCCTGTGGTAGGTGAGAGACTGTACCCTGTCCTTGATGGCCTGATGGAAGAGGAGGCATCAGTAGCAGAAGGGCAGACAAATGGAGAGACAGATGACATCCTACAACAGAATGGCAGTCTGTCCACCTTTGAGGAGTCGGATCTAAGTAATGGAAATGGTAGCAGTGGAGGTGAGGATCAAGTTATGAAAAACAAAGATAACAGAATCCTCAACTGACCGTGATAAGTCATGCAAAATTTGGACTCCCAAACCCCACAGCATGGTCATGTTTCTAAAGACACTGTTTAATGTAAAGTTCCAAGTACCTTCAAGTTTTTGTGTTTACTGAATTTTCAGTGCTTATTTAGTCATTTCAGACACAGTTAACAAATATGTTTGATGAGCTCTATTGTAAGAATGAACTTTGCAGTGTTTAATGATAGATTGGTCTTCAACTGAAAATCTCACAGACAGCTGATGATAACTTATGTAACTAGCATGTGTTGATTTGTTTGATTTAGTTAGTCAATTGATATTTAAGGTAAACAGTTTATTTTGTTCATGTTCTTTACCATGGACAAAAAGGTTATTTGGTCAGTTTTGTAACATATTCACCATGAAGGAGGTATCAAATTCTACAGGATGCCATTTTTATTATTAGTTTGCCCTTATAAGAGAAGAAAGCTTATATAATACCCCTAGCATTGATGTCACCATCAGAATATATAAAAGCATATACATTTATACAGCCTCGTTGGATCATTAACATTCTTTCATCCTAGATTCAAGGAAACAGTTTAGAATGGATTTTATAGCAAACACCACCACCCATCACCCCCTTCCCTTGGGGAAGGTCCAGTTTTGTACATCTATAGTCCGATTATACATCCCCGTTGGTTTGTACCCCCTAATGATTTCAATAACGGAAACATTAAATTTGATAAAAAGTGCAAGGAACGTAGTTGATTTATTTATTGATTTATATTTTCTAATTAGACTGTGAGTAGAATGGCCATAACACCATCATTGTCAGCGCATTTCATGCCTAACAGAAGTTTTCATTATTATAGACTGACATGCATGAGACCCATTTCCAGTTCCTGGACAAGTCCATTTTCAGCAAAGGGTTGTATGCGTGACTAAGATGTATATGCATATGTCAATTGCTTCTGATATTAAAGGTGTCGAATCAAGCAAGGAAAAAGAATGGCAAAAAAAATACCTTTTACGTGAATTTAACAAGTGGTTTCATTAATACGTTTATGTGTGCAAAGGAATATAATTCCAAACTCAGTGTTATAGTAATTTACAGACTTATTCGGCAGTTAAGGAATAGGATGAATTACATCATTATCTTGTCGGATGGAAATAAACTACCCCATAGTGTACGGATTATGGTGCTATGTTAGTATGGAAAGTCCGTTAAGCATGAAAGGAGCAAGGGGATTCCAGTATTAGTGCCATTCTGGTCACAGTCAGGTTAGAAATTATAAATCAATGATTCAATTGACTTAGTTATGTGCACATTTTATCACATTAAACCTTTTAGTTATTGAAATCAGTAGGGGAATACAAACAAACGGGGATGTAGCATCGGACTATAGTACATTATTTTTCCATTTTTGATTATTTTTGGTTTGATTAGGTGTTTTCTGGCACAGGAATACAAGTAGTTTACTTAGTGCAGAGACAATAGAGTAATGGTTCTTGCCTAAGTACATGCCATAATAGCTGCTCATATGGTAGAATTTGGACCTGCATGTTTTGGTCATGAGTCGGTGAAGATTTTGCATTTTGCATACTGTTTTACTTAGAATCATGAAACTGTGAGGGAATGCATCACAAAAGTAAGTCAGTTTGATTTGTATTTAATGTGCCACTCCCATTTTCTAATATGTTTTGCATTCTCTATTCATGTGAAAATCATCAAACTAGATGATTATATGTATCTATGTTTTAATACCATGCACCTACAACTAAAGTTCACTGGAACCTACATTTTACATTTTGTTGCCTTAGATTCAGTTTTTTTGTCTACTGTACAATTTGTAAATGTGAATGTAGGTCATTCTAACTCATTTCATGCTTCACAGACCTTAGTCAGCTTTGTGTTTAACTGATCATAGAATCATAATTGTGTGCATCACTTTTAGTACCACACTCAAGGATAATTTGAAGAAGACAACGTTGGGGCTCTTATCCCTCGAAAAGGAATTTCTTTTTTGCAAAATGAATCTCCTTGGAATATTTTAACAACAATGTCTTTGGAATATTTTAACAACAATGTCTTTGGAATATTTTAACAACAATGTCTTGGAATATTTTAACAACAATGTCTTTGGAATATTTTAACAACAATGTCTTTGGAATAATTTAACAACAATGTCTTTGGAATATTTTAACAACAATGTCTTTGGAATATTTTAACAACATTGTCTTGGAATATTTTAACAACAATGTCTTTGGTTTCTAATTTCCTATCCTTCATTTTATAATATTTTTATTCAGATCTCTCTTTATAGGAGATCAAAAATGTAACAATATCAGGATTGGTGCAAAGAGTAAACTCAAAATAGAATTTTGTGTACGTTTTTTAGAGAAGTTACCTTTTTAGCTCTACTGAACACTCAGACCTGTCAATCAACTTGAACATAAGACTTACAGAAATGGCCCTAAAAATATTGATTTATTTAAACAAATTATGGAAATAATGATTGCAGTGTTAATATCCGGATACTGGCATGTCTTTGTTTGATTTATATCCAGGTTTTGTATTAGATACAGTGGTCAGGGAACTAAACTAATTTCATAGGAGTACCTTAGAAACTTTTAACTGCACATTTTTTCTTGCAAAATGTCTGCATGATGAAGCTATTGCTGATAGAATTTTGAAAACATGGCATCCAAACAAGCTATGCATGTTCAAGACAAAAGGGACAATGACCCTCTAAAAGGTTTTCTTGGTATAGAAGAATAAAAAGGTATGTTAAGGATCATGGAGAAAAAAAAGCAGGGTTATAGGTCTAAGTACAAAGTGGGTAGTATTCAGTTTCTTATATTGGGATCATGTGTTTTATAATTCTGGTCCTGTAATTATAGCTTGGATTGGAGACTAATACTTCTGGAAAAGGAAAGCAATGTAATAGTTGCAATTAAGTATTAAATAATTAAAATTTTTTTACCCCCTTTAACAAAATAAAACCCATACATTTTAATGGACAGTTAAATATAATGATATTAATCTTTCCTGTGACCAATGTCCATTTGGTCACAGTACTAAGCTTTTGATCTGCCAGGAATGAATTAGAGAATTTCAGTGAGGATATTGTGTACCATGTTTACCACTTGTCATGCGGGTTTTACATTCTGATAATACCTAATAATAATTGCAGAGGAAACAGTCACTCAGACGACCAAGGATGACATTGGCAAGCTTTCCTTTGAGAAGGAATCTTCTCTGATGGTGGACATGCTGCTTGATGAAGAGGAGTATGATGATGATACCTCCGATAAACTTCATGCCTATGTAACGGGGGAAAGCATTCAACCTCCCATACCTCCAGCTCTTCATGTTGTGCAGCTGAAGCCCTGGGGGAGTTCCAGCATGAATGGTGGAACATTGGACATGAATAACCCAATATTAATGCAAGTCATTTGAAATTCACTTGTATAATGAGTCTTGTCTTTTGCTAGACGAAAATAAATTTACTACAAATTTCAAAGAATTTAATACAAATTTCAGATTTTTAAAATGTGGGATCTATACATTTCAGTAAAATATGTTATGTAAATGAGCAAAATATATACACTTTAGAGATTAAATTGATGAATATATGACAACTGACATTGTAAGCAGATGAAATAAGTTATGGTAAGATTATCTTGCAAAACTGAATTGTGTGCATTGAGAATCAATTTGCTGTTTTCTGTACATAAAACATGTTGCTCTCATTGCCTAATAAACTTTTGAAATTGACTAAATACCTTAAAGATGGTATTGCCATATATATAAAAAAGATTGAAATATTTGTTATGCCCCCTTCATTAAGCAGAATAATATTGTGATGTTGTCTGCTTGCCCATCTATTATCTGTATGTTACCGGTTTGGTTTCTACACAATGACTTCATTTTGTTCACCATTTGCAGTTACCAAACTTTGTGGATGGTTTGTAATTGGGATAAGAAAAACCCTGAGCTTTAAAGTTCATGGTCGAAGTCACTGACTGAAAGAAGAAAAACAGTTTCTAAGCTATGAGTTATCCACTATCTACAGTTACCAGATTTTGTGGATGGCTTGCACTTGAAGTTGGGAAGTTACTTATAAATTTCAGGCTGAAAATGTCAAGGTCACCCTATGTGAAAAAAGAAAAATTATTTCTGCACAATAATTGCTGTTTGCCATCACCAGTTTTTGTGAAACTTTGTAGATGGCTTGCATTTGATGTGTGGAAGAATCCTTTTGATTTCATGGCATGACAGTCAAGTGACTGAAAGTGGTTTCTATGCAGTAACATTAGTTCTACATGACACAACTCAACCAAACATTTGTAATTAACTTGCACTTAGGGTAAACGAAGAAGGCTGTTAATTTGGGTCACC
Source organism: Potamilus streckersoni (assembly GCA_016746295.1). NCBI lineage: Eukaryota > Metazoa > Mollusca > Bivalvia > Unionida > Unionidae > Potamilus > Potamilus streckersoni. The sequence continues at coordinate 991,496 of JAEAOA010000897.1, read as the reverse complement.
CAAGGTAACAGTCATTGACTGGAAGAAGAAAGTTGTTCCTGTACAGCTGTACAGTCAGGTCACAAGTCCTGCATAATAGATCTGGCCCAATATACACCATGACTTGTAAGAAGGTCCAAGAGAAATTTTTGTACACTTAAAATGGGGGGGGGTGATAAAAAAGTATATATGATAGATTATCTTGCATCTAATTGGCAGCATATGTTACCACTCTTGAGGCCATTGTTCTGATCCAGTTTTGATCAATTTGTAATGTATGCCTGAATGAATAAGTATGATAATGACCAAGATCTATTCAAACTAATGAGGTAATCTTGCATTAGATTGGCTGAACTTTTTACCACTCTGAAAGCCACATTTCTGATTGTTTAAATAACTTGCAGTATGTGTTTATATCAATAAGATCTTGGATTTTATACTCAGCAAGATCAATGCATATAATGACCTTATGTTGCATCACATAGCTTGAGCTTGTTATCACTGTGGAGACCATATTTCCAATTTTGATCACACACAGATTGCTTATTTCATTAAGATGTATGATGAATTCAAAATGAATAAGGTCCATGCATATTAATGAAGTGATCTCTTATCAGATTGGTTAAACTTATTACTCCTCTGGAAGCCATATTTCTCAAAGATTTTGATCAAGCTTAAAATATAACCTGATATTCACATCTCAAATGGTTTTGATAATGAAAGAGATCCCTGCGTTTTAATGAGATAAACTTGCATCAGATCAGCTGACCTTTGAACCATTCTGTTGGGCTTGATTTCTAATCTGATTTGTATCAGGTGAATCATGTATACTTATATCATCAAGCTGTTGGATAGGTTCAATAATAAGTTAGATCCATTCATTTTAATATCAGTGCATGTTATACATTACCTGCTGGTATTGTATTGCTTACCTGTTCCAGAATGAAATTACCCTTGTCTGTGTAATAAAAATTCATCTTCCCATGGATGAACCTCCATAGAGAATTTTGGAAAGAACTTTACACAGACCTCACATTCCTAGTCTACTGTTCAAATCACTGGAAAATGCAAAGTAGTTCAGGATGATGTAGGGACTGGAGTCCCCATGCATGCTCCTGAACTCCACAACTGTCTTGATGGGTGCGTTATATTTTAGGTGGTGCAATCAGTAATAATTTTTCAGTGTTCTTGATCCTGAGAATAATCTATTTGCTAGATAAACAATCTCAAAATGAGAGTGGTATTCTTTGCCGTACAAGGAGTATGTCGACACAAGACAAAGTCTGTGTGTGATGGTATCTGGCAACACATTGGTTGTAGTGTACCTCATGCGACAAGGTGGTACATGTGCCTCTTTTTGTGTGGAGTTTTAGAACCTCCTCCTCCTGGACGTGTTCATCCTGAAGTGGAATTGCTTGTTCATTTATGCCTTGCTGCCCTTCTAGATGATCTGCAAGTGCTCCAGATAGTCAGGACCTCCATCTCATTTTCATAACCCCTTTGAAGACCCTAGTGATCATAGTTCAAGACTCTTCTTGACCTGCTAATAGATTAGCTTAGGACATTGCCTTGGAAGAGGAAATTTATGTCTCAGCACAATGGTTCCCTCTTACATTGACAGCCCAAAGATTCTCAGCTATCAAATGTGGATCATTTCAAGCATGCCATCTTACAGGTACAGTTTTTGAACAAAGCTGCCAAATGCTTCATTCAAGTCATAGGGTTCTCCATATATAAGGTATATGATAAGAAGTAGAGAATCTTTTGTGATTGGTGTAGTATGAAACACATTAATTTTAGCTGATTTTCTTCTATTTGTTTTTAAAGAGAAAAAAAAATCCTGTTTCTACTATCAAGAGCTATTTGCTAATCCTTTTCAAACACAGACAAGCTTTCTAGAGGTCTGGCCATCTATTTAGATTTTCATAGTGCTGTTTTGTGCTACAGAGACTGGTATCTCACTCACTTATGTCAGATTGGAACCTCTCATGTGTTATATGCTCATTAGCTGACTATTCCTGTATGATAAGGTGAGCTTCAATAATCTTATGCTAAAGATCATTTTTTTGGTTCTCTACAAGTAAAAAGGAATGAGCTTCATGACCTATCTTTTGAGCAAGGTTGTCTAAGACTGAGTGGGAACTATGAGTCGCTCGCAACTAACTTTCTTAGCCAAAATCCAGCTAGCTACGGTAGCACCAGTTCTGCAGAGATCCCCAATCTCAGTCATATCTATGCTGGGGTTATTAACATTGACTTTTATGCCCAGTTAGGGTATTAATATTCAATTTGGTTGCTTCAGAAATGAGAAGAAAGTTTAGGAAACATCTTTTCTTTCCCTTAAAGGACAGGGTATTTTGTTATGTACTCTTTCTTGGTGGATTGTCCAAACAATCATCAAGACTGCTTGTCAATCCTTCAAAGAAAATGATCTCCTATTCATGAGGATAAAAGCCCTGGAGGCTTGAGCCATTGCTGCTTTGGAAGATATTATGAAAACCGCATAATTACACTTTTCCTTGTATTTTCATTCCTTAAGGCATTTATTCTTTAGAGCCCATAATTGTAATACAAATGGTAGCTGAACCAAGATCTGCCAATTCTTGTGATTTTTCTGTAAGTCTTATGAAAATTACCCGTAAAATATGAACTTTGGCATAAAAGCTATAACTATGGAAAAATTATCACTGCCTAAAAGTCCGGAAAATTTGTTCATCCGTATTTGATTTGGATCCGGGTTTCATATTACAATTAGTGAAATTAGGAAACCAGACTAACTTTATAGCATCACCTCAGATGCATTAAAGTGCATTTATTTGTTAATGTGAAGCATCTGCATGATCAAACTTGTTTATAAAATTTGTTAAAAATTGCATCCAGAAAGAGATGCATATTTAAGACGAAAGGGAAAATAAGCTTCTTGAAAAGTGTTAATAACAAACACCGAAGAATAAAAAGGAATATTCAGATTCTTGTGAATAAAAGCTGAAAGGGACACAATTACATTTATTGGACATCACATGCCAGTTGGAGTATGATTTGTGGTGAGAATATGATTGCCGTTGTCATGTGGAATAGAACAGACTAAGAGTTACATCAATTTGAGAGGTAACAACAAGCCATTGAGCTGCATAGGGTTTGAAACTTGAGTTTGTGCAACTTTACTAGTGGTTAACAGTTGATGCATACTTTACAAACTTTTCAGTTGAACATAATGTTTATTTCTGATGCTTGTTTCAAATACCAAACTTTTAATTATGTTTTTGAGCCTTATGATAGCAGTTTATTATGGGCCTTTTTACACCTTACTGAAAAATTGTCAAACTTACAAAAAAAAATCAACAGCCTTACTGAAACAGACTCATCAGGATTGACAGGTCTGTAAACCAGATTCTTACTTAAGGACACATGGTACTAATTGTATGGAAAAATGGGAACCAGTCTGGAAATGTGTGTAAGTTATTTTTTTTTTAGGAAAAAGAATTTTTTGAGAGCTTATCCTAGTTCTAAGTGAAAAAAATGGAGACAATTATTGATGGAATTTCAGTCCTTAAATTTGGAACACTCACTACTGAAAATCAGCACTTAACTCTTTGGTGTAGAATTGAAAGCACACGTTTCAAACGTGCAACTCCAGAAAATGTCATGGCTCATATCCATTTCTCTACACAGAAGCTGTCATCCATATTTCATTTATACTAATATATCTAGGTTTTATCTTGATCACTCAAAAAGTTATTGAATTTTTAATATTATGTTGTTTGCATAGGTTTACTATGGAAACTGAATTAGTATTGGGGGTCTTTAAGGGTGAATACATTCTTGGTAGTTTCAGTTGTTTGGGCAATTAGCCTCCCACTGCACTGGCAAATTCAGCTATTCAGTGCCATCAGCTAGTGAATTACTAATACTAAAATGTTGTTTTGAAATGATGTAATACTCTTTGTATTGCCAAATTCTCTTCTCTAACCCTATTCTGAAGACCAATGAGTAGTCTGCTCATGAAATAGGCGAGGACTATGATGCTTGCATCAGTAATTTGGGCAGGCGACTGGGTCTGTGATATGTTCTAGACCCTTTCCAGAATTTTCTGTGGAGGTTCGTTGTAGGAGGGATGAATTTTTATTGCAATGATGAGGGTAATTCCATCACAGTATAGGTAAGCTATGCAATACTGACAGGTAAGTATTACCTCATAAAAATTAGTTCACCCCCACCACCAAAAAAAAAAGGAACTACACACTACTACTTAAGTTTGCTCATTGAAATAGCTAGCTGTTAACATCTGTAAGCAATTGAGCAACATCAGGCTGTTGTTTGTAGAGAAACTAATTTGCAATGACCAGTGTCCAGTCTGAAATAGACTAACTTGCTTTGCAAAGCACAATTGCATAGTTATCCATACATGCCAACCATTACGCTTTTGGCGTAATCATTATGCTTTTTTTCTCTAAATTACACCTTACGCGTAAACATAGTTAGATTATGCTTTTTCGGTATATCCCCCTCCAAAAAAAATTAATTTGTTTTCTCATTTTTATTAACATCCAACTAATCGCACAGAACATATTCTAGAAAAGATGGCTTCTGTGTAACTATGACATAAAAGTTACTTGTCTGTTGACTAGCAGTGACTTTCCTAACAGTGTTGTTTTATTTTAGCAGAGATGAATACATAATTACCTAAAACAGTGTTCCATTCTAGGGTAGTTTCACGCCCATTGCAGGCTGTGAGGAAAGGATTTTTATATTGGTCATAGTGTAAAATAAAAATGCCTTGAATTAACTGATTTTGCTAACTCCAATAATAAGGTAACTTCTTTTTTACAGAACTAAATTGTGTAAATGAATTTTATAAATGCATGGGGGGTTATTTACCAAGTTCTTAATAGAACATTGACTACCCCTAGTGGTAGAATACAACTTTAGTCCTTTGTTCAGACAGATGCTTCCTGACACCAGAATTGCGGAAAATATCCATGTGCAGGAACAAAATCATGTAATAATGTTAAGGGTTAAACAGAAGGTACATCACTTAAAATTGCAGAAGCCATGAAAATTGGGCCCTTTATTATTGCAATAGACAAGAGCAGTGATTTCAATGACAAAAGGTTGTACCCAGTCTGTGTAAGAGAAATTAACATTGAAAATGGGCAAGATCAGATTGCTTTTCTTTCCTTTCCAGAATTAACAGCAGATTCCACTGGATAAAACATTTTCTAATTGTTTGATAATGTTTTGAATAAACATAAGTTGGCAGAACTGTCTGGGGTTTTCAATTCCATTATATATTTGAAAAATGTCTCCATCATTATACATATCAGGTTGTTTGCTGCTTTTTAAAGCTCAAAGTATGAAAACTTGAAGCAGAAATTGATGTTAAAATCCAGAGGGGTAAATAAATCATTTTGTACATGTGTGTATTGAATTTTAGTATCTTATATGTGGATTATTCTTTTTCTGCTCAGATTACTCTTTTTGTTTACATGGATTACACTTTTTCCTCACCAGAGGTTGGTATGTATGGTTATCTCTTATTAATTTGTATCTTTTGAGTTTTGTCTATCATTCTTTTGTACTTTACATATTATTCATCTCAGATTATTTGTAGGCATATATCAGCACTTGTTGGTGAAAATAGGTCTTGATGTTTTTAAACCCTTAATAGAGTTTGGGGCCTTGGAAGATTCTTTTTTGGGGGGTTTTAGGTCATTCAAGTCATATCACACTTTATGATAAAGTAAAACCAGTCTTAAAAGATCACTGTCATAGAGATCACAGGTCTTGAGATACCAGATTGTCAGTATACATTTTATATTATGTAGTGTTACAACCTGTCAAGAGAGACCACCTGTCTTAAGAGACATAAGTTTTGGCAGAAGGATGGTATTTAATGACAGGTTCTACTGCTTAAGTATGTTACTCTTCTTTCACAGAAGTATATATTGACATTTGTTTTTCCAGGTTGTCAGAGGAGGAAGAAAAGTACAGTAAAACTGTGAAAGCTGTGATTGGGGGAATGGTGACCCAAAAGACAACAGGGGGTATGAGCAACAGCTCAAACTCACTGCTCTACTCTTCATCAGTGGGACAAGGGCTTTCCACAGCTCTAGATGCAAGACTTGAGATTGGACTAGAGACGCAGCCAGAGCTGCGACTGCGTGTAATGCTGTCTCTGCAAACAGAAATGCTGCAGAATGCCTTCAGTTCATCTCTTCCAACAGCTCCTTTGACTGGACTTGGTCAGAATATGCCATCCATGACAGCAACAGATGATGAACTATCTGAGACCCACACAAATCTGTCCCCCACATCCTCGAATGAAATGCTGAGTAATGCTTTTGATGACTTGTTTGCACAACTCCTTCTTGGGAAGGTCAATCTGGATTCCTTAATTCAGTTGTGGTTGACACTTAATGAGGAGGGTACCATAGAAGAGGGTGACAATCAGACTCTGTCTGATTCCAGTAGAGTCCCTCTGATTCCTCTCAGTCTGAACTCAGTGAGCAGTCTGCTGGCCTGTGTGGCCACCATGCCCAGCCTTCCTGTTAGGACATGGGTTCTTGTCTTTCAAAGTCTGACATTGCTGGCTAATCTGAAAATTCCTTGTAGCAGTGATAGGGGAGCTGATACCTCCCCCATGGCTAATGCCATGTTGGCCGATGGCAACCTGATCAGTGTCATCACAAAGTTCCTCTCTGGGATGTCCAATCTGGGACCTATGTTGTCTGCTGCACAGAGTAACCAGGTATGCTAATTAAGTGCAGTTAACATGTAAAAATTGTAATTGAAATGATAACTATTTTTTTAGTACATTATGCTGAGGTTGTTTGAGAGATTAAAATGAATGCGAACAAGTGAATTGCAAAGTGAACGCCAGTTATGATTTTCATACCATTTAGAGAAAAGGCCTTCCATGTGTATGGGTGTGTGTATGTATGTGCATGCACATGGGCACTCAAATAGATGCAATGAAAAATACTCATACTGCAAGACACGTAACCAACCATGAACATGTAATCCAATAGTAATTGGGATGATACACAGATCAAACAAATTGAATTGTTTTCAAATATAACTCCTTTACTTTCCACTTCAATATTTGTATATAGGTACAAAAAACAAAATTGCTATAGTAAATAATTCAGTTTAATTGTTCGTCTATTACTGATCTGATATTACTGTATTAAAACTTGATATGTCGTTGTTGTTGTTGTTGGGCTTAATGCCATTTTCAGCACATGATAGGCAATTCATGGCAGACAGTATTAATGGTGGAGGAAGAAAGCGGGAAATCACCGGAAAGAACCACCGACCCACGAGAAGCTACTGGCAAGCTTTCTCACATATCCACATTCGCCGAATCCTAGACTCGAACCCAATGTCTTATTGCAACATCACATGTAATATACACCCCTCAGAGATGCCAACTATTCTGGATTTTGCAGAATTAATATGAATTTGTAATTTTAAAAATTAGAGATTCTGTGTTATATTGACAATGTTTCAGAAAATTGGAATTGTTTGGATTAAATTTTTAATCAACGCTTTCATTGTAGACACAGGTAAAAGGACTTAAGAATCAATATGATAGACTGGTACATAGAATATAATTTTTCTGGGTAAACAACAATATATACATAACAAGAAACCAGTCAGTTTGTAATTTTTTGAAAAATGGTGGCAGAGATGAAGAGAAGCAAAGTAAAGTGATAACTGATGTGGATAACTAATATTTATGGTTATTGTTGTACACAACAGTGTTTAAGGAATTAAAGTTTAAGCAGTCAAAGGAATTAATTTAACATTATTAAAATTGAAACTTCATTCTCTTGGACTATGTACAGGTATAAATAAACTCAATGTAAATTTGTTTTAATTGTTATCTATTCCAGATGGTTGCCTAGAGTTGGCAAAATTGCTTTGATTCCTCATGAGTTTGCTTAGAGGTTGGCATCTCTGCACCCTTAGGGAGTAGAGGGTCTACAGTTGCACTTTATTAGGCAGTATGTGAAAGCACGAGATTTGCAATGGGGAGTCATTGAACTTTCTCAAGTTGAAGAAGCTTCATAATTTGCTGATAAAATTAGCAGATATGAATATTGATTATCAGGTCATAAAATTCATCTTCATCTTGAGGCACATTCAGCTATCCAGAATAAGAAACATTAATATTTCATGACTTCATATTGTAGAGAAGCTTAACAAAGTATATCAAATGACAGAAAAGTTATTATTTATGTTTAACAACGATAATTTGCAGCAATATTACAAATTTTCCCAGGTTGGTCCGTCAGGAACCAAGGTTTTTTATGAGTTTCTACAGCGGCTCCATGTTAAATGTGCAGACAGAAGTACCCAGAACCTTAAGGAATTAATGCTGAAGATGGTATACTCATTAACAGCAGACCGGTAAGGAAAAGACTTTTCTTATGTCATTTTAGAATACTAAATTACATTATTATGTTTAAACATTACATTTTAAAAATAGTTGATAAAACTTAGACTGAGGTAATGTTGAAAACTGTAGCATGTATATGAGGGAAGACAGTGGTAAGTGTTTCTTGATGATAATAATCAGTTCAGCTCAGTTTCTTTTTTTCTTATATAGGTACTTGTATCTTTTATCCATTTTGCTTCCTAAGACCTACCATTGTAAAATCAGTATACATAGTCAAACCTGTCACTAGCAGTCACTTAGGGAAAAGGCAAAAATGGTTGTTGTATATATTGGAGACCTCTGCTCATGTGTGCTTATATAATTGGTTTTTGAACAAATACCATATACTGATACCATATACATAATATCATCAGTATTATTGTTATTGTTATTATTATTGTTATTATGAAGATTTTTTTATGTGCACTGAGCAGCAAAATCATAAGCATATATGTTTTTTCCCACATTTATGTTCCACACAAGATTAATGTATCCTGCTCACTTTAATCCATCCTATAGACAAAATCATCTTTGACTTAAAGAAAACTAAACCGATCTTGTTTTGTTAACACTGTAAAAACAGCATCTGGAATAGTCAGTTGTTCAGCTTGCCAAGATCAATAAACAATTGGCTTATCTGAGAAGCCTGTGATGAATAGGAAATTAAAAGAAGCCCACTATGATTAATTTTTTTTGAGACCCATGGACTGAATCTACAGACAAGTTTTGAATATTAAATAACATGTGACCTAAATGCTTGGTGTTTTAGTTTTTATTCAGTATAAATATGTTGGGATCCAACTGGTTAATTGTTTCTTTTCAAAATGACTGCACATCTGGAGTATTCTCACCATGAAAGTCAGTCGAAACACACACACACAACATATATATATATAAAACTTTTGATATAGACAGTACATTTTTGTCATATAGGACAAAGAGTTGGGAGAAGTAATAGGTTATGCTTGTGCTTTTCTTTTATATATTAGTAACTGTACTGAATTGGAGAGAAGAAAAAAAATGCAGTTTATGACTGCGATTTAGAATGGACAAATTTCAAATCATCCTGACCAACAACTATCAAGCCAATATAAAGCAATAAATTATTTTGAAAAAAAATTTCTGTGAAACAAGAGGGCAGGAGGAATAGAGAAAGCAATGGTAGAATGATATACATTGAGGTGTAGAATTGACCAAGGCATTTCACTCAAATAATGACAGTTTTTATCTATTGTTGATACATGTTTCCTTTATGGTGCTTACTGTGATTGTTAGAGTATTTCTGGTCACCCCTCCCCATTCATAAAGGGGCCTATGTAGGCACATGTTTGTATGCACAAATACATGACCTTAATAACTTTTCATGCCATTACAGTAGATTTTAAAAATTGTATATAAACTTTTTAATGTACATTATTGACTTGGACCCTTTTTTTGCTATTGGGCAATGGGGTGGCATACAAATTTGACAAACACAGATCTGATTTTGACTTTCCGTTCATCCTTCAGTGCATTTGTCTCGGCATTCATCCAGAGGTCACAAAATCTATTTTTGTTACAACTTTTCTTGTATATTTCAGTTTGTTGACTTGCAATTCGGTCAACATTGCATCAATGGGCAGCAGATGAGTAAATAATGTGCCTTTCCCTGTCCACATTCGCTCAATATTTTTAATGTTTTTACATCTATCTATCATTGTCCACACTTTCATTTCAGAGGCAAAACTCAAAAACCATTTAAGATATCTCAAATTTCATACATAGATTGGATTAGTGATGCAGATGTGCCATTTAAAATTAAAAATTCTTCAGTTTGAATATTTTTCATGTTTTCATCCATTTATTAATCCATCCACCCATTGCACTTTCATTATAAACATTTAAGATATTGCCTTTTTCCAGAACAAAACTCCAAATATCATTTTATATTTTCCTTTGACACTGTATATAACATTGTTAATCTAGATGTTCTATTTGCTTATGAAAAATGGCTTCTCTATAATTTTTGTGGGACAAGTTATGTAGATATGATAATTGATGAAATTGCATAATGATGAAACATGAAATAACAGGTTGGTAATATTCAAACAGGGATGGAAGAATATTTTTATCCTCCAGAATGTTATATGGAATAATATAGTCGGCTATCACTTTTGTTTCTGCAGCAGAAAGAACTATCAAATTGTTACAAATGCCAAGCATGTTGCATAAAGATGTCATTTGATGGTTAAAATGATCTGCAGTCAATATTTTATGTGCTACCATAGAAACTAGTGTAGAAATTAAGAATGCTGCACAGCAGGATTCTTTAAGTAAGACTTTACAGAAGAAGGTTGTGTGTGTGTGTGTGTGTGTGTGTGTGTGTGTGTGTGTGTATGTGTGTGTGTGTGTGAACATTCATGAGTGTGAGAGAAATGTCATCTATAGATGACTTTTTTTTTTTTTCATTTTCAGGGGAGCTTTTCAAATTGGTGTTGGTCCCCTGGATGCCCAGTGCAAGTTTCTAGATTTTATATTAGATATGTCATATGACAATGTGGACATAAGTAATGCTATAAGTGTTATAGAATCTGCAAGTGTTTTAGTACATCAACATATACTGTGCCAAGAGAAAGTACAGTGTCGCAGCAGTGGGGAAAATTTAATTAATGCAAGATCTTGCTTCGGTGGATTATTTGCTAGTCTCTTGCGAGGTGGTGACTGTAGAACTGGTGTAGGCGACACCAGCCGAGACCTTTTGATGTGCAGTCTTCTGAAACTCGTGTGCAGGTTAGTCAGTGTCCAGAATTCAGCCCGTGGATCAAGGTCAACAGCCACAGAGGAAATTTGTATTGGCTGTAGTGACCTTGGGCCAATGACAGATTTCACAAAACTATCTCAACAGGTGTTGGGAACAGCCACATGCTCAAGCTGTCAATCAGATGAGGAAAAGTTTGGACAGACAGATGAACAAAAGACAGGGCATTTATCTGGTATTACAGAGTGGGAAGGAAACCATCAAACAGCCTCAGATTCTCCTGGAACACATTTAGCAGATATAATACTAGGTCATCGCCCAATTATGTGCAATCTGATTCAGGCTTTAAGCTATTGTAACAGTAATACCATGGCAATGATTCTTGGTAGCAGAGGAGTTCCCAATAACATGCAAGAGACATTAGAAGGAGGAGATCCATTGTCTGTAGGAGATGGAATTTACCATATTCTAGTCATGCTTTTTAAAAGATGCTCAGATGGCAGGCTTATATTGGAATCATTATTCCTTTATCTATCTGGAGGATTTTCCTCCACTAATGGGTCTTTGGTGTGCCGACTCTCCGAGCCTCTTCTTTGGTTCATGCTTAAGGTTTTGGACAGCACAAGGATGCTCAGTTTGTTCTTTGACATGGGTAAGTTATTGTTTTAATTATCCTTTCATGTTACCAGCAGACTGTTAAATAACCAATTCCATTTGGTCCTCCTAAACAATGTTTTTTTCCTAAATGATTATGTAACAAATTAAATTGCAGAGTTTTAATTATATTCCTCAGTTTTAAGTTTAATTATTTTAGTCTTCTCTAGAACTCTGATCTAACAAATGTATCATCTATATTCAGATTTAATTGTCAGATACAATACCTAATCATAATATGTTAGTAGAACATCCACTATGTTGTAAATCCAGCCCTCTGAAACAAAGCCAAATGTTAACTATGTGTTTTTGCTTGTTATAGCAATAAAATTTCCTAAGTAATCTTCTTTTCAAGATGGAATTAAGGTTTGTCTCCCTTAGGATAGTGGGATTGGTGCCAAATGGTCATCAATTACTACTTATGCTTCAGCCAGGCCAGCACTCTGTCACATAAAGCTGCCACAGATTATTTTTCTTTCTGTTCCTTTTCATCAATTCTTAGCAGGTTTTCTCATATCTTTCATTTATTTTCTTACTGAAATTCACTCTTTATGATCAGACTCAGATATTTGCACTTAAGTATTTTTTTTAAAGAATATGGAGCCTAAACAAGTCATTTGATTATTTTATTTGTTTCATTTGCTGTTAAAATTCTTTCAAAATTCCTTTTATTTTTGTTACATATTCCATTCACATTTGGATTTCAGCCATCATCTTGTCAGTTGTTATTTACAGTCTTGGAACTGAATTCTGATTTTGAATTGGTCAATTTTTTGTTCATTTATTATTTGCTTTCACTATCATTCTCATTTGAAATGAAAATGTATTTACCTAAAACAGGTTTTCTACTTTGAAAAGTTTTAAAGAGAGAGAGAACTATTACTTTCATATCTTGTCTTATAAAAATAAAATTTGCAGTAAAATAAAACAACTGCACTAAATGTAAAGTATTGTATAATACTTATCAGCGAATGTCATTTGTTATTTCATACAAATCTAAAATTGTACAGATACAACCATCAATGATGATTTCATCAAATCATTGACAGTTGTTAATGACTGTCACTACATGAACAATGTCACAGCTTGTCAAAATTTTAAAATTATCTCATCTGAAATTATAATGTGAAAGGACTTTCGACCATGGCAGCAGTAGCCAGATAATAATTAATATTTCAAATCTGTTTATTAGATGCATTTATTTCATATTTTGTTCCATTTATATTTGTCATTGATTGTTTGGGGGTTGCATTTTTGTTCTCTTTTTTTCTTCTTCAGAGTTTAACAGTCCTTTACAATCCATCCCCACATGCAATCCCAGGTACTGACTCATCGAATTATCCCTCAGTAGCCTCTACTGCACCTGGGCACCAGATCTAGCTAGATCTGAAATCAAGATGCAATGTCTAGCACCTGATCATGCCACAGTTTGTGGACATACTATGCAACACTGGATTCAGTGAACATGCCTCTCACAATGTCCAGTTTATTAAGGCATCATGTAGTGGTACCAGACAATTTCAGCAATTTCCCATGCATATACACCCAGTACCTGCTTCACAATTTTGCCAACTCTTAAAGTGAATGACAGGCCTATGACATTGATATCTTGACTTATTTAAAGGTGCTTTAATAAAACTGTAAATGCATACAATGCAAAACATAGCACTGAATTTATAATAAAAATATTACCACAGCTACAGTAAATGTAGAAATATAGTTGCAGAGTATTTGTCAGCCAATTTTACTACTTATTCCATTTCATTCAAATAAAAATTGTACAGATACAGATTCTTTCCCCAACAGCCTCCTTCCTGCAGATAATGATATTATCCTTGTGTCACCCTTTTCTGACATTCCAAGGCATCAGTCTTTTGTCACAGAATAGCAGACACTCACAATAATTTGTGGGTCATGAAAATTACATTCCTGACTTTCTCCTGTTTTAATGGGTACCTTCACTACAGGTATTATCAGTAGATCCATACAAAGCTGATATTCTGCATCAGGATAGAAACACTCTCAACCAACATATCCACAGCACCATTCTGTACGGAGATTATGCAGTCAGCCTAGACACATCTTGGAGATGTGTACAATCATATTCCAATTAAATGGCCTTCTAGGAAAGTCATGTTCACTTTCAGGAATAGTTTGTACTAGTTCAGGGGACTCCTCCATTAAATCTCAATTCCTGGAACTTCATGAGAACAATGGGCAAAGTTGTGTAGCACTTCTGGACCACTTCATTGGCTTCATATTAGCTGGATGAGTCTGTTGCTCTTGCTTTGCCTAAGATTCCTTATCAGCAGGGACAAATTTAATCTCATTCTATACCACTCACTTCATCTGGACTTGGAGTTCAAATTTGCCTTGATTTGAGTTTGACTCAGATTATACTCAAAGCATGTTCAAAAAGGATGAAAATGAAAACATATCTTATTAAGCTTTTTTGTGCTTATTAAAGCAATCTTTTTCAACCATTACCCTTAAAGTACTCGTCGCTGGCAAATACTGACTGATGATTGGTGTGATTTTGATGGTTTTGAAATGGATGAGGTTATTGGAGTTGGGTAATGGTTGAGTAGTATTTCAGAATTAAATGTCAGCCTGGAAATTATTCAGTCTAGAGAGACTATGATGAGACTACACTACAAAAGATGAATGTTCAAAACTGAGGTTTCTTCCAGGATTGCACAGACAACTGCATTGATGGTTAAGCTGAAGCCTGTTTGGAACAACAGCAACATCATGCTTGGATCCAAGATTAAGTGTATTGACATCCTTGTCATGTTCCTATTCCTGCGTACATGTGACACGTGGACCCTAATAAAAGAAATGTGTAGATCCTGAAAATCTCATATTTTGACCACATATTTAATGAGGATGTGCACATTAGAATCCATGGTGCACTTGGACCATATAAGTTCTGCTTACCACTGTAAAGAATTGTAAACTAAGATGTTATGGTCACATTTCATGCTCATCTGGCTGTCAAAGACAATCCTGCTGGGCACAGTGAGAGGAAAGAAATAACAAGAGGCAGACAGAAGAAGAGATGGGAAGATAACAAAAAAGACTAGACAGGCATAGGTTTTGCAAAGTCCCAAATTGGGAACAGGCCATAATGGAGAGAGATTGTTGCAAAGCTATCAATGGTGCCCCTATGACCAACCAGGTTATGGAAGAAATAAACTGAATAGACTATGAGGAGGATTTTTTGCATTTGATTTATGATCATTTGAATGGGGCTGACTTGTTGGACAATAGCCACATGGGGTAGCCTTAGTGGATAGCAGCCTTAATAGAAAATGGAAACCTGTCAATAGACAATTCTATTCCTGTGATTTTCAAAGTTATAAAAAATAAATTTGTAGATGGTTGATCCACTAAAGAATAGAACTCTGTTAAAACATGGAAATGATAACTGTAGTGGAATGAGCCAATCAGAAGGAAATCTTGTCTTGATGGTTCTTAACATTCAATGAAGTACAGTATTTCAACTTGTGCTCCTTTATCCAGGATTTGTCATCCATTTGGCCTTCAAGGAACTAATCCAAGACCATATGAATTTCTTACAGTGGTGTCATTAGGTACCAGGGTCCTTTGAATTTACCCCAGCTACATTTGTTACAAGCACCCTTCTATATTTACTAAATGTAGAAACATTTTTATATCAATAAATAAGTTATATTGCAAAAATATTTCTCAAATGAGCTCATAAATAATACAAAACTGTGCAATTTTTCAAAGCTATGTCCGTGTCAGTCCACCCATGTTATTATGGCATCATAAAGATTCACTTGAATCTGTGTATGAAAATGCTATAGATGAATGATTAATTTTTCACCATGTGCCTGGATGAGTTTATTAAATCTTGAAGTTAATTTTTAAAAAAATTATTCTCAAAATTGAAAAAAGAAAGATATGCTGTGAAAGGATAAACTTAAAGATGATCTGTGTCATCAGAAGTTGAATTTTTTTTTCAAACTCTAACATCAGCAACTGAGCTTACAAGGAGTCTTTGTCTGACAATGACCCTGCTCTTTTTCTGAAATATTCTGAAAAAGTTTTTACATTGGCTTGTGAAGATATTAAGGAGATTTACATAGTGTTCAAAAAAATTATACTGGAAAAATGTCAAGAGATCACATGATGCTTAAATTCAACTACCAGAATTTGCAACAAGTGTTGCATCAATTCAAACAGATGTGTTGGCTGTACCACTAATAAGAGATGAACTTGCAGAACTTGTTCGAGATAAATTCATGTGTTAAGGTATTTGACCTGCCTTCTGTATATGAGCTTGAAAAAGATGATGATGAAGATGGTTGTTGTTTTCTAAAGATGGACTCACATTGCTACTCTTTAATGGAAAAATTTTTTTTGCATGGGGTTTGCATCAAAATGGTGCCTAGTTGGTAATCATTGAAAAGGATGCAAATTGACATTCAATATGGCCACCATGTTGGTTATCTTAAAAATGATGTTATCTCTAGTCCTCCCAAATGTATGTCCACATCAACATTTGATTTGTCAGATGTCTTGTGATACCTAGTTACTTCTAAATGAAAATGGTGTGAATCTTACATCAATCATAGCTGCTGTGAATGTTTACTTTTTCCTAAACAAAAATGTGACTATCTGGCAACCAGTATGTCTACCAGAGCAGCTACTTTGACAAATAATGTTATCACAGAAAAATATCAAAGATTGTTTTAACACTCAGAAGTTAAAAGGAAGAAATGGTCTGGCCAGTACAGTGTCAGCCCCTTAAATGGACTCTGTTCATTTCTGCAAATTGGAGCAAGAATAATATATTCAAACTTTTTGTTAGCTGCAATTTTGAAAAATAAACTAAATCACAGATCCCTATCCCCATAAAATTATATGGTTAGTACCTATCATGGCACATCATTGGGACCAGGTATGAATAAAAAGATCAATCCCAAATTTGCATGTTTGACACTACATCGCAGCTTTGCAGATATAGAAAGATCATTTTCCTTGATGACAAAATCCAACAAGTTTTTGAAGTGTGAGAAACAATATGATCTAATATCTGATAACACAAATGACACTTGTGTTACCTTCAGCCGACTTCACTTGAACTGTTGAAAGTAACAAAGACTGCATCAGGGTAATACTGTAAGCTGGTCAGAATCTTTGTGACTTATTCTTATTTATTGTCTCTGTTGTTGTGATCATGTATTTGCAGGTGTGTTTGTGCTTGTAATATTGACATTGATAGTCTATTAAGTGTATTAAATGAATAGTGGATATTCCCTTAACATATTATGATCAGGTAAGCATTATCAGAGAATTATATTTAACTCTTTAAACAAAGTTGCCCACAGATGAAGCTTTTTGACTCTTAAATGATTTAGCTTTTTTTGTTTTCAGGTGGAGTGGAGGTGGTTTGCCGCAACATCGTAATGTGTAATAATCGCCTTATCAGCACCTGCCCTAGCATGGTATCTACCATGATGCAGAGCATGATTGGCAAAGCTTCCAGCATTGACAAGAAAAAGGCTTGGGATTCTGAATTAACAGATGGACTACTAAACTTTGCACCTCTAGGTAAAAGGTTTTTGCCAGAAACTTTAATGCTAGTAAACATAGGTAGTAAGCATATTATGAGAAGTAACAGTTCCTGTAGAGGTTTCATTTTTGAAATTGAGTGAGTTAGCACAGTATCATGAATTAACTTACATATATGATAGAAAATTCTCAACACCTGTACTGTCAGTAAGTAATTGATATGGTTTAAGTGCCCTTTATTCCATGTGTTTTGGCCTTACAATTTTACATGAGTATGATAGAAACTATACATGGTAATTAATTATAACTAATTGGAGTATGTAAATTGTATTACTATAACTATAAATAGCTAGTTGGTAAATATCTGCCACTGGAATAAACAATTTAATTTTTTTTAACTTCATTACTTCCTCAAAAAATATTATTTTAGGTATTAATTAAGCCTCATAAACACTGTAGGTGTAAAGTTGAGGTTATACATCAATGAGCAATGTTGTTTGAAAAGAACACTGGTGATAAAAACACCTGTACATATGCAGTCACAAACATTTATAGGGGTGGTTTCAAAGAAATTTGGAGATTATTTTTTTGATTTTGTCATTTCTGGCAAAGTTATAGAAACTAAAACAATTGTCTAAACAGCAGTTGATTAAATATTTTTACCTATTTGTAATTTTAATACAGTAATCTAGTTCCACTCTGTTGGTGGAACTTTAGTGCCTTCTCTGATATAAACACACCATTTTGTAGACTTTTTAATTAAACTTCTGCAAGTCCCAATTCATTTTGAATTTATTTCATCTTGTACAAGTTAAAATATTTAAAGAGCATAAAAGAGGTGATATGTAACAAATACAAAATGGCATTTCTTGTTTTATTCTGAGGCAGGAGCAACATTTTGATATGGCTTAATAATATATTTGGACTTAACTCCCAATACTAGTCAGACTTGTTCTTTCTGCCCATTCAAAAACAAAACATTTATGTAGTTTTGTGCTTATATCAGTGGGAGAAATTATATTGTCACAATAGTGATGCCACTTTTTATGACCACAGTGGTGATATCACTACTTTTGAAACTACTACATTTCCCTTTTAAGAAATATATCTGCTTTGATGTATGTTATTAAAACTTATATTTCCATATTTAGGCCATTGTGGCACATAGAATTCCAATGGCAAGTGACATTATCCCCAATCCTCCAAATTTGTGGAACACAGAATTTTAGACAAAGAAAAATAATAGTACCTAATGAACAAACAGTGCTTTAAAAATGAGATAATCCTATTTTCTTTGACAGTTTTGCTACCTTAATGTTTTGTGGTCTGCTCTGTACTATCATTACACTGTCATATTTTCCTTACACACTTACATTATTGCAATAAATGTTTGATCATGTGCTCAAATTACTTATGAAAACATAAACATGTTTGAATATCTTGTTAACCCAAAATGCACAGAAATTTTCCATTCTGGGTCTTACTCACATCTAACTTTAGTGTACACACTTTATCTACCAAGATTTATTAATAATAAATACTCTCATTTTCTAAATTATTCTTCTATCCAAAGTAAGATACCATTAATTAAATAAGAGCATGTGTATTTGCAAACCTTTAGTGTCTTTAATAACTATTTCAACTTCACAATTAAATAAATCTTCTTCACCAGAGAGGTGACTTTAACCAGGAAATAATGTTACACAAATGGCCATCAAAGACTACATTGCACATTGGCCAGCTACCATAAACTTTAGATGTTTTTATTTTCAAATACAATTGTTTTAAAATAGATATTTACAGCTATCTTAAATTTTGTATCCCCTTTTGCACCATTGAATATTGCTACCATTAAGCCATATATATCAATTGTGTTATGACATTAAAGTGCACAAGGGACACAGAATTAAAAGCTGCTCAAGAACTTATGTAAAAGAAAATTCACTCCAAAAGATGCTAATGCAGACCTGTGCACCCTCAGTATTCTTTCCGTATTTAGTAAGGGAAAAAATATCAAATATCAAATACAAAAAAGACATCATGAGCTAAATCCGATTTTGTGTGAAGTGAAATATGGAAAATTTCTATTTGTCATGTACAAAAGGAAGGAAAGAAGTATGAAAATAAAACAATAGCAACCCGCAGTAGTTAGCTCTGTGTTAAATAGAAGGGTTGTGTGCAAAATGCTCTTCAGTGGCGCATGTGTAGAGTTTCTTTGTCATTGTGTCTGTAATGTTAACAGTATCATGGCTGAGTGGGGTTTGGGAAATGTATTTGAAATGGTATCTATAAGGAAGAGAGTGACTGAAGAAGAATTAACTTCAAAGACATGAAGCAATGAGTAAGGTATTTTCATACAGCAGAACCTGGCCATTCATTTCTGCCAACAGAAAGGGCGATAGTTATGCCTTATGCAAACAGTGTGAAACTGATATATCATTTAGGAGTGGTGGCGGGAAACAAGGCTAGATAGATGGTTCCAATTACATCATTTATTTCAAATAATACGAAACATTCAACTGACTGCAACAAACACTCCCTTCGTGTGACACATGCTGAAGTTATGATGTGCAAACTCATCACTTACTACAGTCTGCCATTAGAAACAGCTGATTCCATGAGTGATGTCTTCAAACTTAAATTTTCAAATAGCAAAATTGTTGCAGGTATGTAGATATTTATTTTTTTTTTAATATAATGTTTGTCTATTTTTATGACATTTACTTAAAAATCTAGGCAATTACAGTAATCTAAAACCTTTTATGCTTGTATTTGAACAAAGCGAATCACATGTACACAGTTGATACCAGGCACCGCTTAAATTTAATCCCAGTTAGTCATTCAAATTTTCTAAAACTTTCAAATTCTCAAATAGAATCAGGTTCACCATTCTAATGCACTATTGTTTGAATAGTTAAGTTGTGAACACCATTACTGAACTAACTTGTATGTTGTACAAATACAATTTCTGTATTTATATTTTAGATATGAGTGTGACAGAAAGAAAGCAACTGCTCTTTTGAAGAATTTGGGAAAGGCACAACAGTGGAGCTTGCCTGAGATGATGCAGACTGCATTCTTCACACTTTTGACAGATGGCAGTAATGATAATAGGAGCAAGCAGTTCCCAATTGTAATTAGATCAGTTTGGATGAAAACACAGGACTTGTTCAACCGGAGCTACTTTCCCTTCCTATCTGCACTGGATCTGCCACAGGAGAAAACATATTCAAAATCCTGGATAGGGAAATCATTGTACACAGCTTACAGTGGAATAATATAATTGATTAGCACTTGGATATGACAATGCCCCGGTTATGACTGGGAACAAAATTGGTGTAATTTCGTACATTATAAATAAGCATGACAGTGTATTCTTGGCAGGATGCTACCTCCATGTCATGTACAATGTAGCCCAAAAAAGAGCTAAGTGTTTACAAGATGTGGCTGAGATCTTGTAGGATGTATATTATTATTTTCAGAATATCAAAAAATGGCAGCACAAATTCTCTAGTGTTCAAGATCTTTTTGACATTGAGTAGAAGAGAATGTCCTAACATGTTTGTACCAGATGGCTAAGTATTGGTCGTTGCCTGGAGAGATTGCTATTGTAGCAATTGGGAACCTTTGAAAAAGTTCTTTAAAACAGAATTTGATGATATGAAGACCATGTCAATTTTATCTTCAACACAGGTTGCTGAGAGCAGTGGCAAACCATATGCCCACAAGAAAGTAGGAAACATCCTGAAGTTCCTGAAATTGCTTCCAAACAAGCTGTATGGTCTGTTTCTGGACTTTACTGTTCGGATGTATGATGATGTGCTTGTCAGTCTCCAGTCAGATGAAATGAAGATGTACTGAGAAAAATGCTGGTCAACCAGATTGTGAAAGGATTTCGTCAAACCAGCTGCCATGCTAAGTTGCGTGCCTGAAACTGTTGACTTCAGAAGCAGCTACAATCATAGGTGATGCTGCCTCAGTTTCATCGCTGACTCTGACAATAATGGTTTGAGGGACATGCAGATCAAGCAGTTTTATGGGGATGTGTAGCTGTACTTTAAGTCACCTGATTGAGAAGCTTCCCATCAAAAGATCAATCTTAAGACGTGCAGTTGTAGCAGATGCTTCTTTGCAACAGACAGCCAAATTGAGTGATCTGGTTTTCTTCCTGCATAAATTTCCAGCACTACAGCCTCCTGGTTGCACTATAACACTGCTGTTGAGCAGTTTGCTATATATCAATATACAGACATATCCACCTGCACTAGGCAAAGAATGGATGAAACTTAGGCTGCAGTTGACAATAAGAAGGATGAAGAGGGGGCATTGTTCCTCAGTGAACTTTCAACTATAATGCAAGGAATATTAACCATTCCCCACAGTAATGCCACCTGAGAGAATTTTCTCCACAGTGCATAAGAACAGAACAAAGCAGAGACGATTCTGTTGAAGTATTGTTGCTTATTAAATCAAAACCTGGTTATACATTTGAATCCCAATGCCAGCACTCAATTGAACAACTACAGAAGATGAAAAGTCTATGAAATGAATATGAAAAGTCAGTGATCCTCATTCCAGCATACATATAGCACTGAACTGGACACTGCATTGCTGTAACCTTCAGCATCTAAGCTCAACACTGACAATCATTAATAAATTATTTTCAACTGCTACATGTTTCAAATATTGTAAATATGAAATATTTTTTCAGTATGGATCATTGTATTGACAGTTTAGTTACAAGATGTAATAAAGATGGGTCATTAATGTTGTGCATTGCTATTGGTGTGCACTTGTGAAGATTACTAAATGCTGACATGAAATACTGAAAATATCCCTGAAAATACTGAAAGCATTATAAGGGGGTGCACAGCTCTGCTAATGTATTTTGTATATAATCATATTCTTATAAATTTTATCTGCCTTATGTTTATATTGCCTTGGAAGTATATTAATTAAAACTAATTACAAAATCCTAAATAATTGCAGTTTAGAAGTATACTGTGATACATAATTTTAAAGTTCTACAGTGTTCAACAGATGGAGCTTGATTAATGATGTCAGTTGATGAAAACATGTATGTGCATGCTTTATACATCAAATGATAATTATCTGATACCATTGTTTTGTGGTTTTGTATTTCTTTATTATTACATTTTTGTATCCCCACCCCTCCTCCAGCCTAGTGAGAAAGTGAATAGTCACTCAAGTATCTGAAAGATCAAGATATTAATCATTAATTTTTTGGACAAGTCAACATTGAAGTGTAAATTTTCTAACTTTCTATCATCATACAATTATTTGTCAGGTACCCCTCTTCATGTCCTCAATGTCTTCAAGTCACAAGTTGAACAGCTATGATTTTCTTCAAAAGTATTGAGTCCATTTACATGATGACATGTTAAAAGTTTTGTAATGATGTATTCTTATGTTTCTAATTGTACAATGATGTAATAAATTATGCAGACAAAACTTTTGTTGAGTTGATGAAATGCCTTCTTTATAAAGGAAGTGACACATGAGCTGTCATTCGACATTTTGATCTTTGTCTAGTACCCAGTTTTGTTCGTGGTCAATTTCTCTGTGTTAATTCACAAAATGTTTATTTTATTTTATTTTTATATTTTATGCTGACCATGTCATGATCTTGACAATTACATCAAGATGTAATCATCAAAGAGAAGAACTTGACAGCTCCTTGAAGCCCATTAACCCTATCCAAACATTGTTGAGCCCATTTCCTATAAATGTTGGCTTTTATAGATATTGATCAAATATTAATCTTAGTGCTACATGTAATTTATTTAGCTGACACTTCTTTCAGTTATAAAACCTGACATAAGGACATAGGTATCAGTAGAGATAATCAGATTACTTACCTAATGGTATAAATTAACTATTGGTTCTGGACACATTTAAAATACAATGTTGCTACATGTGAGGGGAACATCATACATTATTGTACTAATATGCTGGCTGCAGGTTACATTAGAGGGGTGACCATTTTTGAGGGGTACTTTTGAAAACAAGCTCATAGGTGCCAAGGGATTCTGGCTTTAAAAAGCAGGTGGCTGCTGGTCTGTAGGGCTGTTCAAGAGGAGGACCACATTATCCTCAGTATATGAATTGGATTGCTGATGATATGAATTGGATTGCTGATACATTTGTTTATTTTGTAGGTACTATCACTTCAAGTAGTCCAACAGCTAGTCCTGCTGAGGTTCTAATAGCTGCCTCACCCCAGCACCGACGTGCCCGGTCTGCTGCATGGTCATACCACTTTTACCCAGACGAAGCCTGGGTAGACCTTACCATCTCACTACCATTTGCAATTCTTCTCAAGGAAGTTCAGATACAGCCACACAATGCATCATTATCCAGTAAGTATATGTAGATAATGGAGCCAATGTTTTCATTACTAGTTTGTACAATAACTTCATATAAATAGCCAGAGTGTGGCCCACCAGCTTAAACAATGTCCAGGTCAGCAGTAAAACAGTTATCTTGTTAAAGTGGAAAACCAGCAGCTGTATGTACTTTACCAGATAATTTTTTTATAGTGATAGAGCCATAACTTTGCAGCTTTTCTTTTTATATATTAAAAAAAATAGCAACATATAAATTTGCATACAGCAAAAGCACGAGACTGATTCTCCTTTAAAACTACAACTTGTAGACTTGTGAAGGAAACCAATACAGTGAAAAAATTTTAAAAATCCTAATTGGGTCATGATTTTAGCTTGCCTCTATGAAGTATACGAGACAAGTTTTACTACTGCTGGGATTGGCATCATGGTCCATACAAATAAAAGCATAAAGATAGGTGCAGTATAATTGCTTTTCAACCATTATTTCTTCCCATGTCCTAGGCAACAGTATGGATTTGGTTCATGTGCCATAGGAAGGGGCCTAAGGATGCTCATTTTGTACATAAAATGCACTATTCATTTTTAATTGTAGCATTTAGCTAAGTTTTACTGCAGTCAGTATAAATTCTTTTATACTGGGAATTGTATTGCTCGGTGAAGGGATACATTACGAGTACTACATCTGTACCCCAAAAGTAAGTCACTGCAGCCCATGTTTTATGTATTATTGATTTGGATTCAGGTTTGTCTTTTTAAGCTGATTACTCGATCACTACTCATGTTAGAGTAGCCAAACTAGCATTACTGCCAATTCTGCCTTGGTCATCAGCTTTCTCATCTCTACTCCACTTGAGGTAGAAAGATCACCAGTCTTGAAAAAAGTCAGTCAGTCTTTTCTTTCATGGGCCCCCATTTAGTTACAGCTCTACTATTGCCTACAATGACAGAAAATGCACATATCAGCAGTAAACAGTCTACTGAACAAGTACCAACATGGTATATTGGCCTGCTCATACCAGTCTTGGATAAACCATCACAGCCTGCCGGTATAACTGAAATCTGAGTTGTGTCAATTTCCTATTCAATGTGTAACTTATGGGACTTATCAAATTTAAGCTTCATCCTCACCTTAACAAAACAAAGCAAAAATAAAAAAAATACATTGTTCCCAGAAAGGTACTTGGTCTCATTCTTTTGTGTAATATGCATCATTAAAAGTTGCAAAAAATATGAAAAACAAGCATTTAAGTATAATGGGCATATTTGCATTCTTTACATGCAGTTAATCTTGTAATTTTTCATAACAATTCCTTAAAGAGATATGGCTTTACTGTTCTGATAAATTTCACTTGCTGAAACAACAGCATAGTGCATTCTATAGAAATACATAAACGCTGATCATACATGCTAGCCTGATATAAACAAGTGCCCAGAAACAAGCAGTTCTGGTGTTCAGAATTGTTTGGGCAAGAAATCCCACTGCTTTAAAAACCTATTTGTACAAGTAGAGAACATGTATGTGTGAAAATGATGCCTTTTTTCTGTACTTTTAGCTTATTTTGCCTATGTAGCGCTCTAATACATGTATGTGAATAATCATGTTCTTTTTACACTTCTAGCCTGTCCTGCCCATGTGTCACTTGAGATAAGTCATGATGGTGTGACCACATTCCCACTATGTGCACCAATGATGACCAGCAGCCTGGCATCAATTAAACTTCAACTCCAGCAACTGGAAGTAGTTGCTTCTGTCACCATCCGCTTGCACCGTGCTCGCGACTCCATGACCATTGGTCTCTCACAGATCCTCCTCATGGGATACAGTGCTTTTGGAGATGCAGGGATGTATAAAACAAATAATATATTCCAGCCTATTGAGGACTCTGTGTCTAGATCCAGGTACATCTTGTATAGGAACATGAAACTTTTATATGCAGTGATATCGCAAAAGTGGGTAGGGGTGCATGGGATGGCATATAATTTCAATACTGTTTATACAGTAGTAAGGAAAAGTGAAATGTAGTTAGCAAGAATGACAAAAATCACAAGTTCAAGATATTATTCTCCCATGTACACATGTGCTGGGTCATTGGATATCTTTTATCATCCTATTATTCCACACACATACACTGAAACCTTTCAATTGCAAACACAAATGGTAAAGCTTCAGACAAAATAGTGATATGAGTCAAAGTATATATTCTTTGGATTTCTTTATGTCGGAAGTAAATGTTTTTTTTTTTTTACACAGTTACTCCAGATCTTGGGTTAAATTATGCATACTTCACTGAAGGCTTGCAAAATTAGATTAACTTTTTGTTCTGGTTTCTTGTAGTAGAACTATATCAGAAAGGTTCCGAGACTAATAAAAATAAAATTACTTGCATTATTGTTTATGATCAAAAAAAGCTGTTGGCCTTGCTTTTCATATCCTTTGTTCTTTACAGTGTTGGGTGGGTGAGACTGCTGCACCACTGCCTGACCTCAAGGAGAGAGCTGGAGGATAAAGTTGCAGAGGCTGCTGCCCACATCTCTGGTCTACTAAACACATGCACTGCCCTGCTGATCTCTCCCACTTCTGGTATGGACATCCCACATGTTGAGACGGTGCTGCTGAAATTGGGACTTCACTCTGGGGAAATGGGGCTGGCACTGATTGACAATCTGCTCAGAAGCCCTACTTATGGACCGGAAACAGGTATTTTGGTGAATTCATGTGAGGTATCTATTTAGATGATCAGCAATATAAATTCATATGAATCTGATCATTGTAGAAGAAAATTTAGTATTATGTGTCAGAGTTTGGTGAATTTTAGTACTAACTCCAGTAAAATCACCAGTATTTCTTGTACAAGATATCACTTGAATTACTGATGTCCCACTTAGTACCCTTGAATAAGCAAAATATTTCATTATATAGTGCTTCAGGTTTTTGTCCTCCACTGGCTTGTATAAAAGGTAGCTTTTCCTGGATCTGATAAAACTAAAAGTGAAACATTCTGCATGCATGCATATATACATACATACATACATGCATGCATACATACATACATACATACATGCATGCATGTACACATACATGCATGCATGTATACATACATACATACATACATACATACATACATACATACATACATACATACATACATACATACATACATACATTCTGTTTTACATCAAACTTGCATCTATGACGACAAATGCTCTTCATAGTACATGAATGTGTTGCATCCTGAAAATTGTGCTAAACTAGCATGGCTGCTGTGGTAAAAAGGCACACAGACACACACACACACACACACAAAATATACATCTCTGAATGGTTAATTTCATTTAAGTGAAATTTATGATGATTTTATATTCCAGAAAATATTGCCACTCCACTAAAAGGATAGCATTTATCAGTTTGGAATTTTCACTGAAACCTTGCACTACCCGTCAGGTTGTTAACCAAAATCAGACTTTAGTGACAAAACATTTTTTATGCAAATTGTTGATGATCATTTTTAATTTGATCATTGCATTTTGTATATACTGATAAATTTGCCTTGTTAATTCTTCAGGACACCCATCTCATTACTTGGGCAAAATTAATGGAATGGGCAACAACTCCACAGTGGAACTATTGTATCAGCTAGGAATGCATCAGGATGCATGGACAAAAGACAGGTAAGTGTCAGATTTGACAAGTGCAATATACCAAACTTGTGTTTATTTGTATTTGAATATAAGTGTCAGATTTGACAAGTGCAGTATACCAGACTTGTGTTTATTTGTATTTGAATATAAGTGTCAGATTTGACAAGTGCAATATACCAGACTTGTGTTTATTTGTATTTGAATGTAAGTGTCAGATTTGACAAGTGCAATATACCAGACTTGTGTTTATTTATATTTGAATGTAAGTGTCAGATTTGACAAGTGCAATATACCAGACTTGTGTTTATTTGTATTTGAATGTAAGTGTCAGATTTGACAAGTGCAATATACCAGACTTGTGTTTATTTGTATTTGAATGTAAGTGTCAGATTTGACAAGTGCAATATACCAGACTTGTGTTTATTAATATTTGAATATAAGTGTCAGATTTGAAAAGTGAAATATACCAGCAGACTTGTGTTTATTTGTATTTGAATGTAAGTGTCAGATTTGACAAGTGCAATATACCAGACTTGTGTTTATTTGTATTTGAATATAAGTGTCAGATTTGAAAAGTGAAATATACCAGCAGACTTGTGTTTATTTGTATTTGAATATTTAAGTTTTGTTCACGAGTCTTTATAGAGTGCATTATGTCTCTCTAGTCTGGATGTAGATAATGACATAATGGGTGAAGTAATATATTGAAAAAAGCCAATTGGTTCTTGATTGAACAAATTATATGATAATTACATTGCAACAATAATTTCTGATATATGTGTACTTATATAAATATGTAGCAGAAATTCTGTATTTTATTCATTGTGTTTGGAAAACATTTATGTAATTATTCCTTGCAAGCAAAGTATTATAAAGCATCACAAACAAATATCGGAGTGATAACAGACATAGAGAAATTGACAAATTTTCATTATACAGCTTGCTATTATGCGTCATAGAGTTATATATTTATGCATTGTACATTTTGCATATCAGCTGAAGTTTATGTTGATATACAGAGCATAAATAACCATTTCACTAAAAGTTTTCAATATTGAATTTGCATTTATTTGCATCCTATTAATCTGAGAGAGAGGTCCACTTGTAACAGGTCAAAGAGATAAGACTTATATGCCCCAAAATTCCTGTGTTCAGTAAGAATTTTGTAGCCCTTTTTTGTGTGGCTTTTTGGAGTCAAGTAAAGACATTATGATAAATGCCGCAAATAAAAACCATTGATGGAAAGTGTGACACACACATACACACACATACATAGATATACACAAACACACTTTAATGTTGCAGTTGGAGCTCTTCCACTCATACAAAAACTATGTGAAAAAAGAATCATTAATGGGTAATGATTTAATATTAAATTTATGAAACTAGTAAAAGCTGGACTCATTTCAAATGTTCAGTATTAAATCATTTTAGATAATATATGAGAGAGAGAGACTATACGAAGGTTAATATTCCTACTGTAGATGCCATTCATACTTACTATATATGCTCCATATCATACAAATTTTGCTTGAAAGTCAGCATCTTGAATAGTGTTTCCAGTACTGATGGGTGAATAGGTGGAAATTTGATTTTTGTTTCTGAATGGCAAAAAAAAAATTAAAAATATTTGTTCAGTGACAACAAAAATAATTTCCAAGAAAAATGATAACTTAGATTAGGTTGTTGGCTAAATCAGTCTGACCTTTTGTTTCTGGAGTCCGCTAATAAATGATTGTGTTTATGATGTAGATACAACAAAATCAAAATTTTTGTAATCTGTGTATCATTTAGTCTTGCCCTCTTTAATATGAATGTTTTTTTTTTTTCAAATGACAAAATATCTTACATATTTACCATATTTGTTGCAATGCCATAAATTAATTTTTCAAGTAATTTTTTGTGCACATTTTTTTGACAAATCTTTCTTCTTGAGTCATAGGACTTAGGACACTTTTTTAGTTATAATGTCAGTGTTTAGGTGATAAAATAATAAGTGTATCAATTGTAGGATCTAAAAATGAAATCATTTCAAACTAGCCTGTCCAAAAAATACAAAAAATAAAAAACTGGACATTGGGTTTTTTTTTCACTTTTCTCTCTTACAACAAACTTGCGAATAGTAAACTTGTACAAGTCTATATGCATTATTGGAAACTCTAGATATTTGCAGTGTGTACAAAATACTTTAAATTAAAATATTTTATAATTTTATTTGGAGGGGGTGTCAAATTCAGCACAATTTGTTTTGTGTCCATAAGTTTTGGAACTTTTGATTTTCTTAACACTAGACTTTAGCATAGGAAGAAAAATCATTTATTGATCTAGTCCAAATTTATATTGTAAATTCAGTAATATCAAAACAGCAATATGTTCATAACAATTATAGTTCGTCTGTCAGATATGCCATGCATGATCATCTGTAAGTATATAAGATTAAACTTAGCTTCTGGTTGATTGGAAAATGCACCAGAATCTAATATATACACCATCGGTACATGTACTAATAAGTCAAGTGATGCTGCAAACAGCAAAACATCCTATTTGCTGTAGCATAATGTGCCTACAGCTCAGATTATTTCAAACAAATTGCACAGACTGAGATTGCCAGTGCATTATGCAATGGCAGATCTGGGTCTATGCTGTTTGCATTTTGGTCCTCTTGTAAGCGAGTGTGCACAGTATTGTTTCCTTATTCAAATTTTCATTGTAATAAACTAAAGCTGTGCAATAAAGTGTGCTGACACTTTCATACTGATTCAACAATTAGCTAATCAGCATATGGGTTTTAACAAATCATTAATTAAAAGTAACTCAAGTTGCCAACATGAGGTACACTAATATGTTTATTGCAATGTCTTTATTTTATTTCAAATTTCTACTTCTTTCTGACATCTAAATAAGTTGGATGGTATTCATCAGGGTGAACATTAATAATGTTCTTCAATTTAGTTTCTCTCTCTCATTCTCTCTTTCTATCTCCCCTGAATCTATTCACTCAATAAATTAGAATGCAGTTTTGAAATGTGTAAATGGAATTTTTATTGGTAAATGTTTTGCAGATTTATTAATCAGCTAAATAAGTGGTTTATTTTCTTGGAATGTTAAAATTGTATTTGTTGGATTTTCGACTAATACATTGTGTATACATCTTATAATACATTTTAAATGATATTAGGAATTAAAGTTGATGCATATCATCTTTACTAGTTTATATTTTCATCTGAACAAATGTTTCTTCCTATCTGCAAGGAAACTAAATTTCAAAGTGGAATCTTTTGCTACATGTAACAGAAAGTTCTCTTGTATGATATCCATTGATTGATGTTAAATTGAAAATAACTATATATGGAAAACAAATTCAAGAAATCACTCATACTGGACATTTTTCCACACAATATATTGTTATTGCGACAAGGTCTCGTACTCAGTAACAAAGAAAAGAGTGAAAGCCAACAAGCTTTATATATTTTAACAAAATAATTTATTTCCCTAGACAACAATGTAAAAATTGATAAATAGGACTTAGAGTTTGTGAATATAATCCAAAATTTGATCCTAAGAATGAATACAAGTCTTATCACTAAATAGTCCTATAAGAATCCAGGTTCAAGTACAAACGACGTACAAATATGGAAGGCAATGACGTCAGATATAGTCCAATGTATGAATATCAACAATTCCTCACTTGAATCACACTTTGTTTCTGAATAATTCCAGAAGAAACTTTATGAATATCTTTCAGAAATTTTTTAGAAAAGTCAACTTGTTGAGTTTCCATGGGAATAAATTATTAAATCCAAAAATCAGATGCAAAATAAACAATATTGGCAACAAATTAAAAAAAACACCTTGTTCCTTAAAGGTGTTGAATCACTCTCTCAAATATTAAGATGTGCATTTGGTGGCGCTCACCAGTTATTATGTACTTTTGAGAGAGTGATGTATGTAAGGTGAAGTTGTTTGCATTTTAAACATGCACAGTGCAGAGAATGTTGGCATACCTATATACTACTTTCATGTAATGTGGATGAAATTTCTTTGGATATTGTACTTTTGGAAATTTTAAATGATTTTGGGACACTGCTAACTAAAATGATTGCTCCCTTGTGCTCCAAAAATCAACCTAAATTTGTCTAAAGTACACTATTCTTGGCAGCTATTAAAATATGGAAAATGAATTTTGCCAAACTAGATAATACCAGCTTCTAAAAGTGCAATGACTGAATTACCAAATACATAAAATGTAAAAAAAGTTATCGGCTCTTTTTTTTACAATTTACCTCTGAAGTTTGAGAAGTGAAAATGAGCAAGTAGAGCTAGCACGTTTTTGAAAGATGCACATCTGGAGTAAGGCCAAGCTGTATATTCTCTAACCCATATTACACCCATCAATCATACATCAAAATAAAGGGAATTAAAGGTTCTTTGAACAACACCTAAGATATACAAAGTCTCTTTTAAATAACCAGTATAACTAGTGAGGCAACCCGGGGAAACTCTTTTTCTTTAAAATTTTAACCCTATGCTAAATACAAAACTGTAGAGCGCCAATGCCTCATTTTAAGTCTCATGAGATTGATCATGGGGTTTCTTACTACACTATTCTGATCACGTAGACCAATTTGTCTCCACTAAAGATCCAATCATAAAAAGGTTGTTTACACACAGTGATCATGCAAAGAAAGTATGCCTGTAATACTGACCAATCATTTATACTTCCTGTTGATACTGTTTCCAGGGTAAGACGGACTAAATGATAATTCTCATGTAATACATCTTCATCTTAAGTAAACATTTATCTCATTACTGAACAAAAATAATCTCTAATCCGACAAAATATTAATTGCAATAAAATGCAATGAAACAGAAATGAAATAGAAATAATTTTAAAACTAACACACAAACAATTTAATCACATGTACATAATATGTATAAAACTGGTTGATAATCACAAACCGCCAACTCATTATAGGGTCCTTTATAGGTTGTGTTTTTGTGTAATGCAAACTGACCTTGTTTAGCAAGTCCAAAACCGGGATCATTAATAAAACTGCCTTCCACAGCTTTCCAAAAACTTTGGGTACATATAACAATTGTTCAGAAATAAAATATCTGTGTTCACAACCTTTGGATATCTGAAGACAGGTTAAACACAATATTTTTCGTCCTTTATTTAATTAGTTGTCACAACAGAATGTATAACTATTTTCAACCTTTTTCATTTTTTGTCCATGTACAGGATTCAAGCTATGCTTCATTGGTTAGTAGACAGTGCCCGGTTAGCTCTGCAGAAGACTTCAGGATTTGCCAGCAACGGCTTCCAGTCAACTCCACGTGAAACCCGTTTCAGTCTGTCTGAGCCATCCCCAGCCCACATCCACTGCATTGCATCAGTCCTGTGGCAAAGCAATGAAAACAACCAACAAAACAACTTCAGTCAGCTGATCTCAAAAGAGATAATCAGGTATAAATAAAGTTCAAGGACCCTGAATGATTATAATACCTCCCAGATTTGTTGTCTCCGATCACTCACTGAAATCTCCTGTGTATGCAGTATTGTTGCTGAAAATTTGTATTTTTCCATTTTTTCCTCACTTTGCTTCTTGTGTAGTATATTTACAATATTGCTGCCTGTGATGATATGACTGAAATGGCTTAAGCGGAGCAAGATGATATAGTTGCTAATTTCAAACAGCATAAAACAATTAACCTTAATTTGATTCTGATGCAGGGTTGGTTGGCTTATGTTTTTGTCAACATTGATTATACTATGTGTGGTCAAAAGTAATTCCAAAAGGATTGAATGGATTAGTTGATTATGGATGAATTACTAAAGAGTTTAATCAGTATAAAACAAGGTCAGTTTAAATTTGGTGTTTAAGGTTTGTTGAGTTGTCTAAGCATGTGCTATCTACCTTAACCCTTTCATCACTGCAGACCAGAAAAGCGGTCAGGGGGAAGTAAGTCTGTAAACACTATGGACTGACTTTTCGGTCTGGGACAGTGTTTTTCTTTAACGTTATAGTACAGGACTAAATAACTTTCAGGGTACCTCTAATAACATCTTGTAATGTAGATGTTATATTTGGATGATCTTGTGAGTTAAGCTTGTATACAACTAGAAATATCGAACAAGGTATGAACTTTTAACATTTTGCGAATGCTGAAATTTGTATCCAAAATGGCGGCATTTTAAGATATTTAAGAGAAGAGTTATCGGATGATTTTAATAATTTCGACCTGGTTAATTTGGATGAAAATGAGAAAAGACGTATGGAGAGACAATGGAATGCACTTGTGGGTGACAGTGATTACAATGAAGAGGACTTTAAAGGTTTTGAACCAGAGAAATTGTATGCTCCACGTGGTTGTGCTTGGACAAAGCCGGAAAACCAAAGAGATTTGTTTCAGTTTTCTGACAGAATTGAGCACACCCGAGTGTTAGATGGCTCCAGGAAAGCTTCGGAATATTTTCAAATATTCTATTCAGATGAAGATTTTGGAAAAATTGTCTGTTTAACGAACTTCAATGCAACGATCAAATGTGGCCGAGGCATATAGGTGTGTGGACAGATCTCACCTTGGAGATCATTTTGGTTCATTTTATAGAATTTTATATATTATGGACACCATGAAAGAAAGACTTGTGCTGCTACTGTTATTATTCACTAGTACATCTAGGGTCAATTGAACACGTTTTGAGAACTTTCTATGTTTTCTAAGAGGTAATAAAATAATTACTTGTATTTTACCTGTTGTCTTACCTGTTTGTACCTGCATTTTAACAGTTCTAATAGATATGCATATTTTAATGAATTAGTCATAAAATATGATTTTTAACCTTGATTTTAACACCTAATCCAGCCAGATATTTTTAACATTGGCAAAGTTATGTTGTTTTAAAGTCCACAAGTCAGTTTGCTTTACAACTCCAAAGTTACTTAGTGTTGAGGACTCCATGCCTACAAAGTTACTTAGTGTTGAGGACTCCATGCCTACAAAGTTACTTAGTGATGAAAGGGTTAATATCACACCAATTGCAATGATGAGAGGAAACAGGAATTTTAATTGTTTCAATCCAGTTTAAAGGACATGGCTACAGTGGCAAGAATGGCATTATGTTTTGTGCAGAATATTAAAGTACATTAAACAAGATGACATATAGGCCATCACTGAAATCCTGTTCACTGAATCATCAAATGTGATTAATGATATACATGCAAAAACACTTTTTCCCTTTAGCCTCCTGTTTATGGTAGAAGATAATTTTTCAGATATATTCAAAATAATGTTCCTGGACATGGAAATCATTCTCTTTGAAAATCCTCCATCTTTTGAAGTCATTGCTCCACATTTTGCAAATCTTAAGATTTGTCCTTAGATGACTTCTCTGTTCTATGTTTGGATTATATAGAAATTCATTTGAGCAAATGTATAGAATTTTGTGCTTGACTTGGGATATTTTTGTACTACATTTTGTGTTACAAGGTAGTACACTTGTTTCTAGCTTTGTGGCATCAGCATAATTCATGATACACCAAAGCAGGTAATATTACAGAAAGGGGAAGAGGGGAAAGATATAGCTCTACATTGAACAAATAATGTTGACTTTTACCCACATTAAAATATATAGCAAAAAAAAAAAACCAACAAATTTTGAAACCAGATTTTTGTTAGGCTGAACATTACAGGTACTAAAACTGGAGCTTATGTCTGGATTTTGGACTTCCTGCCATTTAATCTTAAGCAAACCTGATTGAGCTGCACATAGATCAACCTTTACATAAAATAGTTTAAGTTTGAGATTAAAGTATAAAGGGGACAGCAGGACATGAAAATCATTTGTCCAGTAAACAAAAAAGATCAAATTTACTTATGTACAGGCACAGTAACCAGTCAAAAATAACATCTTTTATTGATTTAAGAATCTGGAATCTGGCAAATTGAAAATCTTTGAAACAGATTTTTCATGCAATCAGAAGTAAATACCTCCCCCCCAAAAAAAACATGCTACCTATCCACTTTAAGCTGAAAAGTAATAAAATCTCATGGGGAAAATGAGTTAACTTCCTGCATAACTAGTTGTGAAGTATTGCTCTCTGCTCACTGTTGACATAAAGCATTGAGTCTCTGTTGTTTTAAGGTCAAAGGAACTTATGATGATGATGAATCTTCATCTTTATATTAGATTGTTATCACATCCATCATGCGTTGTTCCTTCTTTTCTCACTGTATTACAGAGATGAAAATATCATGAAATCGAGGAATTTATATCATATTGTTGACATTCCTTTTTATTGCTTAATTTCTTAATTTGCCATGCAACAAATGAATCTTGTAATATAACCATTAAGCATGATAAATATTAATAATATCTTGAGATCATTTAGGATTTGAATGAGTTCTTGAACTAAAATTTTCTGTGATTTGATGTTAAAATATTAACCTAGAAAATCAATCAATATCATAATTATTTGGTTTTGGATTTCATGGCAGAAGCAGTAATAGTGTTATCAACTACTATGTATATCTAATGGATTAAGTAAAGTACCTGGTCTTATTGATTAAGTATCGTGTCTAATGGATTAAGTAACATGTGTTTAGATGAGACAAGAACTTTGTATCTGGTCTAATATATTAAGTAACGTGTCTTTAAATAGGACAAGAACTTTGTATCAGGTCTAATGCATTAAATAAAGTGCATCTGTAGATGGGACAAGAACCTTGTATTTGTATGGAAATCTGAACTCATTAGCACACAGTAGAGAAGGATTAAGATTGAGAATGTTCTATCAATGCAAAGTTTTCAGCCTTGATGTAAACTAGTTGTGTATTCAAGGAAAGAATGTATAGATCATGATGTTGTATGTGCCGCTGTACACAATATTTCAGAATAGAAATTAATACTAAGTTTATAATAGCACAATAAACATGTGCATGGTTCTCCAATTTTTTTTTAGCAGATTAGTCGTTAGACTGTTATGAAAGATATATGTTGGCACATATTATTGACCAGTCTATAACTTATCACAGTCAATTAGTGGTCAAAGTCATGAAAAAAATGCACCATCAGTATTTAATTTCATTACAGTAATGTCATTGGTGTTTATTTAAACAACAGCTTTTCATTATTTTTCAGCTCTCTGTACAAATGGTCTTCAGTATTAAGTACAGATTCCTCCCTGAAAGAGGCATTAGACTATGTCCTGTGTTCCATGTGCTACATGCAGTCCGTGTATTTCAGCCAAGTACTGACATGGATGGGAATCGTCATATCCACGGACATCAACATGATGGCCCCCATACCAGATGACAGGAAGGACAGCTCTCAGTACAACTCTGCATCCATGACAGATGATTCTAAAGAGGCCAACAATGCATCACGTGAACAGCCAGTTGATTCCATGACTTCACATCATCCGACTGAAACTACACCATTCACACTTCAGGATGTCAAACACATTTGTTTGGATAAATCTAATCTTGGAACTTTGTCCCGAGTTTGCAAGTCACCATTGGCAATAAAGCATTTGCTGGAAACAGGATTTCCAGCAGTACTAGCACAGGGGCTCTTTGAATTTTGTAATTATGTTATTTCCCAGTTTACAGAGTCCTGGTCACAGTCAGAAGGGGTGTCAGATTCCAGGAAGACTGTTAACAGTCTAAGATGCACTACTTCTAGCCAGAGCAGTTCAGAGCTAAATCACAAAGGTAAGAAGGCCTACAGTTTTATTGTAGTCAAAATGAAACATTTGGATGTATTTACCCAAATCTGTTCACAAGGTTTTGGTAGGAGTCCTACTGGGATATGTGCCTTCTGCATTCCCAGACCCATTGTTAAACAACTGTGCAAGCAAGAAAATTGAGTTCAAACTGTTTCAGAACTTTACTTGTAACAAGGTTAGAAACAGAAATCAAAGGTGTACCAAGGTGAAAGTGGGAGTCTTATATATTTCCTCTTAATAACCTATTCTCATAACATTAATGTGAATAATTAATATTTTTGATGGAGAAAGTAAATTTGTAGTAAATTGTGTTACCCAATTACATTACTGTTAAATCCTCATGCTCACCCTGCAAATGTGAGCTTTCATTGATGTATTACTGAACTTAAACTGGTATACATCCAGATGATGGGCAGCTGCCTAGTGGTGGCAGAAGGAAGTAATGAGAAATCGATGTTTCCCTTTGTACGGTATTTTGATTAGAAAGGTGTCATTTTTGTCTTTAAGGGAATTGCTGGATTCAAGAGGTAATGGAGTTTGTTTTCTAATTTTAATGCTCTGGTGAACTTCATGCAGATCTGAAAAGGGCACTGCAAAGCTAATTTCAAAGTAATGATAAAACCTGTCCAAAATTTAATCTGAAGCAGACTCACTTGGGTGTAGAGTTCCCCTTTTTGCAAAACCATGCAAGGATCACCATATGCTGGTTACCACACTCATCAGAATTGATAAACCAATGTGGTGAATAATCTAGTTGCCTGTCAGGTAGGAGATGCTATTAGAATGGGCCACATGAACCATGAGAAACGTATTGTATTTTCTGCCAAAAAAGAAGTCATAACAGATTGTTGGTGTTGCAGTTTGATTTATTTTGATTCTTTGCTATACAATATGTATTGTAATTTGACTGGTGTTTGCAGTTGGTTTGGTGATTTTTATCTTTGTTTATACTATCTATAATTTCTTATGCGATAAAGATT
Organism: Potamilus streckersoni; assembly: GCA_016746295.1. Classification (NCBI taxonomy): domain Eukaryota; kingdom Metazoa; phylum Mollusca; class Bivalvia; order Unionida; family Unionidae; genus Potamilus; species Potamilus streckersoni. The sequence continues at coordinate 953,430 of JAEAOA010000897.1, read as the reverse complement.
GCCTGTAATGTTAAAACTAACCCAGTAAATAATTCATGCTTGCAATATGAATAGTACAATATTTACACCTATTCTGAGGCTGTTGTTATTACAAGTCTGAAGTTGTGATTTGGATTTTCCCCATGATGTCTACAAATAGAGGACTTTAATATCAGACATCTTCTCCTGAAGTTGGATAATAAAAAAAACCGACTTAAGTCTTGCCAAGTCCACATAGTCTTGGATTGTGTGAAACATGCAAAGCTCCACTAATGACAACATACTGTCAGGTAGCTTCAACTTATTGTATATAAAATGACCTATTTGGACACTGGTGGTTTATTTTACATTTCTAACAAAGTGAAGTATAAACAATTTGGATTTAAACATGAATTTCTCATGCAAAAATTTCTCTTTAATGTACTGAATATAGGCAGTCAAATTTCTTAACTACCTGGCAGACATTTTTGAGGATCAATGCTCTAAATCACAGGATATTTGATATTGAATTTGTGATGCAGGTAATGAGTGAAGGCAATTGGTAATATTAGTATAGATTACACTAATTGCTGTAGTAAAAAATTTAATCTAAGTTTTTATGGCAGCTAGTTAGTCCTAATTTATAAATTAAAATGATACTGACCTTTACTCTCCATAACACATGGTTATACCGACATGGAGTTATCACCAAAAGACTTCTTGTGATTTCATGTGTTCTGAAATGAAAATGGTGCCAGTCTTATATCCAATATGGCCATCACAGTAGACATCTTGAAAATCTTATAATTTTGGAATATAGACATAGTTTTTGGGGAAATTATTTTAAGCAGTAGAGTATCAGTCTCTTTGGGTGACTAATATTTCAGGTTGATATTCACTACATTATAGTAGTGTATTTGAGAACAGAAAGCACTTCTGGACAGAGACAGTCTGTAGCTAAAATTCAGCACAGTTGTAATCTGGTTCTCAGTTGAATATAGTTTCAAATACTGACTATAATGCATGTAATAAGAGCATCATAGATCTAAAAGTTATTAGGTAGCAAGTAAAATTAGCAGTGTACATATATAGCTCTCATAAAAAAAATTACCTGTATTCATATAGAGCTGTCAATATAATGTGGTAGTTGCCATCCACAAGTGTTAGGTAGTGTGTAGACAAGCTTTTCCATCCTATGACATCTGCATTTTCTTTTTTTTTTTCCACAGGTCTTTCAATAACTGCTGCTACAGTGGCAGCAGTGCTGGACTTTTTCTCTCAGATATCCAGTGAGAATGCCATGAAAGACTGGTTTGGAGGAGCAGATGGCAATATTTTCTGGCCTGTACTGCTGACCATGCTTTGCAATATCCCACTCCATAGCCCCATTGTAGCAGGAACTATCCCACAAAAGTATGAGGTGAGGATTTGGTTCCTGTGCATCACTTAAAGACTTAAGCATGTACTTAAAGAAAGTTTTTTTTTTATTATAGAAATGACACTTAACTCCATTTTATTAAAAGAACATTCAGTGTAATGGTGCATGTGACAAGTTTTCATCTTCATGATTTAGTTTTCCATTTTTATGCAGTTTAATGGCATTTTTAATCCTTTATAATGCTAAGTAAATGGGAGCTAAGTACCTTTTCCAAAGACACACTGAAACATTTGACCCAGTATCAAAACTTAAAATTTAAAATGTTCCTGTATTGACAGTAGTATGTTTTGTTATGATTTAAGCTGATGTCAGTGGAAGACAGGATGGCCATTGAGACCTCCACTATCAGGTTTTTTACCCATGTGGTATCCTGCCATGTGGACAACCAGATGCTGTTTGCAAAAGTCCTATGTGATGTCATTAAAGAGCAGGGTAACACAGTCAAAACAGGTGAGATCATACCTGTAATTAAGCATAGGGGGTTATATTATTTTTGTCTTTTTTTCTCTCTTGGTTTCATGGGAAATATAATGTCTAATGTACTAAACTTTACTGTGACACTTTGAAATACTCATGATAAAACTATACAGGGTAAGAATTTTTTTTATTGAATCTGTTTGTCTCAGGATGAGTGTAGTGTAGAAACCACATGCTTATACCATCAATAATTTTTTCATCTAAATTGCTGCAACAACATGTTATATACATACTTACATACATACTTACATACATACATACATACATACATACATACATACATACATACATACATACATACATACATACATACATACATACATACATACATACATACATACATACATACATACATACATACATACATACATACATACATACATACATACATACATACATACATACATACATACATACATACATACATACATACATACATACATACATACATACATACATACATACATACATACATACATACATACATACATACATACATAGGGATGGAGATGAGAGAATTACAAAATATTCAATAAAGGGAAAACAGAATGGAAAGAGATTGCTTGAAAATATTATAATATTACCAGAATTTTTACAGCAGGTTTTTCTTGAATCGAGCGTAGAATATCAAACTTGACTACCCTGTCTTTCACTATGAAACAAAGTTTTTCCATTAATATTTGAAATAAATTATTTGATGCTGCAAATGTTTGATATGAAAAAATAAGTTTTAAAGCATTTAATATCCTTAAAATTGATAAATGAGCTTAGAGATGCTAAAAGATTTATCAGAATCTCTAGCCTATTTGAATTTTTCACATTTCTGATTTCTCAGAATTTGTTTTAAGCACTGTTGTTGGGATTTTTAAAAGTTTTTTTTACAAATTTATATGAATCTGTCATCTGGAAATTCTTGCATATAAAAGAATTTATGTGCAGAGAATGACTTTCAAATTTATTGCAGTTTTGTTTATTAAGACAGCGTCCCTTCTCTTGTATGCCCCCCCCCTTGCAAACTCCTCTACACAGCTGATGAGTTTGTGTACAAAAATGCTCCTCATAGAACACCATCCCTCTTATGTGACATATCAGAATTTGAGTTCAGAAACATCAAATTTACCACACACAAGTAGCCATATGGTATGCAATACTTAATTGGTAATTAATTATTTAGCAAAGTTAATGATGGAAAATATATTTTAGAGATTTTTTTTGGCAGGTCTTAGTGTGTGTCCATTGTCTGGATTTACACGGCGTCTCCTGCTTCAAGTTCTCCTGGAAGATGAGAAGGTGCTGGTGGCATTTAGAGCTGATCCTTCACAGCATTGGACTCAAGTCTTTAACTCTGCAAACTCTGTGCAGCACCCACGCTTTGGAGCTGGTCGGCAATTCAGGACAGTGCACGTCAACATGCACACCACTTTTTCTGAGCTGGTCAATGAAGTTTCAGGTAGTAGCAGAACATATTAAATTGTATCAAAACCTTTCTTATTTTGAATATTCTTTGGAGTTTTTCTTTGTACTTCATTTACATATCAAATATGGATTATTAATAAATTTGCCTGGTTTATCATAATGCTTTCATATTACACTATTTTGGTCTTATACGACTTCCTAGATCACATCATAGTAATTGGTGATCATCTTTGCTTAGCAAGGTTCCGATGTGATAACCCTATCTATATCTTGGTGTATCGAGCAGATATTTATGTGCTTCGTGTCTGTGAATTTCATTGGAAGTGGTTGTTAAAATTTGAACACTGTTCCTACATGATCGAATCAAAGGTTGCACACAACTCGAATGGACTAATAAAAAAGCAATTTTCCAGTGCTAGTCTGTTTGCACAAATACCTTTCACTCAAATACACCTGTAATGGCTTTCTTCTGATACACAGTCATACTTTTAATGTTAAACTTCCAAAGTAACCTTTTTAGGTCAATTGCCCCCACTATGTTTGGCTGATGTACAATGCACACAACTTGGTTGGTTGGCATTACATTCTAAGATAGGCTGAAGTCCAATAGATGTCACTAGGACAAAGTCACACCAATGTATAGATAGGGTTATCACATAAGAACCTTGGCTAGCAAAAATGATTAGTAAAATATACAAATATTTAACAAACTGCCACTAGTACATAACAATCTTAAGTTTTGTATATGACTAAATTTTTTTTATAATGAACAGGAGGAAGTGGGTTCCATCCCAAGGAAATGGGTGAGGGGGCTAACTTTGTGCATATATGTACATTAGTTGTACGTTCCTGGTTATGTTTTTGCATTTAGCTATGGTTTTGTGCACACTATAAATATTGTTTTACCTGAAATCATGATACTTGTGGAGTAAATGCACCTTGATGCACCCTCATCATAAAATGAGGCTACTTTGACATACTTCATTGAATTTGGTTAAATATGGTAGCTTAAGGTTTTTTTATCAAGCTATTTTTATGCTAGATTCATCATGCTGTGTCTGTGTGTGTGTGTATGTGTGTGTGTGTGTGAGACATAAGAATGTCACTGTTAATGGCATTTAACATGTTACTGACAAGTTTTTGCATTTAGCTCAATGTCCAGATAGATTTTTGCACACTACATAAGCACTTTTATACCAAGACTAATGAAACATGGTGATGGATGTATCTTGACAAGTAACAAAAATTGGTCACTAACCTATATTTCTTGTTTTCCTGGCATACAATTTGTGCTTTAACTTTATTTCTTAAGCTCTGTTCATGGTAGAAGGATCAAACTTGATTATTCTTTGCACCTGTGCTTGTACTGCACCCTTACAATAAAAGATCACTGAACTGTATTTCACATTTACTAACTTGGAGTTAAAATTTTGTATTTGGTTCATGACCATGTGGGGTTTTTGCATCCTATAAAGACTTGTAAAACTTAGGAATGTATTTTGATGAACACTACTTCCTCATTGTAATATTAGGTCAAAAATGTCCCATATATTGCACTTGACAGATTTGGGTTCAATTTTGTCTTGGTGTTCATTTCTGTGGCTCTGTAATGCTAAAATCATGATGTTGATGATGAAATGCATCACTGTTACTAGCACACCATTACATTCTTCTACTGCTTCTACATCCTTGTTCGAGTCTAGGATTCGGCGAATGTGGATATGTGAGAAAGCTTGCCAGTAGCTTCTCGTGGGTCGGTGGTTCTTTCCGGTGATTTCCCGGTTTCTTCCTCCACCATTAATACTGGCCGCCATGAATAGCCTATCGTGTGCTGAAAAATGGCGTTAAGCCCAACAACAACAACAACAACATCCTTGTTACAGAGTTCTGACATATTGCATGGTTCAGTGACATTGTTCATATTTAGTGTTAAATATTCATTATTGCATTAAAGAAACTTAATAACTGGATACATCTGTTACTACTATTAAGAGTGTCTTAAAATCAAAGGTCACATTGACATAAATTATATACCTTACTTACAAGTGTTAAGTATTTGTGTTTATGATCACATAGATTTATCCCTGCTAGAAAATCCTAGCCTACTTAGAAATCCCTTTCTGACGACTTCATTTGGAACCTGGAATAAATATATTTATCAAACCACTTTAAACAGTATACTTGGATAGGTTGTACTCAACAGTTTCAACTGTATTATTCATGTGAAGGAATATAAGAATTAAATAATTTGACTATATACTGCATATTTTTCATGTGATATTTCACATGTATTGGGCAATTAAGGTTATTATTGATGCATTTAGCAATGTGTTTGCACTGCAGGATGTCACTTGAATGTATACTCAAAGGCTGTGACTTTTACTCAGTAAATCTGGCTTTCTAATAATAGCAAATGAAACACACTCCATATAGGTGGGTAGATGATTCTCATTATACCAACACTATACTGATGATTAAAATTATAATTTTAAAACTAAAAGTACATGAATCATATTCAGTAATTGGAAAAATGACTAAAATCACTTTATAGTCTGAATTTATTTTCTGCATAGTAATGTTTACCATAGCTACTGGAAAATAGTAAAAGTACATGTTAGCACACATAATCATTGATTACCCTCTGGTTAAATAAGCCCATAACAATGTTGCTGTTGTTCTCCCATAACATCAATCGCCCACTATGGTTTGAATACATGGCCATTAAAGTGAAGATATTTATATTCTTCTGTACATTTTTATCAGGTTGTTTCAGATAACATTGAAACAGAACTTACTCAAGATTTGCTTAGTATGAAAGTCCAATGACCAAAATATGTTTTGTGATATACAAAGTGATATGATGAACCATAATTACTGTACTATAAAGAAAGAGGGAAAATAATTATTATGTTGGATCACTGATAAATCTTGTTTTAAAAACAATCTTCAAAGTTAAGTAGATTAAATTTTGAAGATGAAAATCCCATTGTAATATTTACCCATCTTCTTTTCTCCTAGCTATAATCTGCACTGTGGGCAGCTGCATCTACATATTATGCACCACATATTATGTTATCTTGGTAAATTATTTTAGATGTCCAAAATAGCAGCAAAAGAAAAATAATAGTGCTCAGATAATTTGAAAATGATTAATTTTTGTTTTGTTTGAAATCATAAAGCCTGTTCAGGCATATTATTACATTAGAATTTTACAACTGGAGATATTGTTTATGCATTTTTGCTTTCATTGCTATTAATATATAAATCTTTACATTTATATGTGCTGTAAAACCTGCCATAATGTTCACCTCCATTAAGTATTCTCTTTTTTAAATAGCCACTTTTTCAAAAACCCTCAAGTAATTATGTTGATATACTTTTATTAGGCAACCACCTGTCTTCAGAGGTCATTTTTCTCAGTTCAGATAGATGTCTGTTTAAGACAGATTTAACTATATGTAAATGAAACATATGGTTGCAGAACTAAGTGTATTCATCTGTTCACACTCTAGAATATGGCACACTTTAAAGAACTAAATGTATTCCTCTATTCATACACTAGATATGGCATACCTTAAAGCAGCCCAGCTGCTTGAAAAGAAACCAGATGACACTAAAAAAGACTCAACCCAAGTTGGTCTGGAATTGGTGGAATATATATCCAGTGTCAATTCAGGTAATGCATTTGTATTTATAATGGGAACCTTGTTGAACCTTCAGATGGGGAGACATGGGTATCACTTTTCAAGCCGTAATGTTAACAACAGTATTATTGTTATTAACACTGAGATAGTGTGGATTCCACAACTTTATTTTATTTGGCTGTGATCTTTTCTCATCCTTTAAATATGTTCCCCAATCACATTAACATTACACATATGAGCTCTACTACATCCTTAATCCAGCCCTTCCAAAGACACAAGTTCATCTTTTAGTCTATAAGAGGATAGAGAAAGGACAATAACTCTTGCCCATTACCTCCCCATTGCCGCCTATCGGTGGCACTAGTTTAAAGCCTTAGATGTGAAATGGACATGTTTGATTCACTGTGTCCTAAAACACCAATTGGATTTTGTGTTATATTTTTCCATTTATTCATACACACTATTTATTTAGCACCCCAAGTATAACAGGTGTCTATTACCTTTTTATCATTGTTAGCTATTAATATTTTTGTTTCCTTCTTTATTCCTTCGTTGTTTTAGAATATAATGATTATGAAGTGTACAAATTTTAAGCCCAGCAAGATTCACATGATCCATGCATTGCTTGTACCAAGTTTATATCTTCAGCTACATGCAGTATGTGTACTAATTGGTCAGACACCACATAATTGACAGTACTTGGGGAAAAGTTGAAAGAACAAGGAGAGATGGGAAAATTAATCTTAGAGTACTGATGCATTGATTATCCATCCTGATATGGAGCGAGTGCCAAGTTTTGTGGGATTAATGGGGTCTTCCTACCCCGACAAAGAAATGTCAAACATTACCTATAGCTACTGTTACCTTTGGAGATTTGGAAGAAGTGAATTTACCTCCTACACCTATGCTGTCACTGGAATTATGGGTGTGTCATTTGGTTCAACAGGTGTCAACAGAGTTCATTTGTTCTGGCCAATTTTTCCTGTCCTTCCAATGTATTATTTCTTGGCCAGTAACTTCAATGCTATGGGAGAAGAATTTCCACCCAGTTCTAGGCAGCCAGTGGGCAAAAATAGCCCCACATGCCTGAGCATAGCCCTAGGGCATGTATGTCATGCCAGGATGACCCACACACTGTGTTTTGGGGATGAACCTGAGAATAGCTTACACTTGGATCCCACCATGGAGGGGACTTAATGCAGCTTTAAAGCAGCTATAGAGAAAATTATCTGGTGTTTAATATCCACTAGCCCTCTCTTCCACACTGGTATACAGGGTCAAGGTCACAGTTGATATTGATGATGAGGACATAAACCCTTCCTTTTTTATTTTCTGACAGTCAGTGATGTAATGTGATTATGATTTTTAATGTATCTTTAACAATTTTTTTAGTCATATCACTACGATGTCTGCAGTGTGGCAGTTTATAGTGATGTCTAGCACTGGGGGGGGCATCATTCTGCAGACATGTAGCATAATGTCCCATCCAGTCACATTATCATGACACCAAGCTGACCAGTCCTAACACTAACCTCTTAATGCTGAGCACCAAGCGAGACAGCTGTTAGTACCATTTTTGTAAGTCTTTGGTATGACTCGACTGGGGATTGAACCCATGACTTACCACATCTGAGGCGGACACTGTAACCACTAGGCCACCAAAGCGGTTCCCACAGACAGTAAAAATCAAGGAAATTGCAGAGATCCAGGCAATTACAAAGCCTTCTTTTCTTAGTCAGAATTCAGTGTCCATTATATCTTGCTGGTATAGAACTCATTCTGATGCCTTTTCTACAGATCAGCCAGCATTAGACAAATATTACACTATGGTCAATATTACTTCGCTTCTTATTATAAGATGGATAAAGGAGTTGTGCATGCCACTTTCAAGCTCAGTGATGATTTTTTGGCTGTTAGACAAGGCTGGCAATGACCATGCAATGGAGTCTACGGCTAGAATAGCCAAAGTGATTAACTCGGCTGCCCACCATGCAGTGGCTAATGTTTTGCCTGCTCTGCTAGCTTGGATCTGTATAATGAGATGTATATGCATGCTTATGATTTACCTTGCTCTAGCCTCATGCATTGATCCTGCAAACCACTCCCTTCAGATCACCTTTCCTGTTCAATGGCAAGATAGAGGAAGTACTGAGACAGGGATCCCAAGAATGACTCCTCAGTCTCTCTACACAACACTCACATTATAAATCATCTCCCAATTTTCTCCAAGGTGGGATGCCAGAAGACAAGGAGATATGGGATCATTCACTTGTGAACTGCCATGATCCCAACCCTATCGACAGAGACAACCTGCTTATCAGTCTTGGAGGTGGACATCTTGTTGGGGTAGAAAACCAAGTTTTTCTACTCTAAGCTTCCACTCTTTCACCATTGACTTGTGTGCCCATCCACCCACAGGCAACTACCTAGTAGGCACCAGACTTGTATTTCAAACAAAATTGGATTGATCACTTCCCAGAAGATGAATAGGTGATCCAAATTGCATCAAAGAGACTTCAGGTCTTGTTTTGCCATCCCCTTTTCTTTTGTTCCTCTCCATTCCTGACAGAAGTACTATTGGACTTGGTATATGATTTTACAGCAAGAGATCAGGGCACTCATTGGGGAGCAGATGTGGAGATTGTTCAGAATCCACTCTCCAGGATTTCAGTCCAAGCTTGTTCAGGTCAAGAAGATCAATGGTAAACTCTGATTTGGAAGAATTCAAACAAGTTTGAGTATTTAGCCAGGACCTTGCAGAGCCAATGAATTATGTATTTTCTCAGTTGACAGGCAACCTTCAGTTTCAGTCAAATGGCTCTGTGGTCTCTATGATGCAACCTGGTTTCATCACAAAAACAGGTTGCCATCCTTGGACAGCCAGAAAGTTATCATTCATGTTCTTTCCAGTATTGACATATCAGAAGAGGCTTTCAAGATATGGTATGTGAACTCAGACTTTATTGAAAACATACTGAGCCAATTCATGGGACTTATAACCAGAACAGAGTTGTCTCGTGAAAATCTCTGCTAACGATAAAAGAGCAATCTCTACAAGTCTTGCATTTGATTGCAATGTTTCTATCAAAGATATTGTTGAGGCAGTCAAGCACAGTCAACCTTCTTGAGTTTTTATCTTTGAGATTTGGCTCTACAGTGACAAACTCTGGATCACAAAGGCTCCTTTTTAGTCACACAAGCGACTACCAAACATAGTTGACATAATAAGCACAACCGATGAATACCCAGTTCAGCTTTAACTTTATTCACCCAAAATTGTTATGTGGTAAGAAGATCTCTTTATTTCTTCTTTGCTAATGTAATCCACATTGCCTCTGTTCGTTCTGCTCACAGTTAGGAAAGTAGGTTGACCTTCATATGGAGAAGCCAATATTCTCTCAGAAATTACCTGGGATTCAGCATTCCCTCCACCTATTGCCAGTTTTCCTAAAGTTAATGTGATTTTGGAACATTTTTGATGGAGAAAGCAAATTTTTAAAATAAATTATGAATCTCCTACAATACTCACCCAATCACATTACTTCAGTGCATCCATCCTTTTACACTATGCTCCTCAACTTTAAACTAGTGTCATCTATAGGTGGCAAAGGAGAAGTAATGTGCCAGAATTGTTGTCCTTGTTGTTGTTTATTTTATAGACTTACACATTTTTCTCTTATAGAGGGCTGGATTTGGGAGGTAATGAGGCTTATATTCGTAACATTAATGTGATAAATTAAGTACTTTGGAGAAATATAATTGACAGCAAAATTTGGTTTCTCAAACATAAAATTAATCTGGCTTACCCATGGATAGAGGCAGAAGCCAATTGATTTCAATGCTAGTAGATCTATGATCAAGGTCACTCCAGTGAAAGTGTGAATTTCCTTACTGCATGATAAGTAGAGTTTCCTGTTTTTACTGTTTTTCTTCAAAAAATATTAATTATACATTTAACCAAACTCAGCACATGGGCATGTCTTGACATTGTCTGAGACTTGTTGAATGATTTTCTATCCATGATATCAGGTTCAGGGTCAATGAATTTTGTTCAGCATTCTCAGGTATCTTGTGAATATGTTAACTCTGATATGTAGGAAAATATTTTTGTTCAGTAAAATCGGAGATGGTTTTCAACAATCAGCAAATAAAAAGAAGAAATGGTCTTTCCTTGGATTCATGGATATTCTTTTCATAGCCAGTAGAGCATCATTCCCTATGGAGGACTCAGTCTGGTATAGTTTCATACTTTCAATCAATAAATTATCATGTAACATTTTAAACTTCAGTGTCACTTTAGCATGAATTCATATTGAACATGGGAAAATTAGATAACCCAGGAAAACAATGATTACCTCTTTCATTAGTAGACTAATTGATTAATTCTTAAAGTTTTGTTTCATTATTAATAGGTCCAAAGTTTATTAAATATTCTTTTCATGTAATAAACCATTCATCTTGAGGTGTAAGTGACATGCAAAGACAAATAATTTCTATTGATTGTTTGAATTTTTATCTCAAATACAATTAAAAACTAACAAAAGTTTATTCTTATTTCCAGGGTCATTTTCTGCTCATAATACCACTGAGAAGCAAGAGAAATTAATAAGTTCAGCTGGAAGTAAAAGTTCCCTTCCCCCTCGTCCCCCAACTAGACGGGGGCGCAACACAGCAGATACATTTGCCAAGCAATTTCAATACCAACCAGTATTGTCAGTGTATCATCCATTTTTTAAGCGTGAGTAACTGCCTAATTTAGTGTCAGTTTGGTTGAACTTTTTTTGTGGTACTAATATCATTCAAACTAACTAAATTATGCATTCATAGCTGTACCCTTTCTGTTATTTGTTCATTCTTTCTTTCTTTGTCTCTTCTTATGCATCCTAATGAAATCATAGACAATATAAAGAGTACGTTTTTGAATCAAATGTATTGATAACAAGGATTTGAATATTTAATAGCTCAGATTGAACTAATGAATCTCTTATGAAGATAATTTCTGTGTTCCCTTCTCATCTGTTCCCACCCCCACACCTTGATTAAGCAGGTCTGTGAATCAAAGGTTGATGTCTTGTAAGCTATAAATCTTTTCAAACCCAGCCATCACACATTTGACACAATCAGAATGTGCTGCTGTCTCCACTTACAGTATGCAGGAGTCATATTATGATCCCAGACTTGGATTTCAAGTTTGATTGGCAGGTAGAATGATGAAACTTCACTAATATCCAGTTCTATTCAGAAAATGAAATCTGAGACAATCAGTACTCGCCTGTTCATAGATTCAACTGCACAGATCCAGAGGTCTTCATCTGTGCCATTTGTTAGAACTAATCACAAGAATAAACAACATAAAACCTTTTTTTTTTGCATAATGCAAAAGGCATATCAAGGTCTATGTTATTGGCAGTTGGATTAGTCTCGAAAGTACTCTCTCATTGCACCAACATGACATGAACATATGCAAGGCTGCATATCTTGAGCTAAGACGCATCAGCTTTATTCATCTTTCAGATGATGCTACTAAAACATTTGTATATTCCTTAGTACTTTAAGTTTTTTTTAAGTGTTGTCAAATGTTGTAAAGCGTTTAGAGCTTCTAAAGATAGGTGCTATACAAAGTCCTCATTATTATTATTTAAATGCAAGTAAATATGGATGTTTCCTTTTAGATCAGAAAATATTTACTAATTTTGTGAATCACTAGATATGGTATGAAATCATTACCATATATGCATGTTTTTAAGTCAGATTGGATTTTATGAATACAAGTTTTTATCTCTGTTAAGAAAAATATTTTATATAAGTGTGGAACCTGAGTAATTCAAGAAGGCAAGGCTATTTCTTCTTAAATTTATCTTACTTATCTTCAGATGGATGTGTTCTGGCTCTGCCAGAAGAATGTACTATCTTAAAATATCTGTCAGCTTGCAGTAACTTCATTATTTTCCATTATAAACTTCTCATTGTTAAATAAAAAAAATGTATATTTTTTGGATATTTTCTTCTTAAATTTGATCTTGAAAAATGATCATCCTGCACAAACCTCTTATGAGATACAAGCTGTCTTGAGAGACTTTTTGTTTGCAGGAGGAATGGGTTCTCAGAATAGGTTTTACTGTATAACACAATCATTTTAAATATGGTCTCCAAAAATTATTTTCAGTTGTTGTTTTTTAAAGGTCATTGTATAATAATGTAATTGCAAAAGCAGACATGTTTTCTGTACATATTATGCATTATCATACAAAGATACAGATACACTTTTTGTATACATTGTGAATGATAATCCAGAGAAGATGTTATCTCTTGACATTATGCATTATTGTCCATTTATATAGCAAGTCTTTAACCATGTTTAGCTACTTTTCTAACCTTTCAAGAAACTCTTATAAGGAGAGCACTGGTACAAATCTTGACTGAGCTCTCAATCCCATTATTGGAAAAATCCTTTTATATCAGTCTTAAATGAATCTGGAGCAGTTTAGGATACAGCTATATCTATGTGCAGAGACACACAGAAGAGTTTCCAGGGAGTATCTTCAGTAACACATCAAAAAATAACCTCCAGTTCCATAGCCAGCACTTCAAAATTAAGTCAGAATGGTTGTAACAATTCTTAGACTAATACATACTCCCTTCCATCTTGGTTTTTAAATTTTAGAATGACTGAATTAGGGTATGTAACTTATATAAAATCTGACACTATTAACACCATTCCCTTTTATGATGCCATGATGTCACATGCTGTCAGTAAGGCATGATGCTGTTTATTAAATAACATATAATACAGTTTGTGGTGTTGTTTAATGAGAAAATAAAACCATTCACTTCTGGCTTGTATTTGCTTTCTCATAAATTGCCACAAAAACTACATGTACATTTATCTGTAGGTGATTTAACTTCGTGCTGAAACCTATGTGAATGCCATTGATATTGAAGCATCTTATTTAAAAGTTTACAAAGCATATTGAAAATAAATATGCTGATTCAAGAATTGTGAAATAATGCAAATTTCTTACTATTCATAAATCTTATTGAATTACTGCATTCAGCACATCTCAATACTTGGCACTATAGTTACAATTACTGACATACCTAAGTTTGGCTTATAGTCTACAGCACATGATGCTATGTGCATGACCTGTAGAATTTAGAAAACTGGTATCCAGACTTGGCTTTTTAATGATGTTTAAAACAAACTCATTTAAGCAGACAAGGCTACAAAGGATTAAATAAATGTCAGTGGTTTTATCACTATCTTTATGATGCAGTTATTCCTAGCAATGTCAAAAAGCATATTTTGCCTGGATCATGATTGCTGGTCATTTAATTTAATAAAATTGATCTGTGCATGACAAGGTCTTAATTGACAGTTACTAGTAATAGAGATAGTAAAGACAGGTTTTTTCTGATGCCATCAGCCTATTTACCCTAGCATGTATTTTATAATACCAGTTAATTATATAATATGACATGAATTTTATAATTATCGACTATATCAGTTTACAATTTCATGTATTATATATGTCTAGTTACTTTCAACTTGTATATCTCCATCTAACTATTTTACATTGACACATTTTATTTCTACACTTGCATCTAATTATTTACAATGACGTGCATCTAATTATTTACTATGACGTGTATTTTATATCTACACTTATATCTAATTTATTATGGCTTATGTTATATCTACATTTACATTTAATTATTTACTATGACTTATGTTATAAATCTGATTATTTAATTGTACATGTATTTTCTCACTTTTACTAATTTGCTTTTGTGATTTTATTGCAAAGTTAACTAACAAATTGTATTCTTTAGTGTTATTTTGTTATAATTTTAATGCCTGCTTTCCCCTTTATCTTACTTCTATACATTTGATTAAAGTGTTTATTATACAAACTAGTTTTGACTAGTTTGCAAAAACATGTGAGAGCTGCAGAATGTGGAATGTCTAGTAAATCATAGGAGAGGATTGACACCAGTCTCACTTGTTCTTAAATAGCTTAACCACATTTTTGAAAATTATTGAGTTGTTTGGTCAGAAATCTCCTTATAGCTCCATGTTTGATGAAAATATCAGGTAATGGAACGTCTTAAAGCTAGTTATGTGTTAAGTAATATCAACACATATTCCACACAATAATGTATCGGGGCCCCGAGTGGCCGAGTTGTCTAAATCGATGTCCGTTACGGATCACTGCCATCTCACCTCTATCTGCGTGTGTTCGAGTCTAGGATTCGGCTAATATAGATATGTGAGAAAGCTTGCCAGTAGCTTCTCGTGGGTCTGCGGTTCTTTCCTGTGATTTCCCGGTTTCTTCCTCCACCATTAATACTGGCCGCCATGAATAGCCTATCGTGTGCTGAAAAATGGCGTTAAGCCCAACAACAACAACAATAATGTATCATTATTGCTAGTATCATAATATGGAATACTTGACTCCATATCTACTGATTTGACTACCAGGATCAGAGTTTGAATACATGAGTGTGTATTGTGATCATTTATGTCAAATTAATTGGTTCATATACAGTTCTCCATCACAGTAACATGACAAGTGGGGTTTCATCTCATTGTAACATGGTGGAGGCCCCAATTAGCCAAGTGGTCTAAAGTGTTCACTGTTACGAATGACTACCATCTCACCTCTGTGTGGGTTTGAGTCTTGGTTTCAATGTGGGTATGTGAGAAAGCTTACCAGTAGCTTCTCATGGGTCGGAGGTTCATTCCGGGGTTTTCCTGGGTTTTTCCTCCACTGTTTATACTGGCCACCATGTATCTTGTACTGAAAATTGGTGATAAACCCAGCAACAACAACAGCATCATTGTAATATGGTAATTGGGGTTCTATAATTGGTGACTATGTTATGTAAAGAAATTGCATTATAGTGAGAACTGTGTGTGGAAGGAACAACATTATAATAAGGGTTACATGTACTTAATTGAGGTATAGTGGGAATTATCAAAAAGAAATAAACATATAATTAAAAGTTTCATTTTTTTTTTCTTTTAATCATTGTCATACATTTGATAGACTAATTAAGATAACAGACTAATTAAAATAAAATGGTTTCATTTATTTTGGTCATGGGGTCCATAGTGATACCATGTTATAATAGAATCTGCGTATAACAAGTGAGAACTTGTCTCTTTATGCTGTTTTTTTTTCCCTCAGAAAAACGACTTCCCCCAGGTTTTAGTGTGACTCAGCTGCTTCAAGTTCTTCAACAGCAGGAGGAGTGTCAGGGTGAAAAGTCACTGGAATTCACATTGAGGCTCCACATGAGGTCAAAGGACAAAGTTTCCAGTTCTACAGGTCAGCCTCCATGTCATGAAATAAATTGTAACTTTGTGCAGAATTATCATATTCTTATAATGTTAGAGATATAATGTCAAAATAAGCTTAAGCAGTACAAAATTTGAAGCTTGATCATTTTTAAACAACTCATAATTGTAAACTTTATAAGTTGCAGAAATCCTGTTATACTGCACAAATGTAAAAAATTTTACAACCTGTTGCACTTGGAAAGTTGTGATGCACAAGAACTCTCAAAAATTAGGTTAAAGTTGTGCATATAATGTTGGTATGATAAAGCTTGTCTTTTTAGGTACATAATTGTTTATGCATTTGGATTCTTCAGCTTGCATGAGTGGCTGTTAAATTAAATTTGATTAGCACATTAGACCATAGAACAGGCATTCTGCAGTAGTTTGAACCTTGCAATAAAGAAGTTTTACAAATGCATGTAAAATATGGGCTACCTAGAACACCAAAATAGCTCATTTCTTGCATTCAAATTCATAAGAATTTTGTTATTGGATGATGAAATTGATTATGACATTGATTTTTAAAGTTATGAACTGTAACAGATGGAAAAGTGTTACTGTAGATACTAATGATTGATTTAGAAACCGAAAAATGATGCTGAATATGACTACACATATTTTTCATGGACAAAAACAGTCAGAATGCAGGTCAACCCCATTTCAGTAATATTTCATAATTAAATGTAGACTAAGACTGAATACCAACCTGAATCAAAATATAGGCATTTTAAAAGTAGACTGCATTTTAATTTTTTTTCTCGTACAGTTAATCACTATGGGATATTATTCTAAAACAAATGCATAACAGGTTTAAGATATATTGAATAAATAAGAATCTAAAATAAAATAAAAATTTTAAGATATTTAATTGAAATGTCTCCATCTTAAAGGACACTCATTCAGCCACGATCCCACCTGCAGGCATGATGATACTGTACCCTACTGGTGTTACAAAAAAGCAGACAGATGTAGCTCTACAATTATTCAAAACAATCTGGACTTTCCACTCGCATTACAGACCATTCATGCATGCATGCCATGGTCCTCTTATATTAGAATTCATGAATTTGCTTCCCCCAAATGATAATAAACTTTTTTTATGTTCTTTTTAGTACTTTAAAAAGAAAAAATATTGTTTAGTGTACAAGAAGATACATGTAAATGAAATTTCAGGAGCCATACTACATTCATGTTATATCTGCATTTGTGTGGACCATGCTATAGTGGGGTAACATTGTATAAAAGGTGCAAAGAAACAAACTTCATGCAAATTGTTTTTAGCCAGAGAAGTGTTAAGCTTCTTTGAAGAATTCATGTTTTAGGATTTTATTGGTTTTCTGTAAAATTTTCTGTATGCATGTAGTTCATTTTGACCACTTTTTCTTTTGTCTTGGGTGGCACCAAGTGGTCTAAAGAGCTCACCTTTGGCTGCATGGGCTTGAGTCTCATATTAAGCCAATGTGAATGTGAGAAAGCTTGCCAATAGTTACTCATAGGTTGGTGGTTCTTTCCTGAGTTTTCCCAGGTTCTTCCTCCACCATTTATACTGGTTGCCATGTATAGCCTATCTTGTGCTGAAAAATGGCGTTAACCCTACAACAACTTTTGTATTGTATTTGTGATTTGTTTGCACAAGTTATGAAGGAATGTTATAGGTATCTACAAGATTTTATATTAATGTGTCTGATAGGTATAACCAAGACAATTTGTACCAAGGAGGAAGTTGTTTTTACTACAGTCTGTTTTGTCTTTGCATCTAGGTATGTTCCTGTTGGAAGAGATTGAGGATGAAGCAGATGATTTTTCAGATGAGGTCCTCTTGTCTTCACCACCCTTCCCCACAGCCCTGCAGGTGTTTGCAAGTATTGGAGGCCTGGCCTTGCTGGCAGAACATCTGCCACTCCTTTATCCTGAGATTTCCAGACAGATTACAGCTTCTGACATGCACAGCAGTGAGGCATCTGCTCATGATATCTCTCAGGAATGGGTGCAGCTGGAACCCTACCCAGAAGAATTCTATGAGGTATATATATATATATATATATATATATATATATATATATATATATATATATATATATATATATATATATATATATATACTTTTCTGTTTTATGAAGGCAATAAATTTTTTAATTTGGTGTTCAGAAATGGGTACACAAGTATGCACAAAAGAAGTTATCAATAATTTCTATAACAGTGTGCTATAATGAAGTAAAGTACCATTTTTTTGTTCTCCCTTTACTTGTTGGGTAATTAATGAAAAACACTTGCCTAATTTGGCTTATTTGAGACATGTCCCTCTACCAGAAAACACAATCATATGTATATTAGTGCTGTGATTTTATTTGTATTTTCAATGAGAATTAAAAGACTACATGCAAATGAACACTCAACCACTTTAGAAACAATTAGACCTATGCTTCATCCACAAATATATGTTAATATGAAAATGTCATATATTGCAAATTAGTGATAATTGATACCAGAAGAATTTTATGGATTCATGGAGAAATATTTATAAATTGTGTACATTGAAGAAGTTTATTTGAAGTAATGAAAAACTTGCTGAATTAGCACATGCAATTCTGATATTTAAAAGTGGCTCACGACACAGAAATTCACATATAAAAACTGTGATTTGTAAAAATATTTATAATGTTTGTGCTATATGAAATTGTTATCAGGGAATATATTTATGTTGCAGCTGTATGAACCCATGTCTCCAGCCCCTCAGTCAGGACGGGTGTCATCCCACCCACTGGGGACCATGCCTTCCATACCACCGCACTCCTTGGTGGCATTTGGACTGTTTCTTCGCCTGCCTGGATATGCAGAGGTGCTACTGAAAGAGAGGAAGAAAGCTCAGTGTCTACTGCGACTGGTGTTAGGTGTCACAGACAATGGGAATGGAGGTTAGAATGGATCTTCTTTGATTTGTCAGCAGAATCTTTCAGTATGCCTACTTAAAAGATGCAGCAGATATTGATATGATAGCCATTTGTCTGTACAACCTTCTGTTACCTTTTCTATTTTTGCACAATAAATTTATACATTCTTCCTTTACCAGACGTGCTAGTTTGCACTAGGGGAAAGGAGGAAGCCTAATGCAATTGAGGCCAAGGTCAGTGTTACTGAAAAAAGAAAAGTGGTTTTCATGTACCTTCATTGCTACAGTATATACCTTGACTAAAGTTTGTGGAGAGCTTGCAGCAAAGGTGAGAAAGAAGCATATCGATTTGAGGATAGAATGGTCAAGGTCATTTTGACTCAGAGAAAAATTGGTTTTGCTTGAGAACTTTTTATTCTAAAGCAAGTGCTTTACCAAACTTTTCTGCACTGGAAGTTTAGTTGAAGACTGCATACTTGAATCAAAGGTCAAGGACATTTTGGCCAAAAGACTCTAGAGTGAACCATACTCTGCTAGTGCCTACATAGAAAACTGCTTGTCATGAAATGTGCATATAATATTCTATTCATATCACTTGTTAATGCTTGCCTTGAAAGATGAGATGTGAGTATTGCTTTTTCTGCAGTGATAACCTTTGTGGTGTCATTTATTAAAATTCATAATGCACTAGGATGGTAATTAGTTGCATGGTTCAGTGTTTCTGCAGAACACTTGATCATTTGGTTTCAGATTCAAAGTTCACACATCTGGTTAATGTCACGAATAAGCTGCAGGATATAAGGCATCCACAAAATCACAAATTAAAAATTAATTGTACTTTTTCGAACTTGAAAAAGCACAGATGTAGAAAAACTTGGGGATATGTCCAAAGTAAAAATTGAATGCTGTAATAATTTTATCTGTGAAGTGGGGACATTTGTCAATCTTTCATAAATGTTATCAGTTTGTAAACAAATCTTGTATATATTTGTACCTGATCAAGTTGCTTTCTGTTATATTCTGCCAATTAAATACAATAGCAAAGGAAATAGCAGCTATTATAACAGGTATGTGCAACTTCCTGCAGTGTTGGGGCCAGATAAGTGAGATTTAAAGCCAAGCCTGCGATGTAAATAAGCAGATTAAACAAGGATGTGAGCTGTGGTTTTCAAATGTGTGCTTTGCAATCATGGCTACATTGCAAGTCATTGGCTTGTCTCTTAATCAGGCATTTGCTAAATTGTTTTTCCATTGTTTCACAAGTGTGCATCAAGATTTTCTTATTCTTTATATGTATTATAGGCAAAAAGTGTGCCTGTTAATTAAGAAATTTAACTAAGAGATGTTCATGTAGTTGTCTGCCATGTGTGAAGCAGGTAAAAAAATTACAATAGAAATCCAATATACTGAGAAAATATACATATCAACTCTAATTGCTCCAATTTTAATTACTATTAATTTTGCAGGTATTCAGTTTTGTGATAACAAAAGTATGTGATGGTGGAAACAAACAAAAACATATTTTACAACATTCACTTTTACCTTTTGTCCCCCAGTCATTCATTTCACAGTATTCCATTGATCTGGTAAATTGCTGAAATGTATTTTGTACTTAACTAATTTCTATCTCACCTTGACAAGGTAAGGAAGAGCTACCCCTGACATTAGCATTGTCATCAGCACATATATGCATACACCCTCACTACATCTCCAACATTCTTTCTGCTCACTATGTCCTTGTTAGGGGTCTGAAGTGGCTAATTTTGTAAATGTACATTAATGTTCATTAACTTCATTTATCTTTGAGGGGGGGATTGCATCCTATATGCATACTGTTATACCTGGAATCATAAAATTTGGGATGAAGGGATGCATCATGATGAGTACTACACCCTCATGACAAAGTAGGTCACTGACATTTTGTTTTTGAAGCCCATTGTTCAAGCTCTGTTTATGCTTGAAATTATCAAAACTTGATGATTGTATGCATTTTTGTTAGTACCACACACTTACAACAAAAAGGTTCAAATGACCTACATTTCACTGGCTTAAATTAAGTTTTTGCATGTATTGTATACATTATTTTGTACCTAGAATCATGGAACTTGGTGGGTGAATGCATCATGAGTACTACACCCTCATAACAAGTATAGGTCACTTTGACCTACATTTAATGTTTCCTGACTTGGATACAATTTTGTATTTTAACTTTTATTTTTTGAGCACTATTGTGATAGAATAATCAGAATAGATGATTGTATGCATCTCATTTTCTATACACCCAAACAACAAAAGGTCACTGTGACCTATATTTCACATTTTTTAATTGTGAAAATTGATAATTAGACACATCCCTGTTGGTACTGCACTATTACAGTCAAAACAGGTTGCTGAAATCAATGTTTTATGATTCACTGGCACATATTAAGTATTTGTGCTTTACTCGTGACCACATCAATTTTTCATTGCTGTACACATTCTATTATTCACAGAAGGCTTTTTCTGACAGTTGGAAGTAGAATAAATATGTTTGTTCATTAGCAAACTTTACATATAAATTGTATTAATTACATTGTATATTGTGATAGCATACCCTCATGAAGTTATCTGTGTATTGTACATGTAACTGGACATAAGAATATACATGTGTGGACTGCACTACATGTCTGAAATTATTTACCTGGCACAATTACAATCTTAATAATGAGTGTTTAATCCCTTCATACCTTACATACCTTGTCTTGGATTCCTAGAAAGTCTTTTCAGACTGTATAGCATCAGACCTTTCAAGGGACTTCTATTAAGTCTTTTATTTCCTGTCACAGTATGTAGGTGAGTAGGTGCTTAGATTGTTGTTGTTGTTTGAGGTTTAGGTCATTTTTTAATGCATAATAAGCTAAACATGGCCAGTATAACTATTGGAGGTGGAAACGGAGGAAATCCAAGTAAGAAGCACTGACGCATGGGAAGCTACTAGCAAGATTTCTTGCATACCCACATTGGCCAACCCCAAGACTTGATGAATCCATGCAGACAGGGGTGAGATGGCAATAATCAGTAAAGGCAAGCACTTTAAACCGCTCAGCCATCAAGGGTCCCAGGTGTTTAATTAGATAAGTAGTATATAGTGTTGATTAAGAGTCTAAATTTCAGATTTTTAAAAGATTCAAAGTTAATTTATCAAGAGAAAATATTGCAAAAAGAACTTAAATTGGATAGGGACCAACATTCTGTTGTCATTATAAGTTTAATCATAACTGGCTACTGGAGACTATAGAATTCTTCTTATAGTTTTGTAATGATTGACTACATTCATTTATTTCCTCTGTGGGGGTTTTCTGCATTCCTGATTAAACTACTTTTGTTTTCCATGACAGGCTGCATTCTCACATCCCCCATCTCTGGTGCCTTGCCAACCTTTCCCTTTTTGGTGCTGAAGTCCCTGTTTGATAACACACCTCTGACAACAGATGATGGAGTGCTGTTGAGGCGCATGTCACAGGATATTGGAGTTCTTCACTTGATTCTAGCTTGTCTTTCAGTTCTCAGTCACCATGCACCAAGAGTCAGTTCAACAGGCTTCCAACATGAGGTAAGGGTCTCTTTTCACTTCTCCTGGGTTTTGTAACCAAGGAATTTACTTAAGAATGTGCACCTGAGCAGGTGCTTAAAATAATTTAGTACAACAGAATTGGTTAAAGGAAATTCAAAACTTGTATGATGGAAAATGGATGAACTTAATGATATACTTTTGTCTTACTTTAAAGATATCATTTGCATATTTTGGTTTTACATCCATCATAAATCAATCAAATCAAGCTGCTATGCAGTCATATATTACTTCATGTTGATATCATGTTCGCTGCATTTTTGATTGGCTGATTGAGGTTCTACAACATTATTTGTATGTTTAATATACAGACACAGATACTTCTGTCAGCCATGCAGTACACTACCAATCCGTCAAGCAGCCAGAGTGCCTCTAACAGTGTGGAAGAGAAGGCACTACAGCAGCAACAGCAGCAGCAGCATTACTGGGCAAAGGGTACAGGTTTTGGAACTGGTTCCACCACCTCCAGTTGGGATGCAGAGCAAGCCTTGCTCCGACAGAAGAGTGAGGAGGAGCACGTAACCTGTCTTTTACAGGTAATTTTCTTGTTGCAGACAGTTCTGCTGTAGTTAACAATTATCCATGGCCTTTATTAGGACCTGCTTGACAAAGTCGGGCAAACCAGATAATCACATAAAATGTTTGCGGGTTTTAAACCAAAGTTAATATGGGTTTAAATTGGTGAGACTGAATAAGTTTTATTTCCAGTAATACATGATATCATGCATAGTAGTGTTTCCTGTTCTCCTTACTTTGGTTTCTTTGGTGTTACTTTGATAGGGATTATTTAATTTTGACCAAAATTTGGCATGCAGCGGTATAGTGATGCGACTTAATTTCCAGCATTCCAAAGTATTATTTGGAGGAGTAATGGCCCTAGATAGGCTGTCCTTTTAGCTTCAACTTAACAAGTGTTAAGGCCTTTTATCAGTGAATTTGAGGGTAGAGTTGCTGAGTGATGGTTTAGAGATCTCCAATCAGTGAATTTAAATGGCTGATGTAAGGTCATAGCAGATGATTGTAGACAATTCTGTCAAACATAACTTGGTATATAAAAAATAACTAATGCATTTTTATAATTGCATTTTAATTGCCTTAACTAAAATCTTCACTTTTCTCATTTTCCCCATCAGTTGATTTCTGGTGTCAATGTCAAGGCTACCAGTGTTGTAAGCCTTGGCAACCTTACATCCACTACATTTTTCAAGTAGGATGTTCACTTGTTAATAAAGTTTGATAGTTACTTGAAGTATTGTAAATTCTGAAGTATTTAATGATGATTCTTATAAGTGAAGTGTCTTTCACACCACCATTATTCAGAATTGCCAGAATAAGGTGCTTTCAATGACTTTCTTCCCTATGCAGTATATATAGCATGAAAATATTTGTACAGTATGCTAGTAATCAAACATCAGTATGGACACAGATAGCATGTTTAATTGGACTCCAAACATTCAGAAGTTTTTTGTTTTGATATGGGAGACTGGAGTTTTAAAACATTTTTGGGAAGGACAGGAAGAGGTGCTAATTGTGGAGAATTGCTCTTTTGGTATGGATGTTCTGTGGTAGTGTATTTACTTTTCATCATTATGACCATCATATTTTTATCTTGACTCTCAGGAGGGCCTACATGATTTTTTTTTTATTAAACTGAACCGCCGATGAGCATCACCTTCAGCATCCCCACCCTTAAAAAAACTAACTGCAAACTCTGCAGAATGCTCCCTGCACATATCAACTACCCCTTACTATTGCCCTAGCCTTCAGTACTTAGGAAATGTGGGTTTTCAGAGTAATAAGTATTAAACAGCATGTCCACAGGATATAATCAAATTTAATCTAGAGATCATTGATCTACATTAAGGCATGCAGACCAGACAATTTCAGAAACAGATTATTCATGACGGATATGATATATTAGCAATATATATTGCATGTTAAGCAGGTTTTTGAAAGGTGTTGGTCAATTTTTATGTTAATTCTTTATTTTCTTAACTTATTGCAGGATCAGTTTGAAGTTCACATCAAAGTTCCTATTACACACTTTATACCTCCAATTAATTGATGTACAAAGGATCATAGTTCCTTTCAAAGCTTGAATAAAAAATATCTAATGTAATTATATGTAGATTTTCGTGGTAAACTTTGGTCTGATTATTAAAAAAATATCTTTTATCTCATTAATCATTATTTCCTTCCACAAGGTGCTTGCCAGTTTCATCAACCCAGGAGGCAGTGTACCAGATGACTTTTTCCATGAAAGTTATGTTCCTTCTGCTGAGAAATCCCTGCCAGATATAATTCCAGACCTTCTCAGCCAGTCATGCCTGGTGCCAGCTCTCTCCTCTTACCTACGTAATGACTCTGTTCTGGACATGGCTCGTCATGTTCCCCTGTACCGTGCACTACTAGAACTTATGCGGGGCCTGGCCATGTGTCCAACTCTAGTCCACCTTCTGATGCCTTTGGACAAGCAGGCCTCCACTGGGGATACAGGGCTCTCAGTTGGGAATCTACTTGAGAAAATGAGAGGTTGTGTTGATACGTATGCAAACAGACTGAAGTAAGCATCTATCTGAGTAATTTAACATTTAAGTTAACAATTTTTATTTTCTCCCTTCTCCCTCTCCCCCGCCCACTTGTGCTTTCACTCTAATTCTGCTAAAATTTTTTGATTAGGTTTTCAGAGATTAAGGCATCTTGTTATTGTTTACAATATCAAATATGTATGGAACTTTTCCAATAGTGCTATGAAAATTTTGGATGATGGTGGAATTCTGCAAGTGATATTTTGAAGCTTTTTGAGGTCTAGGCTGCAAATCCTCCAGAATAATTCATACATGTTAAGATTTTCACAATAAGAGTGTGAGGCTCAACATTTTTTTTTTATGCCTAATGTCTAATTATTTTGTATTGAAGTATAAAAATTTGAGTCAGCATGCAAAACAAATTTCTTGTTCGCATGCAGTAGGTTATCTTTGCAACATGCAAGACATAGATCAACCAGGATGAAGGGTGCTACTCACCAGTTGATACTTCTAAAAAACATTTACATGATGCTGGGTAGGCTGTATGTAATTATTTTCAGAAAAATAGTACATGTTATTGCAAATACAAAATTTTATGAAAATATATCTTTAAAAGTATTTTGTTATAAAATTTTTTCACCTGTGTTATAATTATGACAAACAATAACATTTTCATAAAATCAGTAGTATTTAGTTTCAAACAAAGATTAGCAACAAGGTATATGATTTAAAATTTCATATAGCTATACACAAATAATTTGCTTTGAGCAGGCAAAGCTCATTAATTATTTTCACTAGAATTTGAAATGTCTGATAATGTGAAACTATGTCATTCACATTGTCAATGGAATTTTGTCTTGGATTAGTGTTTTACTTGAGATGTCTTGGGGTAATTCATGTGGTGGAATTGTTTAGCGTTATCCTGCACCATGATTTGCTTCATGGCTATCGTGTTAGAGGCATTTTACTATTTTTAATACTATTTTTAATCCCATTTTCAAATTGCAGTATAAAGTAGATTTCTCATATGGTATTATCATTTATGTATGATGTGTACAGAGAAACCAAGGTGTGTCTTCACATTCTGTTTCATGAAAGAAGTTAGTAATGTTTTTTGCATTAGGATGTTCCATGAGGTTGTTATCATGTAAATGCATATTAAGTTGCATTTCAGTGCATTCTAAAAACAAATTGTGCTATAGCCAAATTATGCTTAAGTCTCAAATACTAAAATTTTTGTAGAGGGAATAAGGATAAGGCTGGAGGAGGAAGCCGAGAGGAAGAAGAGGAGAATGAGGGATTGGCTCTGCTGATACCTGACATCCAGGAAACAGCAAGAATTGTACACATATCTACAGAGAGACTCAGCAAAGAAGAAAATAGTAAGACCAACCATTAAACTTTCAATTAATATTGCCCCACTTTGTAAATATTTTTGTCGTCTTCCTTGGTCGAGGCAAAACAGCAATCATTGTAGCATCAATGTGCGGTCGAGGCAAAACAGCAATCATTGTAGCATCAATGTGCTTGTTCATAGTTCATACAAATATCCATCACTCTGTTCATCCACGCTGTAGATTAACTTCATTGTTGAAGGGTGTTTTTTCTTACTTTCCTTGCCATTTTATCCCGTCTTCAGATTTAGAATATATCTTAGTATGCAGTGATTATCCTGGTTCATTGGTTAATCATTGGAGTAAATATTTTTTCCCTTTTTTTTATAATGATAGCAGATTAAGCTTCAAATTTTAACCTTGATGTTAAAGGTTTTGTACTTGTACTTAAGTGATGGTCATTTTCTCAAGTATAGTTGGCCACAGAATCCTGTGACTTGGTATTTGTTGGACACATCTTGATGTGTACAATACTAGCTTGTCATTGTAGGTCATTGTCATCATCAATTCATGCTTCACTGAATTTGATTAACTTAGTTTTTGTTTGCCTCATTTTATTGTGTACTATTAGTTATGGAATTATACAGCTTTTTTTCATGGATTAAATTTGTTAAGTAAAATGCCAAATCATAAAATATAGGTCATTTTGAACTAAATTTCATGCTTTAGCATACCTGTGATTCTACCAGCGGGAGGAAAAAATAACGTTTTAAAGACCATCTACTGCACATACCGTTTAGTAGTCCAAATCTACCAGTTTTGAAAATGTCGCAGGATTTTTTTTTTAAATCAGTTTTTTTTTTACATGTTCTATTAACACATTAGATAAAGCAGCCAGACCCAGACTACTGGGTACTGGGAGTAAGGCCAACTATGGGATGTTGTTTGAGGTGTTATAAGTAATAAAAGGATCAAAGGTAATCCTTTACTAAAACTGTCGTGGAAGGAAGATAAAATGGAGACTAACCAAAAAAATGATCTCGGCAGAAACACTTAAGTATTTTGATTTAATGTCTTTTAATTGTTCTTGTATTGTTCATGATGGTTTAAAATGAATATTTAAGGCAGCTAGTATTTTTTTTTCAATTCATGTCAAAATGCCGAATTGTCTGCTTTCTCCCAATGCTAAGAAGCCACCAGCTAAGAAATAATACAGCAAGTTTAACAACGCTTGGACACCAGAATTGAAGTGTATGTAGGCTAGTAGCAAAGGTCCTGACTTTGCATTGTGTCGTTCATGCAAATTAGATTTTAAGGCAGCATATGGAGGAAGAAATGATATCACCAGGCATATACAGACACCATCACATAGTAGCAACAATTCTTCTGTAACAAACACACCCACATTGAAGGCATTATTTGAGACTGCATCAAAAGTGGATAAAAACACAGAGAGGACATTCTCCATTCTTCGGAAAATCCAGAGTGATTCAAGGGGATGTTTGGACAGAAGACTTGAGAGCCTGCTAAGTTTGAAGGTTAACAATCACAGTGAATGTCAACAGTGGTCACCAGACAATGATCTTCTGAAAGAAACTAAAAATGCCTGTGGATTGTATAAAAAAAAATCTTTGCTTGGATTGTATTAAAAAATCTATGCTTGTAACATTTTTCATCAGATCCTGAATCTGAATCATGTGCAAAATTGTGTGTTGTATTATAATATGAAGAGAATACATATTTTGTGACAAATTTAACTATTTTGTTTTCACTTTAAAACATGTAAAATTTATGCAGATAAAAAAATCTCCGTTTTCAATCTCCGTTTTCAATATCCTGATCAAAATTTGTAAGTCTACTGGTTTGAAATACTGGTTCTATCACAGGTATGCTTTGGTGACATTAAGTAAATAATGTCTATATTGTAATACTTAATGTATCAGAAAGTCATGATAAATTGATGTCATTAATAATTTTGATGTTTAAACTTGGTAAAAATTACCATTAGAATCTAGTTATTTATGGAAATGTTGTGTTCAATAAGAGACTATAACTTGTACTACCCAGACTTCTAGTGACATCTGGGGGCATAACTCCTAATGTTAACAAGGCCCATTCCATTCTGCTTCATGCAGATTTTATAGCAATTAATATTTTAAGACAATATTAACCCATTTCTCAGCAAAATGAGACCTTAAAAATCTAATCAAAAGTTATGGAGCTAAGATATATTAATAACTATATTTTGACTCCAAAACAGCTGCATACTGGAGGTATTAAGTACATTCTTTTAAGGGTCCCCACAGCATGCCACAGGATACAGATGAATTATGAGTTATTAATCACCATTTTCCTTTTTGAATTTTATCTCACAGGTAAGCGTGGGGCAGCTGCAAACAGTGATGGAGATGTGGTACCACGAGGAAGGTCTAGCCAGAAGAGTTTGGATGACAGGTACCTGGCCATCATGAAGAGGCTACAGTTTGGTAAGATAACAGTTTAAAGAATCCTGTTTTATAAAAAAAGGAGCTAGCATGTGAACCTGTGCGCCCTCCATATTCTTCCATATTTTGTATGGGAAAAAAATTGAAAATATGGAATGCAACTTTCAATAGCCAAATCCAAATTTGCATGTGTTAAAAATATGAAAAGTTTGTATTACCAAGTTAGTATGAAAATGAGCAAAGGAAGTTCAAAAAAAAAATGCAAAAGCAGTTCACTGTATTTAGCTCAGTATTAAACACTGCACTGTGCATGTGTAGGATTTCTTTGTCTTCCATCTGAGATGTAAACAGCATCATGGCTGAGCCAGATTCAGAAAATGGCTTTGAAATACAGAGAAGAAAGTGGCTGAAAAAGAATCAACTTAACAGAAGTACAGAAGTTTATCATATCATATAAAGCAAGACCTGTCTGTTAATTTTTCCTTGCAGAAAGGAAAACTATGCAAACTATGTGAAAACAATATTTCAAATGGAAGTGATGGCAGGAATGACATCTATTGCCACATAAAGTCTTAGATGTATAAAGAGAAAAAAATGATTCATATTTCATTGCTGCTTTTGAGTACAAAATGTTTGATTGACTGTGGTGAGCACTCTGCTAATGACTTGTGATGAACTGATGATATGTGAAATTGAAAAGTTCTTGCAATGAAATGAATAAGCCAAGTCCCAAATTCTTATGTATGATACATGTAACACTGAACTTGACAGTTTTGCCATAAGCTTCACTATCTAATCTCAATACTAATGATCAGTAATAAATTATGCTCAGCTGAATTATGTTTCTATTATTAGATCTCCTGGTCATCATACATAATTTGTTATTGCTGTTCCTCATAAACTACACAAAGGAATACCATGAAACATTACACGTAAATTCATTCTGTGGCCTAGATGGTCCTAAATGAAAATGGTGCTGCTCTGACACAGTATAGCACCAAAGTGGCCAGCTCGAAAATCTTGTTTTTGATACTCTTCCAGAATGGATGATCATGATCAACAAGGGGTTGTCACTAAAATAATTGTATGGTGTCTAGTTGGACTTAAATGAAAATGATGCCAATCTGATATCTATTATGGCCACCACAACAGCCATTTTAAAATTGTTGTTACTACTACTACTACAAAATTGCTCAATGATTCACATTATTTTGCTTTTATTGGCAAATCAAATGCAGCAATTTACTGATTACAACAGTATCACCTCTTTATCGTGTAATGCATTCTAATTGCAAACTATGTGTTTATTGTTTGAATTGTACTTTAAATATAAATGAGGAAATAATTCACCTCCTTTTATTGACATTTCCAAAACAGGTAAAATTAGAAGATAAAATTGCACTTTATTCATACATGAACTTGGATAGACATATATGAGAAAGTATTAGAACAGCAACCACTTAACCCACTTAAAGTATACCGATTTATTTTTCTCTTGCTTAAAGCATATTATATAAATATACAACTTGTGAATAAGATGCAGTGTTTAGTCCTCATTACATTTTCTGGACATTAATAAGAATAACAACACTCATAACTACAACAACAGCAACCATTATAGAAACAAAAGATTATATTGTAATATTGCCAGAGGAATTGCACACACATATACACAAACTCTCTCTCTCTTTCTTCCTCTTTATCTCTTTCTATGTGTTTGCGTGCCAAAGTTTCAAGTATTGACAACTTACCATCCTATCAAGCAATTTCCACACAATGATTTCCATTCACTGCTGAACCCTGTCTTTCAGTTCTTAAGCTCTTTCTTACGAGCAACATTTTCTGAATCATAATCAACATTGGTTACACCAGTCTCTGATCTTACCACTAGGCCAGCATGGGACTAGGTGGGCACTTAATTTTAGGGGCTTTTGTCTTTTAAGTGGTGTGTCCATTTTTCACATTTATTTTATTTACTTGAATAGCAGTATGTGTAACAATTTAGCTGGTTGTGGAAATGACTGAAATATAATTATACCACACACACACTACCAGTAGACTTCATCATCACTGATTGATTATGTGACTGTCACTGCAAAGACAAAACCCACATCAAAAGTCATTAACCATCATCAGGCAGTCCAGTTACAAATGATAATGGCTAAGTGTATGTATGGAATATACTGGATTATCATAATTAAATATGCCAGAAGAGATAAGAACAGGTAATAGTAAAGGGCTTTGATTTAGGTGACAGAATGTTTATTTAACGGATTCATTTTATAAGGATAACAGAAAACAAATGCAAAACAGTACAGGCACATAATGTTGTGCCAGGTTCTAACAGATTTTGGGCAGAAATGATAGCATTACAGGACCACTACAGTAAAAGGCCCTGCAGGGAACACTGACACTGCCAGAATTTTCAAAAAAGAAATTATTTTTCGGATTAAACCCATGAGGGGTGAGTTTCTTTGATATGCTACGATGTCATGATTCTGAACACCTAATGCAAGCACCTGACATTATGGTTCAGATTAGACCTTATTAGCAATAGATAAACAAAGCAGTAACACCAAACAGTGAAATCAGGTCTTAGTTTTAAAAGAAATATTAAGTCAATTGATCAGGCTGATGCAGTCAAGTAGATAAAGAACCACATGTTCACATACTGGGTAGTTATATACATGTAATATATATCATTAAGTCAACTTGGTTGCAAGTCCCACTTGTACCTCAGTATATCTCAGTGCAACTGATACACTTATCCTTGACCATGTCCCTTTTTTATGGCAATCACAGTTTCAAAGCACTGTTAAACTTTCTACAGACAATCCTTGACAATATTTACTTTATGCACATACAAACATTTATAAACTGAAGTTGCTGTTTGGCATAGATAAAATTAATATGTTAGTGTTTTGAAGTCTGTAATACTTGACATGGTGAGGTGAAACATGAGCCTGTATTAACTGTTTGATTCAGACTTTATCTAGAAATTTGTGCAAGCAAAGGAAACTTAATTTTACTAGCAATAATCTTCTGATTTGAGTGTAGCATCAAAACTGGCCTTTTATCATGTACAAAAGCTTAATGGTGTTATAGACAAGGTCAAGTGCCACTCTTGTATGTATTCACTGATAAGTGAATAAGGATGCTTGTAACTTTTAGTTTTATGTACCATTATAATTAATAAATGTCATCAAGCTGTATGTTGTGTATGGTTACTACAACACTGGACTCATTTTTCAATTTCAGATACTTATCAGATGGTATCTGATGAAGGCACAACTATTCGCTTCCATGTGCATCATCATTATGAGAATAATGTGAAAGCAGCTGGAGACATCAAGAACCCAGCACGAATTCGACGCCTAGCACAGGAAGCCGTCACTCTTTCCACATCCCTTCCCCTCTCAGTCAGTAGTAGTGTCTTTGTCAGATGTGATGAAGATAGGCTTGACATCATGAAGGTAATTACAACTGAAAGGTTCCAAATAAATTCAAAATTATTGTGTTATGGCTATTTAGGTTTATCCTTGTTACAGCAGTACCTGATGGTTCATGAAAGGTCTTTGGGCAGACCATATCTTAATGACTAAGTTACAAAATTGTATACTAATAATAGTTCATTTACGACATTATTGCCCTAGTAAGCTATTATCATTACATTCTCAGTTGGCTTATTCTATGGTTGCATTCACTGCAAGTGCTATTTAAAGTGGTTCTCAGACAATTTGTCCACATTTCTGATTTTGAACTGTTTAAATATATCAAATATGCCAAATATATCCTACTAGTGCCTTCATATAGGATTGTTAAACATAGAGCATGCACATAATGTTCTTTTATTGTCCATTGTTTACAATAAATTCTCTTAAGAAAGTTAATCTTTCATGTTTTTATGATGATAATTATAATAAAAATAGATTTAAATCATCACAGATGAGCATTCTGACTTTGGATATAGTTTATAGAATATCTGGAGATGGATCATAGAAGTGACATAACGGTTATTCACTTTTGATGAAGTTGATGCAAGGATTTATCAACCTTTTCTAGTAGGTTTTTGCAAGATTTCAAAATAAAGCACAAAGGTCAGAAAAAAATTGGATCTTGTGTGATTTTGGGTGAAAATGATGCTGAGCTGACATCTAAAAGGACCACCATCTTGAAAATCTGTATCGCTACTACTCAGGAATGGATGGTTCTATCAATAAAAATAAGTTATCCAATTGCGTTGAGAACATTTGTCAATAAATGAAGTTCCTGTTATTCTATATAAATTACATTTATTTTCAAGATGCCCAACATCGGAAAGATCATTAACACTATTCCAACCAGTTTCAAACTTCATTCATGTATAAGCAAGAACATTTGTATATTACATCACAGTTTTTTGTTGTTGTTGATTAGTCTGATTTTTTGCTTCTTATACAAAGCAGGGAGTATATGAAATGAGGACCACCAGACTATTGTTGATTCATCACTAAACAATATTCCCTTTTCCAAAAACTAGGGACAATTAATTTCTGAGCAGTCGTCTACATTGAAACTAAATTTTTGTAATTAATTAATTAGTAAAATATTGATGCCGTGATTTAATTGCAAATATTAGTGATACTTCTCATCCTTGAGGATATCTCAAAGTGCCAATTCAGGAATTCTCTGAAACTCATTTCTCCACAATGATCCCATCTTTGAATCAATGCTCTTTATTTAACAAAGTATTGATTTTGCTTGGTTGCCTTGCTATCTTTGATCACATTTATGAATGAGTAGGTAGTAAAATTACATTAAGCACACATTAATATTTATAACTGATTGATCAATTGGAATGAGTTCAACCAATTTATGACTGACGTCACCAGGTCCTACACATGCAGGATTTGCATGCCTTTTAACTTATTTTTTTATTCAACCTTCTTTATTTGATACAAAAGATTAATGTGATGATACAAAGGAGGCCAGCTTTTAATTCTGTGCACCATACAACAAATTCTTCAATTAAATATCAGTGCACGGTTGGCACTTAATTAAGTTCTCTATGAAACTCTCAAGGACATAACTGTTACAGTCAATTGATGTATTTTATATTTGATACAAGAATGCACATTGCATTTATGATTACACTTAAACCAAACTAGACTAAAACACAAATTTTGCTTGATAAAAATTAATTAATTGATACTTATTTATTAAAGTAATGTCTCCAGCAAGCAGCCGTGACATTTTCATTGATAAAAATTTAGATTAATACCATTATTTACAGTATATTAAGAATGTTGTTTGGAAAGAATATGTAACAATATATATGACTTCAAATTAAAAGTTGATAACTTAATAATGTTGATTACAGTTTCCAGGTCCTATATACTATTTTCGACAATAAATTGAACTATACATCAGTGTTTCATCTACCAATTTTGGTTGTAATTTTCTTTAAGTTCAACAGATAGGGCTAATATTGTTTATTTTCTAGTTTAAAAAATGGAGTCCACATACGAGTCCATGTTATAAGTGGGTTTATGAGTTATTGGGGCATAAGATATCGAAGTAGTGGTGTGTGTTTTAAAAAAAAGTTTCAATTAATAAGTAACTTAGATATAAACATTATTTCATAGTTCATAAAAAAAATTCAAATGGTGAGAAGTTGTTTAGAGAGTATTTACCCTAGATGAATTTTCAGAGAATGAATTGTTGGGAACAGTTAATCCTAGTTGAATTTTCTTGGGAATAATCATTGGGGATGAATTGTCATAGGTCAGTTTTTTAGGGATAAGTGTTTGGTGACAGATGAGTAATCTAGGGATTAATTGTTGCAAACAAGTATTCCTAATATCATTTTAGGTTGTTAAAATCTGTGCAGTTGAAGGAATTCAGGTATGATTGTAAGCTTCTGTAACTTAAACTTTTTTCTTTATACAGGTTCTGATCACAGGGCCAGAAGACACACCTTATGCAAATGGCTGTTTCGAGTTTGATGTATACTTCCCTCAGGACTATCCTATTGCCCCTCCATACATAAATCTGGAGACAACAGGCAACCACACGGTCAGATTCAACCCCAATCTATACAATGATGGCAAGGTACTTTTTGACCAGCTTTTATCTGCATTATGGTCTTATATTTTTGAGTATTTTTGGCCAACTTTGAATGATTCAGAAGCTGTGCCAGTCAGGATTTTTCACTTTTTGTTCAAAACTGATAAAATAAATGAAAATAAGAGCACTGATTTTCAAACACTTTTTAAGTAAATCATTTTTAAAAAATGTTCTTATTTTTAAAAATGTATTTGTTTAACCTTTTCTTTTTTAAATATATTATTCAATGATAATATTTCAGCAGTTCTTCACTCCATCACAAATTCCACCATTCCAAGTGAAAAAAGACAGCATTTTGACTTATTTTAGCAAATTTTGTGTCCAATCCCATCATTCAGCAATTACTGCTACCACTCTTGCCTTGTCAGGATGCTTTTTCAGAGGCTTCACAAATTCCAATCACATTGATCATAAAGGGGAGTATTCTCCATTTATTTTCAGACTTAATTTTGCTTACTCTTCATCATAAACAAATTCCTTGCATGACAGTGGTTTAATTTATTGTACAGTAAGCAATTAAGTGCTATCTTGACGGTCATTAGTACTTTGTTGTATTTCAGTGCTTGACCGTATCATATTATTTAGTTGAAATCACTATTCATTCTCAAGATTAAGCTCGTTTATGTAACTTATTATTATTTAATTTCTTAGCACACATTTTGTAGAAAGCTCAGCAAGACACTTGACTGAATTGCCATTGTTTTATCCTGAATACATATGACAATGGGCAGTATTATGTGTGGTGTATTATGTGTGGTGGTTGAAAGACTTTTAAATCCTGATGATAACCACCTGTCCTACATTGGGTTAACAGGTTTTAAATGAACTGCTTGAGTCAGAGAACACATGGGAGATGATCTCAAACAATAAATGATTTAGGCTAGTGAACAAGCTAGTTTAATGGACTAACAAGGATGCTGATGTGATCAGTATTGCCTCTGATGGATATTTGATGTCATGACTGTTCACCATTTATATACACAATATCCAAGTGGTGTTTTGGGAGGAGGAGAATTATTTTGAAGATTACTAAAAATTTTGTTTCCTTTTTTTAAATACTACCATATCAGGAGGGTTGGGAGTACAAATCATATTTTTAGCCTGACATGACATTTTTCAGTTTGATAAAATCAGACCTCAATTTCACATAGTCACAGCAGTGATCTGAATTAAATTGTGACGTGTCAGTTATGTCAACATCTTGAAAATACATTTTCACCTTTCATTGGCACAGTTTTTTGCCACGCCCAATGGGCCCCTTACTTAGAATACAGGATGGGCCCAATCTAAATCTAGAGTGGCATCAGGTCATGAGATCTTTTAGCACTGATTAGTCATCCGCAATACTTTGTCAAACCTAGTTCTGGCAATTTTCAGAATACCCAGTGCTTGGTAAGATGACTGACCTTCCGTGCATACCAAATACTGGACCAAGGAATTCAACGGCATATTTGGCCTGGCTATACCACTTTCAGTCAATCTTCTCATAATTGTAATTACCACTGGATACATTGATCCATCTTCTCAAAATATCTAGTATTAGACTGAGGAAATCAACTTTTATTGCAGCTGGTCATTCCATCATCAGTCCATCTGAGACACATTATTGATTATAGCATTTCCCCATTCCCATTTACACAGTGCTAGTCTAGGTCTTTTCATGATGACCAGAGCCATTGTTGGTGTTGCTTTATCTCCCAGTGCTAAAATGCCAAATTTTAAGCAACCAGAATACTACATTAAATTCAGTGATGATTGGAAAAGGGGATTTTCAGTGGTTGGAATCAAGTTCAAGGGACATGAATATGCATTTTGCCCCTCACATAAAACTGATTGTAAAATCTGCCATAGTGTCAAGAATGACATTATGTATCATGCAGCATATTAGAGCATATTATTTACTTAAATCCATGTCTGTGGAATCTGCAGCAAATGTGGATAAAGATGTACATGCCAAGACAGTTTGCCAACTTTATAGCCATATATAATCTACTATTCACAGTAGCAGATTATTTTTCTCGTGGAAATCATACAAAAGTTCTCATTCAAACAATCTTTGGGTCCACATTGGGATAAGAAAGTCAGTGATATGTGCCACAATGAGAAGTTCACCATTATCATTGAATATTCTCCCTCTTTTAAAGCCAGAACTTCCTATTAAAGTTTGTAAATCTCCCAATAAGCCCTAAGCTGATTTCTTTGTTTTGTCACATGTATGGACATTTAGTGTGGCCACCACAGTGGCCTATGTGAAAATCTTGCTATTCCTGCTTCTTCTGAACTGATGCTCATTTTAACATTAGATTTTCACTGAGGGACTTCTTATGATCTCTAGATGTTTCTAAATCAAAATGGTGCTGATTGGCTGCCAATTGAAAATCTCGTTATTGCTATTTTTCCAGAACAGTCTGTACTGTGAAGTTTCATGGAAAAACTTATGTTCTTTAGTTAGTCTTAAAATAGTGCCCTTCGGATAGCCAGTATAACCACCATAGTGACCATCTTGAAAATGTAGTTATTGCTACACCTGAATGGATAGTAATTTCAACATGGGGTCTTCACCAAAAGACTTATTATGTACAGTTGGACCTGAATGAATATGGTGAATTTCTTTGATATCACTACTCTTCTTTGAAAGTAAAGGAAGCTATAAGTGTCTAGTTGGTCATAAATGAAAATTATGCCAGACTGATATCCAATAAGCCACAGTGATGATCATTTTAGGGAATGTTCTGTTTCCATAAGATTAAATACTCCTTGAAAATTTTAAGTATTGAGTGTGAATTGTTTTGGAAGGAACATTGTCAAAATATAGTTGTCATCTACCATCAGGAATGTGAAGATATTATATTGCAAATTTGACAAGCCATCACTGCAGGAAGATAATTTTCATTACTTAGAAATATTAAACAAGATCATTTTTCATGTATGAACAACATTAGACTATCATCCAGTCTTTGTTGAGTGCAAAAATAAATACTAATTGTATCACCTTCAAATCCTCCAATGAATTATTGAGAGCTGCAAAGTTGACAGATTAATCTGATCTCCAAATGAATGCTATGATTTTGTCTGATAATTGATTTATCTTTTTTTGCCTTACCACTGCATTTGTTTTGGCATATATTGTTACCCATGTTGTCCTATCTCTATGTTGGTTCATCACATCTTAGTTAAGTTTTCTGTTCAAGCTATTTCATGCAATGTGGTGGGGATCTGTGTTTCATAAACACATCTTTGTGTGTGTGTGTGTGTGTGATATGCAAATGCTTTATTTACCAACTGATTTTATTTGCAATGATTTATATTCATCAGAGAAATGGGTATTTTATTTTATTTTATCAGAATGAATTTCCTGTCATTTTCTGGACTAGAATATTTATTCTCAATTGTACAAGTCACTCACTTTGGTCTTGGACACACACACACACACATTATGAAACCACATAAAGCCCTTTTTAAGTCTCCCTTATTCTCCATCACCACCACCAAACTCTGGTAGGTTAGCAGGTATGGATTTGCATTAATAAACAATTCCACTTTTATGCCCCTGTCTGACTTGACTGCTCTGTGCTGTCCTTTGCCCTATCTTGTACAAGACTAAAAGTTGCTGCTCGTATGTTAGGAGACTGATGCCAGGGTCAGCTTCTGCATAAGGGGATGTAACTCCCTAAACCTCTTACCTATTCACCTAATGTATACCAGTTGGCTAGTGTATTTGAAGCAGAAACCAATTTTGGAAGTGAAAATTGTAGACTTCTCCATATCCCTGGAAGAGCATGAATTTTGCTCCAGTAGCATTGGCTGATGGGATTTGGCACCAATCCTTTTTTCCGATAGGAGACCATCTTTTCTTTGTCTGACTTACTTTTCAATAAGATGATTACAGCTCTTGCACTTCTAATACTAAAATAAGCTAAACTGTTTCTCACTCTTCCCTTTTTTGTCTTCTTTTTTGGGGGGTATGCTTGAAAGGGATGGACTTTATTGTTGAAAAAAGAATTCCTAACATTATGTTTGGGTAAAAGATTTAGGGATGAAATGAAAAATTGGTATCTTAATAAGATTCTACCAAAGTAAAGAAATGTTGATATTTTCTGAATAGAATTACATACCAGATTTTTGTTTCAGTGAATGCTGCAGATTTTGAAAATCATGGAAATCAATTCAGTTTGTATTTTCATTATTTTCACCTGTTGTATATTTTCAATAAACATATCCTTTTTCAGGTTTGTTTAAGTATTCTCAACACCTGGCATGGCAGACCTGAAGAGAAATGGAATTCACAAACATCCAGCTTTCTACAGGTAAATTAATGGCATTTTTTTTTATTGGACAGATAGTTATATTCCTGCAGTATGATAGAGTGTATTATATCATGGGCATGTACCATCACTGACCTGAATAGTTGGTCATTAAAAAATAATTACATTTCACTATGCCTTGACAATCATTTCAGTACTGGTTGAAATTGGTCTAGGTTTGCATTATATCCTTGATTGCTGATAAAGAATACTTTCATGATATTTCATTGTTACAGATAACAAAGTTTGTTGTTTGATTTTGTATGTAAAACCATGTCAGACTGTTCCTGTGTGTACATGAACTGCCACTGACGTCTAGTGTGAACTGACCATAAATGATATAATTACTGGAAATAAGTTTCTGTAAACTGTTGGAAAGCTCTTGAATATGGAAGATCCATTTGAATAAGAAAATTAATTGCTTAAAGCCAAACAAGTTTCAGTTATTGCTGACCCAGTATATTGATTATAATAATGATATTGTTTCATAGCATAAAAGATTGTCTTTGGAATTTATCACTGAAATAATATACATCTATTCCTGTCATCTTGCCTCTGAAAAGCTGAGTGATGATCCATATTTTCCTTGCTTGAAGCAATCTTAACACAGCAACTCCAAGTATAGCAGTGATTGCCCTAATAAGTAACTGAGGCAGATCACTTAATCTGGTCTAGGAATTTAATTACAGAACACCATTATTTGCAGTGAAACTCATGGTAAAAAGATTAAACCATCTATGTTCAAAATGACCTTATAAATGTGAGATGCCAAGAACTTGTGAAGTTCACATGTCAGAGATGTTTATTAGCGTATCACTGATAAATGTCAAGCCAGTTTAGCTGACTGGAAAATGGAAAACAAAGATAATAACTTGAACTCGTGTTTAAAACTGTATCAATGAAGTGAATCCACTTTACTGAAAATGTGAAATGTCAGCATGTGTCTTTGGATATATAACACTGAATAATCACAAGCTGTGAACATGACAGGACATTCATTTAATCTACAAGATCATATATGTTATCAAAGCTTTTTCATGCAATGAATAGTGCAAGACAATCCTGCCATGGCTCCTGAAATTTTATATGTAGTTTTCTCTTACACCAAGTTTTTTTTCTTCTTAACCGTATGAACAATGATGTTTAAAAAGTTTATTCAGCAATCATGCAGGGCTTCCCCAATATCACTAATTGCACTTTGTGTATTTTATTTTCTTATTGGAGGCAAATTACACTATCTGGCAATTTTATTTTTATTAGTGACATTGTTTGCTGTTTATACTTCCATATGCAACCATTGGTTTTGTGTGGAGAAATTTAGAAGCCCTATTAAAGGAAGCAGCAAACTTGATTTAAAAATTAAATTTATCTATTATTACATAAACAAATTCTTTGTCCATATTGACAAACCTCTTAACATTGCATTGTTATATCTTAATCAGCTTATGTTGACATCAAACATGAGTACTGTAGGTTGGGAGACTTACTGGACGAGGCATTATCTCATAATCTGTCTTTTGTTGGCATGCATGCATATATATATATATATGTGTGTGTGTGTGTGTGTGTGTGTGTGTGTGTGTGTGTGTGTGTGTGTGTGTGTGTGTGTGTGTACACACACACAGACATTCTTATTTAGGTAAGTTAAATTCCACGTTTCACACAGAATTCAATCCGTCACAACACCCACATGTTCTGTACTAATCTCTGTCATGAGACCAGAACACCTGCATCTCTATCAACCATTGACCCTTTTTTAAATTTTTGATATATGCATGTAAAGCAGCATCACTCTACTACCATATTCTAAAAGAAACAAAACAAAAAACAAAATCTTACTTGTTGCACTATTCAATAGGCAGGGAAGTACAGTAACTACAGTGGATCAAACAACAGCCAGTTTCTTTTTTAAGAGTGTACCAAGATAAAATAGTTTGCTGAAATGTCAAAGAAAACATTACCTTTGAAGCAACAATTGTTATGAAAACATGCTAAGAAAGAGTAAGAAAATCACTCTTAGCCATGCAATACAATTATTGATGTTACCACCACAATAAGAAACAGTCATTTGTTTAGTTCTACAAAGCTGCTTAGCAGTGACTTCAATAATGCATGCACCCTTCATCAAAGGAAGCTGACTACTGTCTTCAATAAAAACAAAGAACCTTTTTCAGAGGAAGTCAGTACCAAACTTAAATAAAAGCAATGGAATCTGATGGATTGTTTCATTTTCCATCATGACTGAAGCATGTTTACTATGCCATGAAAGTTTCCTTTTTTGCGGGAAAAAAAGTTATGCCTACGAAAGCTAATAATGGCAGTTTAAAATACAAATTTACTTTTACCAGCTTGAGACATTCTGAAAAGCAAATGTGATTCATCATTCATTATGTGATTGTGCTTTTTTTTTCCCACTGACTTCAGACCTATATGACCTTTGACAAAATTATTGAATATTTTAAATCTGGGTGTGTGCATATTTTCAATGGAATTACTTGTATTGTAGATTTGGTGTATGTGATAAGATTCTGGGGCAAGTACACCTTTGTTGATACTCTATTCATGATAAAAGTAAAATATGATATATGCTCTCTCTGTCTTCATTACAGGTGGATTTTTCATTTAATATGCATCAATTTAAGATGGTAACTGTGCCAATTAAGCACATATTTTTGTGCCTGCATTTATTACCCACACCACACCACACCACCCTCGCAAATTGTTTGAGGTACATGCATCATTTTCTTCAGCTAACTGACCTGGTTGCTTATAACATAAAACGGTCAGATTCTATTTCTCCCAACTACCATGTTATAGCAGGGTCACACTGTGCTTGTATTATCCCTGGGAGAAAGCTGCACCCAGTCAAATGTGAAGATTGCTATTATATTCTTCAACAGGATAACAAGTTTCAACAATTTCTCAGGAAACCCTTGTATATGCTGCACATGTCTGATGGTAATAGTATTTTGGCTGACTTCAAAATTCTCTTGTGTTACATTTGTATTTATGAATGTAAATCATTGTTCTTTTTCTGATATTTATCTGTACAGTTGTAAAATTAAATAATTTAAAATCCCTTGTTGGAAAAAATAATGGCAGAATAACAAATCTTAATGTGACAGGTGTCCGGCTGCCCCAAGCATTAGTGATAATTGTTCCTAAATACTGGCTTTTAACTTCCTATAACAGAACACATTAATATACACTGATAAACCTGACCAATTCCATCTTTACTGTGATGCTTACTGTTAAGCATCAAATAGAATTTAGACTTTAAATTGTTATCATTGCTATAACAGTAAATACCAATCAATGCGGCTCTGTCTAATAAAAGTAATCATGCAGAGAACAGTAGGAAAACAA
Organism: Potamilus streckersoni; assembly: GCA_016746295.1. Taxonomy (NCBI): domain Eukaryota; kingdom Metazoa; phylum Mollusca; class Bivalvia; order Unionida; family Unionidae; genus Potamilus; species Potamilus streckersoni. The sequence goes on along the minus strand of JAEAOA010000897.1, from coordinate 910,576 downwards.
AGAACAATCTAGGAAATAAAGCAACAGTTTTGTTAATTGGTCATTCATGAGTAAAAACAGCAAATCATATCTGTTTCATAGTGTGGTTCATTCCTGATTAAGTAATGAACAATTAATAACATCACTGGAAAGACTTTGCACAATTATTGTTGCCAGATTTATAATAGATAGAATTAACCATCTTGAGAAAGTATTATACAATTAATAACGTCATTGGAAAGACTTGGCATTGGAAAGACTTGGCACAATTATGTTTACCAAATTTATAATATATTGCATTGACTATCATGAGAGAGGTGAATGTGATGAAAATTTGAAGAGGTTTTAGCAACAAATGTTCCAACCAGTTCTCATGGTGGTGGAGATACAGAAAAACATTGTGATACTTTTGCAGGTTATGTAAAAAAACACAAGCAGAGGATCCAGGTGTTGCAGAATTTAAAGTCGCCCCTTGTTAATCATGTGGCATATAATGAACTTGTACAGTCCTCAAATGTTGAAAATGGCAAAAAAGCAACCATTGTGTTACTGTGTTCAAGAAAGTGTTAAACAAGGCAGATAAAGCTATGTTAATGGTATTTCTAAATCTCTATCAATAGTGTACAGTATTCGAAAAGCATATCTGATGATTGCAGCAGTTGTTTGAAAGGGTATAGAAAATATTGGCAGTGTAAAGAGATAGCCACTGAAATATTTATAAAAATACAGGAGCTGTACGTAATTAATATACTTGTTCCAGATCCATTTATCGAGAGGTAATAAGTACATTTTAAACAATTTGGGAGCATCTTACTCTAGCAGCAGCAGCTTAAATGGATAATTTTTTGCCAAATATTGTTAAGGTAATGCAAAACATAAGGCTCTTTTGCATAAATGTTTCATGCCAAAACCTTGCAAAAATCTCCAGAAAAACAAATCTCTCCAACCAAAAGTTATTGTTGTTGTTTGGCTTAACACCATTTTTCAGCAAACGATAGGCTATTCATGGCGGCCAGTATTAATGGTGGAAAAAGAAACCGGGAAATCACCGGAAAGAACCACCGACCCACGAGAAGCTACTGGCAAGCTTTCTCACATATCCACATTCGCTGAATCCTAGACTCAAACCCACCAGAGGTATGCCTTAAAACTGAGGATATTAAGAAATGTTGTCTTAAAACTGGCTTTCGAAATACAGATAATGGTTTAATTTGGCTTGGTTTGATGTTTTACAGCACAGGAAAACATGTTGGGTATTTAGTGAGAAGACCTTTAGGGTAAAGGGTCTTGCCAAAGGATGCACCATGTTAACTGACCCAGGAAAAAAAAGGTATAAGATTTGAACACACCCTTTTAGTCTGGCACGCTAACCACAGCCACCATTACTCCTAAACATAAATGAAGGCAGGAAAAGGTAAAATAACAATTAACAGTCATGCCTGGACATGCTCAGCTTACAGTTTTTAATAAAATAAAGAGGATAGGCTGTGTAAATATATAGTTCCTATCCTGTTATATCTTGTTATTTTTTACAGGTGCTTGTATCCATCCAGTCTTTGATCCTAGTGTCAGAACCTTACTTCAATGAACCAGGATACGAGAGATCACGTGGAACTCCCTCTGGCACAGCTAGCTCTCGGGAGTATGATGCCAACATCCGGCAGGCCACAGTAAAGTGGGCCATGTTGGAACAACTGAGAAATCCTTCTCCTTGCTTCCGAGAAGTGATCCAGAACCACTTCTGGCTTAAGCGTCACCGTATTCTGCAGCAGTGCCAGGTCTGGATATCTGAAATGGAAACATACAGTACTGACAAGAGAACTGGCAGGACAATTGCGCATAGCACTATGACATTGAAGGTACAGAACCTCTATTCATAACATAAATATCTCCATTACATGTAATTAATTATTTTTCTGTTAGTTCTATGAATTGAATACATGTTGTTTCTTCTGTTAATATAAGTAAGTCATATGTATATAAATGCATGTTTAAGATGCATAGAAAATGAAATTATGTATTTATCTTTTGCCAAAAGTTTTGTCATTCACTTCATTCCTCATTGTCCAAGGACATGTAGCTAGCAGAAACTGTTTTGAAAAAGTGCCTACTTGCAGAAAAATAGTTACAGTCCATAGCTGAAGAATATAGAGATGGTTTTAACATTAAGCAGTTAAAAGAAAGAAATCATCTTATCTTGAATTGTGTTAATTCTTCTCACCCAGCACAGCATCAGTCCTTTCAAGGGATTCTTGTTTTATACAATTTACAGCGTTTTAATATATATTTACCTTTCATCTCATTGTATGTTATAATTAACTTTATTTTGGAAGGGTTTATATTGCTAAAGTTTCTTTTTTTATAATTTTTATATAATTGTACCATATCACCAGCATTATACCAGCATTCTGTTAAAAACAGTACATAATACATAATGTAATTTCTTTTTTTAATATATTTCCCAATCATATTATGTTGTTATAGGGGTTAACGCCATTTTTCAGCACAGGATAGGCTATACATGGCGGCCAGTATTAATGGTGGAGGAAGAACCCTGGAAAACCCAGGAAAGAACCACCGACCCACGATAAAGCTACTGGCAGGCTTTCTCACTTACCCATGTTAGCTGAGTCTGGACTCAAACTCACGAAGACAGAGGTGAGATGGCAGTGATCCGTAACGATCAGCGCTTTCCGCTACGCGGGGCCCCTCCCCAATCATATTAACATTAGTTTCAAGTCGACTACCTCCTGAATCCAGCCCTACTAAGACAAAAATTTGTCTTTCCTGTCTGTATCATATTGATGATCGGCAAACATTTTCGTCCATTACCTCCCCTTACCACTAATAGGTGTCACCAGCTTTTTAAGCATTGCTTTCATGCAACATCATATGAGTTACCTCCAGTTAATCCAAGCCAAATGTATGTTAAATTGAACCATCTTTGCAGGAGTTCTTTATTTATTCATTCCTAAACTGGTGGTAAATATAATTTTGCAAATATGTTATAAAGTTTTCACTTTATCAGACTTGCTCAATTTTAGATCATATATGGTGCAAAATGCTATCATCATTGCCTATTGTTACATAATGTTTTGCGCACAATGCCTATTGCTTTTTCACCCAGTTAGTAACATTGTTTAACTGACTTAATAACATGCTGCATCCCTGTTTTACATTTCTTCTTCAAATACTTTGCCCAATCATAATACCTTAGGAGAACTACTACTACCTCATAAATCTAGCCCTCCCAGCCAGCAGTACTTTAGCTAAATAGCTAAACATTATCTGTCCTCCTATGTGGTGGTTAGAGTGATCTCTTGTCCTCAAAACCCATGAATAATTCATGCCGAGTAGAATGTTCTCCACCTCAGTTACTGTCTTGCACATCAGATGTATGGAGCACCTACATGGATCAAACATCATGGACCTCATCCAAACTTAATGAACTGGACAACATGCCAACTAGAGTGGTTCTGTTGAGCCTCAGAATATATGATATAGCTCTGATTGCAATGGGTAAATACCACAGCTGATTGTACATTGTCAACCAGCAAATGAACAATATTTGTCCAGTTTGCATTACCCATGTAATACAGGCACTCATGTGGAGTAATCTAGCCTGCATAATGACATAAGGACCCACTGCAAACAAAGGCCAGCTTGGTGCCTTAGTACCCAAGGGATGTCACTTCACTTTGTTATTGAACAGTTGCCACTCAATGGGAGCCTTTACTTGGCTACTTTTTTAAAGATACCACATTTCACCACCACAGTTTTTGTAAGCCAAAGATTGTAGTCTATTACTGATTACATTAGAAGGAGACTGAGATTAAAGCAAGCCTACTCAGATATTATCTGTTAAAGGAGCAGGGACCGGTTTTGTAGATAATTTATTCCCTAATCCATTTCTACATAAATAACACACAAGGTCATGAAAGATAAATGGTACTGTTGCATCAAAACCAGACCCAGCCATATGTCTCGGCTTGCAAAGGGTCACTACCAGAGTCAATCAGAATATTTTAGCCAAAATATGGACATATTTTGTGCAGTTTCCTACCACACCTTCCATCACATTGACTCACTCAGGATCATCTATTGCACATTTATACCCTAGAGATGAAAGTAAAAAGCATGCCATTATTGGCTGATTAGGGGATTTCTTAGCTGGTGTCTTCAATAACAAATCCATGAACAAGTTAGTCATATTCCAGGCTGGCTACAGGGCTTAATGGACTCGCTTGTCTGGATCATATTAAACAATCCATCACAAACAATTCTCATTGGAGAAATAGCCCTCCACCTGAAGTATATGAGGTAAAAGGAGAATTTTCACACAATGGTGTGAGCATAAACAGTAGCTAATTCCTACTTTGGTTCATTGATTAGAAACGGTTAACACCATGCACAATAAAAGGAAACTATTACATGATCTCAGAAGTGTTGAGCCATCATAGAAGATATGATATCAAGCAAGACCATTCTCTACTGTCATTTTCAAGTTCACATGTCCAATGGTGTTGGTTTCATGGATGCTTACCTGACTGAATAAGACATTTTTGAACTGCTCTTGTGGGCTTCATTGATTCACATCTCATATATGAGACATGCTTCCTTCTCACACTAGTGACAGCAGGCAGAATTAATGAAACACCTGCTTTATCACATGACCCAAAGTACTTTCAGTTTTGATAGGACAGGATTGTGTAACTTGTGTTGACGACTGCTTTCATTGCTAAAAACAGGTTTTGGTTCATCAGGAATCAGACTTTCCTGTCTACTATGGACACTTTGTCTCAAGGTTGCTTTATTGGACCCAGTGAGAGCTCTGAAGAGGTAATTAAAAAGAACTGAGCCAGTGCATTGAAGCAAATCATTCCTCATACCACTCAAAGAGGGAAAAATGACGTGTCAGTACAGACACTCTCATCCTGGATCTAATGGGTTATTCATTTAGCATATTGGGAAATAATCCCAAATCAAATGAATTTACTTTAAGCTCACAAAGCTGGGACAGTGATTTCAAGCATTGCAATTGAGCAAAACTGTTTTCTGACTGACATGGGATGGAGATCCAAGTCTACTTTCTCCAGCTTTTATCTCCGAGATCTATCATCCCAGAAGACTCAGTTAAACCTGATAGGACCAATAGACTTGACACAACAGGTTACCTCCCAATGTCATTTGATTGCATTATAAGGATGCTGGTTCATGACTTTGGCTGGATTTGATTTCGAAGAAGGAATCTTTTCCCCAGTCATGTTTCATAGCAGCTATCTTACATACCTTAGGGAGCCAGAGAAGTAAGATGTAGCTTCCTCTTCCTCTTACCTATTCTCCTAAGGTATTATGATCAGGTAATGTATTTAAAGAAAACAGTTTTTCCTAGTAAAATATGTTTGATCTATAATACATACTCACTAATAATATTTGTAAACCTTTTCCAGCCTCTGCAGTTACATCTATATGAAGAGCATTCCTCCCACTCCAGTAGTAGCAGAGGCAGTTCTTAGAACCATTTTTATCAGTCTTTGGTATGACTGAGCTTGGGTTCAAACCTGTGACCTTCTGCATCCAAGGTGGATGCTCTAACCACTAAGCCACTCTAACAGTTTAATACAGCAGTAATAAATGCATATGTCCAGTACAAGTGTTGATGCTTTATCAACACAAATCAAATCAAATGTGCAAACACAAACAGTCTTTCAGTCAATGTATTTCGGGACTAAAATCATCCTGAAAAGCATGAATCCATTAACAGTTAGTATTTTAACAAACTGCATACAGATGGTGATTCTGTTTTATTGTATGTTGTATACTACTTGTTGATATGATGTTTGCACCATGTGCAAGGATTTTAATGCTCCTCTGCAGTTCTGCTTGTCAAAGTAAAACTCCCTCAACCTGGAGTTTTGACATTTTTTTGCTGATCTTTACCCATAGAATATTGCTCCTGATTCACTCTTAAAAAATGAATCACATGTGAACACTATTTCAGCAACTGAAATAATGTTTTTTATAGATAGATTAAAAATCCAGCTTCAAAGAAACAATTGCCTCTGATCACACTATTTATTAAAGTCCCCTTCAATATTTCTATTGGCGCTAAATGGCCTCTTTGTGCTGATGCACTGTAAAATTTAAACCAACCAACTAATATTTCTATTCAATGCAGTGATGTTAATAACATCTGTTTTTCACCCATAATTTTGATTTACTTCAGATGAGTAGGGTTCTGCTTTGTTATTTTACCTATGCAGTTAGCTAAATGGATTTGCTTGCAGCAGAATTTGACATGAAACCTCACCCTACCTATTATTAAGCAATTAAGTAATCTCAAAGTTGGTCCTTTGTGTGACTGCCTTAACTTTTAATTGCCTTATATCAGCTGCATGTCTCAAGGATAGGTTTAGCTAAGCTTTGAGCAGTTTTTACTGTTCATACATACATACAGGTTACAGGCACATATTGTTGTGGTGAAGAACAATGGAGGGTGGGGGTGTTATTGATAAAATTTTGGGGCTAAGATTCCTGAAAAATCATGTTTTTCTAAATATGACCATGCAGGGGGGGGGTCCAACATCATGTTTTTCATGGAACACAGCATGTTATGGCAGGTACAGTATGTCTCAATGTTAATGTCTATCCCATTCCAAATTTTTGGAAGTATATATGTAACTCAGACCTTAGCTTATGTTACAGCCTATGTTTTTAGATCCTGTTATGTGAGAGTTATTGAGGGAGAGATGTATGCTTATTTTCACATATGTGATTACTGCCCGAATTTGACCATATATTTTGCATACATTATGTTTTGGTTTCTTCAGAGGCATTATAACCAACTGCGTGAGGAGTTTGCCCGCATGAAGCCAATTTCAGGGGAGGAGGAAGAGAGTGAGGAGAAGATAGACCCCAAAGAGCAGCAATATGACACAGATCAGGCAACAGGGAGCAGTCAGAATGGGTCTCCGCTGCTGATGCTAGACATCTTGGCTACTGACCCTAATGCTAACTCCTTGATGAACCCAGAAGCTGTGAATCAGATAGTCTGTAATGTGGACCACACTGAGTTGGACACTAGTGTAGATCTTACAGAGATTGACTCTTGTTTAAACCCTCCAGGTGTACCAGACTGTTGATACACTTACTTGGACTATCAAGTGGCTGATCTTGCCACCTGACATTAAGACCAGTTTAAATTTTAGACCTCCAAACTAAATTTGGATGAGCTACACACATGTTCAGATTCTTCAATAGGAATTGTGTATCAAACTTGTTTTCTTGTAAATGGCAAGAGCAACAATAAAATTACATTTTAAGACAACTAGCAAATGAAGATTTTTTTATACAAGAGCTTGTGAAACTGGACCTCCACCGATGTAGTGTTAATGTTGTACAGGCCATGTGATTTCTGATCCAAGACAGTGTAACAGTGATTTGCTGATCCCGGTATTCAAGCAAACCCATGAAAATTGTCAAATAGTCATTCTCACAGCATGTTTAACTGAGGAAGAAAATTTCCTTTATTATGTCCATTACTTCATTTTTACATTTTTTTTAAGCATGTGCATATTTTTTTAGATATTGACATGTCATCCTGACCATTGGTTTGTACGATGCAAGATTATTTTGTCAGGCATTTCCTGAAAAAATAAACCATCTAGTTGGTATGTAAACATTGGATACCAGTAATGACATATATGTTAAATGCCTGCATTGGTAGCCCTCATTGACAATTTTGCAGATTAATTTTACAGCTTTTCACATTTTAGCCTAACATAGTCTTTCTAAATTGTTCTTGTGAAAAAAAGTTGCATAGTCAGGATTATTTATTTAGGAGTGTGTAAATAGGTACATTTTTTGCATGAAGAAGTAAACCAGTGTAGAAAAACCATGAATGATTTTCTGTGTAATATCAGTGTAATGTCCAAACATAAAATCTCATCAAATGTTTGTATTTTGAACTACATCTTTGTTTGACAAACTTTGTTTAATGATTTTGTATGTATGTTGATGTGACTATATCTGTGAATACATCTAGTAATCTTTACCCTTTTAATATCTGCTTCCATTGTTCTGGTGATGTTTTGTTGTCCATCACCATGTGGATGCTTCTGTTTTCTCTTCCTCATCACACCATTGTAGGGCATGTGGTGTTAACTGTCTCCATCTGTCAGTGTGTATGTTTATGCATATTTATGGTTAAGTTTTGCACTCTGGTTAGTTTTCAGGCAGTTTTGTAGGGCATATATGTTCCAAGGACATATTTCTGGTTGTCTCATTTGGAATGAACCTTTGACAACAGGTTTTTTAACAGTTGTTTTTTGCAGTTGCATTCACAGGAAAATGGCATTTCAAAGAAACATTGTTCTTGCTTGTGCTGGTCTTTAATTATGCCCTCTTTTATACATATTTCAAGTTTTTATTTCTCAGATCTTTCGCAGCTTAATTTTGCTACATAAATAACATTATTGTCTGGATAACCCATCCATATTGTTCTGAAAGTTCTATGTTGTAAATGGTATGGACCAGTAAATATATTTATTCATAAAACTTTAAATAGAAATTGATTTTATGGTGTAAGTGTGGTTTAGGTATAGCATCATTTCATTAATTAGACATACTGTGATGGATTTTTTACTTGGCAGTTGTGCCTTTCATCATTATGTCCTATAATGAATTTATGTTGTATGTATCCTGGTAACTGAAGCAGATGAGATTTTGATCTGCATGGTAACTCTGCACTATAAGCTGATTCTTGTTTATATGATCTGTCTTCAGGATTAATGTCTTTTAGTTCCTGACAGGCCTGAGATTGGCGACAACTGTGCAGTTGTACATAACATACATAACATAGCACATTTTGCAGGTTTAATAATGTCTTCTTCACTACCTTTCCAGTTTAAATTTACTAAATTGTACTCTGTCCATCATAAACATCTGTCATTGATTTTCAGCATGTGGTTATTTATAGCTCAGATAAAATCAAAGGCATAAAGAGGCCAAGATTTGAAGTAGACATGTTGCTGGAAATGCTCCAACATTTCTTTGATGACATTGTTAACATAGGGCACTGTATCATACTTAAATTTTCCGCAACTATTCAATCAATTTTGCTGATGCAACATTGTTCTGTCCAGTTTCAGTGCTAGTGAAACTTTAAATAATGACTATCCCACCTGTTTTCCAACATGTTTCCCAGTGATGTTGTCCCCACTAAGAAATTGCACAGAGGCAGGAAAAGAGATCTGTTAATCTAAGCTCATATAAATGTAGATTTCTTGTTTTAGATCTTCTTGTAATGAATACTTCCAAATCTGATAAAGGAGTCAAGATTTACCACTGATATCTACATAAATTAGAACAGTAGAGATGGACAGTCAGTAGAGCAAATATTTATAGACAGTGCTCAGGTGTGCTTATTAGAAGCCAAATTTCACATACATTTTTTTAAGTACAGCTTGATGCAAGTAGTGAAGGTGAAACCATGGAAATCACACCATGCATATGATCATTGTACATGTTCTTAATATTAAAATCATTTTATATCTTCTTAAATGATGAGCTGTGTTATAAAAAGCAAGCTGTCACACTCCAGTACAGCTGATGACTTTATTTCCAGAATGATATTATCCACCAGCAGTAGATCTGAGCATAAACAATATTGTCTCAAAAGAAGGATATCTGAGCAGCAGTCAGAAAACAGAGATAATAAATTTGCACAGACCAGAATTAGACCTTCTGAAATGTTGCAGTTGCTTATTTTTCCACCTGCTACATTATACCATGTCAAAGACAGATTTTGTCAAAATTGTTCAGTGAAAAACAAGTTTTAAAGTATCATTCACTCTTCCATCAATGCTCACACCATCTGTTTTTCATGGTTAAAATAAATTGGGTACAGGAGTTAATTTTTATACATGTATGTGTATTTTTTTTCCCAGAGCTGGGACATAACTTCTATGTTAACTGCAGCTACTCAAAAAAACAAGTTGATTGATAGCATATGTTATTAAAAAGCTTTTAGAAACTTTTAGTATACAGAATAATACAGAATCCTATTCTCATTGGAATGTCTGTGCATACTCTACACAGAGGACAGGAACAACCAAATTTGAAGAAAATGGCAATTCTTAATATTGCTACCTGCCATGCATGTGATCATTGTCAGCTGTCCTGAACATGAGCATTGTTAATTGTCCTGAACATGAGCATTGTTAATTGTCCTGAACATGAGCATTGTTAATTGTCATTAATAGGAGCATTGTTAATTGTCATTAATAGTAGCATTTTCATTTTTTTTTTCAAAACAAAAATTGGCAATCATCTTAAATATGAGCATTGTTATTCATCTTAAATATGATTATTGTTAGTAGTCCTAAATATGAGCATTTTTTAAGTGTCCTAAAAATGAGCTTTGTTTATTGTCCTATATATGAGCATTATTGTTCTAAATATAAATATGAGCATTGTTAATTGTCCTAAATATGAGCATTTTAATTCATCTTAAAAATGAACATATTCATTTGTCCAGAGCATGGACATTATCAATTGTTCTGAATATGAGCATTTTGAATGTACCATGATTAGTTATGATAGAGTCTGACTCGATGATTTAGGATTATTAAGAAGGTAAACAGTCATGTTGCATACTTTGTGTACATATATTTTTTTTAGACTGCATGTTGAATGAAATTAAACTACTCGTTATAGTGAAGAGTTCTATAAATTTGTATTAACCAAAATATACTGGGAATCAGAAATTACATGTAAAAATACTGAAAATTGAAATCGCTAAAAAAAACTTCTGCATACATTTTTTAAATATCTGCTTGCTTGTAAATTATTATTAAAAATATAGTTTGTTGTAAAAAGAATGACTTGAAGTTGTAAATGTTTTCATGTTTATTCTTGACATAACTTTCATGTGGCTGTCTATAAGCTGTTTGAGAATGACTCTCAGATGTTTCACTTAATAAAAAAGTACATGCACATGTCCTTTGTCTTTGATTATATGTACTCATTTTTTCTCATACCGTTTGTATGTCCCTCACTATGATAGCAAAATAAGGCATCTTGTTTTGCTTCTGTTTGTTGATACAATAACCTTACCCAGGATCCACTTTAGCACAATTACACAGAAACTACTTTATGTATGCAAAAGAGACTTAATAGACCTGCTGATTGGCATAATTAGATGGACCTTTTTCGATTTTCAAGCTATTAGAGCAATTTGCTTATTTTAGTTTTGCACTCTTTTGTACTTTAACATTTAGAATGAAACCTTCTTAGTACAATTACACAAAAAATAGTTTTAACTACCTTTACCAAACTTTTTGAATGGTGTAAACTTGGCTTAGGGAAGAACCGTTTTGATACAAGGGTCAAAATAAGTCATAGCCAAGGTCATGAACTGAAAGAAGAAAAATGATTTTTGGACAATGACTTTTGTTCTTTACCATCTACATTTATTATACATTATGGAGCACTTGCACTTGGGGAAGACAAAAAATATATAGATTTGGGGGTCAAAAGTCATGGCCACTGACTCAAAGAATAAACTTAAGTTCTACACCACAAAACTGGATCAAACTTTATGTATGGTTTGCACTTGGGTAAGGAAGAAGCCTATCAATGTTAGGGATAAATAGTCGAAGACTATGGACACTGACTGAAGAGAAATGGTTTCTTCACTTTGGAGATGGCCTTCATTTGGCATGAGGAAAAAATCTAGTGATTTTTATAGTTAAGTTAAATAGTCAAAGTTCTGGGTCGCTGTTCAGAATAGAAATTTATTTATATGACATTGAAAACTATTAAACTCCGGGCAGACATAGCTGTGCCTTTCAATGTACTCTTGTTATTGATTTGTCATTATGGTCTTCACTTGAAGATGTACATATTGACAAATAACATTGCTCCCAAATGTTATGTTTCCAGTTTTGTTCTGTTTGTCTTTTTTTCTTAATGCAGTGGATTGTTTTTTTTTGTTATAGGGTTTATAATCACATCTAACATCATGTTTCAACAAAAGATAGCCAGTATTAATGGTGGAGGAAGAACAAAGGAACACTTCAGAAGGAGCCACTGACCCACGAAAAGTTATTATCAAGCTTTCTCACATACCCCCACTGACTGAGCCCAAGATTAAACCCCACGCAGATAGAGGTGATATGGCAGAGATCTGTAGTGATGAGTGCTCTAAACCATTTGGCCACCAGGAGCCTGTTAATGCAGTGTGTGACATGATCTTGTTAGTTCAACTAATCCTGTGGCTTTTAATGAATTGCCATTAAACATTTTAAATATTATGGTCACAATTGACATATGTGCATCTCAACAAATCACTGTTCCTGCAATTTTTTTTTTACAGGAGTTATTGTTCTTTTCTACATGCAACTGAATGCAGTGGATGACATGATCTTCTGAATGCAACTGGTCTCATTGATTTCAGTAGAACACGATAAAACTTTGGGAAATGTTTATGGGCATCAACTGAAGGTGTGCATATCAACAAATCACTGCTCTACTAGTTTTAACTTTCAGCAGGATGTTGTGAATGATACGAGTCAATGAAACAATTAGTTTTTGGTTTTCGTTGGATTGCTACGAAATTTTCTATTGTTTATAATTTAAAAATGCACCTTTTTACAAATCACTTCAATTCTCATAATTTTGTTCAGAGCTATTGCTCTTTGTTGTGTAGCTGAATGCAGTGTAAGACAATCTTGCGAAGGCAACTTGTTTGCAGTTTTTTTATGGATTGCTCTAAAACTCATTGCATATTATGTTCAGCATCTAAAGATGTATATATTGACAAATCTTTGTACTCTGATATTTGGATGTGGTTTTTTTTTGCCGTTGTTACTTAGATCTGGATGCAGTGTATGACAGAAATTTCTCAGCACAGTTATTCTTGCAGTTTTTAGTTAATTACTATGAAGCTTAGTACATATTATTCTCATCATTGGAGAATTTGCATTTTGACCAATCATTTAACTCACTTTTTTTAGAGAAGATTTGTGCTGTGTTTTCTACAGAATCCTCTCCAGCATAAGGTACGATAAGTCAGACTGCAACAGGGCTGCTATTATGGACAGATTGAAAGTCATTACTTCCTTAGAATGTTTGGTCAAGGGAATTCCACTAAAACCTATTTTATCGTCCTAAGACTGGTGTTGTCAGAAGTCCAATATGATCACAATGGTAACCATATTGAACACCTTGATTGCACGGTTGGCCAGTGGTTTGCGATGATTTTACCTACTTTGGGATTGTCTGGGTGATAGGTCAGAATAAATGGTATTATATCAACCTTTTCTTTCTGTCCATATCTGAGTAGGTCATCACGTTTTGTTTGTTTGGCCCTTTGGATTGCCTCCGCAATCAGGTCTTTGTCGTAGCCTCGGTAAATTAAATGATTAGCCAGCTCTTCAGACCTTTCTAGGAATCTTTCATCGTCGGAGCAAATTCTGCGTATCCTCAGTGCCTGGCTATATGGAACGTTCCTAATGCAGTGTTTTGGATGACAGCTGGTTGGGAGGAGATACTGGTGTTTGTCGGTTGGTTTTGAGTAGATGTCTGTGTGTAATTTGTTTTCCACCAGTCTGGTTGTTGTGTCCAGGAAAACATGGTTTGAGTTGGAAATTTCTGCCGTGAATTTTATTGAAGGATAGAAGTCGTTTGCCTTTGATATGAAGTCATGTAGACTTTCTCTTCCATACTGCCACTTCATTTCTATATCATCGATAAAGCGTACCCACTGGTATGGTGTACGCTCAACCGATGCTAAGAGCTGACCCTCAAGTTTTCCCATGAAAATGTTAGCATACGAAGGGGCCATTTTAGTACCCATTGCAGTTCCATTGATTTGTAGGTAGTTTTCTTCATTAAATTCAAAGTTGCTGCGTTTTAGGACAAGCTCCAGGAGTTGGACTAAGAAGTGTGTGGGTGGATTGTTTACAGTTCTTGTTTCCCATGCTTCGCTACATGCCTACATGCCTGTAATCCTTCGTTGTGCGGTATGTTGGTGTACAAAGATGTGACGTCTAAGGAAGCAAGTAATGTATCTGGCAGTAATGGTTCACTAGCTTTGCTTTTTATGAGATAATATGTCGTGTCTTGAAGATATGATGGTAATTTGTGGACATGTGGTCTCATAAAATGATCTAAATATTCTGATATCCTTTATGTGGGGTGCCCGTTACCTGAGATTATAGGTCTGTCAAGGTTTCCTTGTTTGTGGGTTTTGGGTAGAAGATAAAATCTACCTGCTCTTGGGTTTTCTGGGCTTAAGTAGTTTTTCGTTTGCTGGTCTATGTGTCCGCTTTGGTACGCCTCGTCAATAATATTAGTGATGATTTTTGCATATTCCAGCGTTGGATCATGGTCCAGTTTTTGGTAGAACCTAGCGTCACTTAGTTGTCTACTTGCTTCACTAAGGTAGTCTTCCCTATTCATAACGACAACAGCGGAACCATTATCTGCAGGCTTAATTTTAATGTCTGTTCTGCTTTTCAGTGAGTGCAGGACATCTCTTTCTTCTTTTGTCAAATTAGAATATTTGTTAGTATGGTTGATATGTCTGGAAGTATCGTTTTCAACCGAGTTGATAAAGGCTTCCAGATTCGGAATTGAACTTTTTGGTGGGGTCCAGTTAATTTTCTTTCTAAATGTGGGTTGGTCGCAGCTTATATTTTCCTTTGATTTGTTTGTTGGTTGCAAGGCAAAATGGGCTTTGAGTCTTAGTCGGCGGATGAACTCTTCGGTGTCATTCTTAAGCTTCCCTCTGTCAAATGTTTTTGGACGGGGACATAAACTCAAACCTTTCGATAAAAGTTTTATTTCTGCATCAGTAAGTTCTAAATCGGAGATGTTGACTACTGTGTTAGTAACAGTTGCATTAGTGTTTGTTACAGAGTGCTTGCGATTCTTCCTTTTGCGGCGATTTTCCTTCTTACGGTTGTTTTTAGAAGAAATTTGGTCAATTGAAGTTTCTTCACAACAGTCCTTTGGTTGTAGATCATGACTTCTATGTTTTCTATCTCTGACTTTGTATAGTTTCGAAGAGAGTCTTTGTTGATTTTTATTTAATTTGGAGTAAAACGTTTTCAATTGTTCTTCTGTGAGTTTCATGGAAGCGTCGTGAGTTATTTTATTCCATCTTTTGTTGAATCTGTTTGAGCTCTTGCCAATAATTTGCGGTTTCACATTAATTTGAAGACCTTTAGTGACTGTATTTGTTTCGAGGAAATGATGCAAGAAAGTGCAATGATGCTTTAGGCGAAGTAAGGCATCAGTTTCATTGCGTAAAGTTTTGAATGTTTTCTGTATTTGTTGAGACATCGTCTCCATTCTAAGAGATACGGCAACAATTTAAGTGTAAGAAGGAAACAATGGAACGGATACACTAGCACGACATAAATACGGGACCGAAAAGGGTGTTAGATCACACCAAAGGTAGATCGTGCCATACGAGGTAGATAATATAAAGAATACAAATCATATGGCGAATAACAACCCTTTCAAGCGTACTGGATCCACCATGAGATCACGTGTGTCAGGGATTGATTAAAATAGATGCAATAAACTGACGACGAACAGTACGAAACTAGTAACTAACTAGCCTAAGCGCTTTCGACTCTTAATGAGTCTTTTTCAAAGGCAAATACAAAACATATATACGACAAACAAATAAACACAAAAACGTTGTCTTTGTAAACCTCTACATGGCTGTCTCCACATGTGATAAAACTATAAATACCACCAGATTGTATAGACTAGTTGCGGAAACTGAAAACGGTCTATAATTCCATAAAAGTCTACAAGCCAAAGCGACATCTATTTTTACTTTTTGTACATTTATGTAACGCAGAGTATATCCCGGATATTTGATTCTATACCGGTTATTCTTATAGTAAAAATTGAAGGATAATAAGAAGATTTATAAAATGTTAAATTCTACTAGTGCATAGTTTTCATTTTCTAGTCTTCTTGGTTTAGACCGCTTGGTTTCAATGTTCTAAGGCGGCGTATCCAGTATGATTCCTTTTCCTTCCTGGTTTCGGAACTCCAGCTGTGGTTGTTAGCAATAGCGATAAGTATTATATCACTGAAAGTGTGGCCAGGAGAAGAAAAGTGTTCTGCGACCGGGCTTCTGTGTAGCTTTTTTGTCACCCAATCAGATCTATGAAGGTTTATCCTTTTGTGTATCTTTTCAGTTTCTCCGACGTACTTAAGGCCACAGATCTTACATGTGATAAGATAAATCACATTCTCTGTTTTGCACGTTTTGTTTGGATCATGTATGTTTAGTTTTTCTTTAGTCACTGTGCTAGTGAATGTCTTGGTCTCTATCATATGTTGACAGGTTTTGCATCTTTTATCGCCACAGGGTCCAGATTGACTAGGTTGGTTTTGACTAGCGATTGGCGTTAGCTTTGCCCTGACTAGGATGTCCTTTAGGTTTTTTGGTCTCCGGTAACCTACTACAGGTTTGTTCAGAAGTATTAGGTTTAGTATGGGTACTAAAATGGCCCCTTCATATGGTAACATTTTCATGGGAAAGCTCTTAGCATCGGTTGAGGGTCAGCTCTTAGCATCGGTTGAGTGTACACCATACCAGGGGGCCCCGCGGAGTCCCAAAAACAAAATTTCGGTGTCAGTTGTGTTAGTAGTTTAGTACTATATTAATAAATCTAACAAAATGACACACATGTACATGGAAATGCAATGCAATACTCATATATGAGACTGAGAAATTGAGGAGCAATTCTGGTTACTTTGTGCCCAGGGCACCCGAACTTCTTAAACGGCTCTGAAGCAAAACCTGTAGTTAATTAGTTAATAGTTTACACGTCTTTTTCTATCTATGGTCTAAACGCAAATGAACACAAATTTAGATCGTAAATTGTTTTTACCAATGAACCAACAGATATTTAAGATGATCAAGGAAATGTACTTATCAAGAAACACACAATGATTCTATATTTGTTTCGGTGTGCGAGTTTTGTAAACGACAAAACTGAAGTAACATAGCCTTCTATTTGACGCAACCAGAGAGAGAGAGAGAGAGAGAGAGAGAGAGAGAGAGAGAGAGAGAGAGAGAGAGAGAGAGAGAGAGAGAGAGAGAGAGAGAGAGAGATCCCTCCTGCACAGGCTACAGATCATAAAGAATTATCAGACCCCATATTACACTCTCGTCAGAAGCCAGATGGACCCACGGATGCTAAATATATAGTGAAATATTTTAAATTTCTGCATGGTCCATTATTATCAGGACATCCACTACTTGAAATGCATCCCGCGATAGAGATTTTGAACATATTAAAATAAAGCGCAAAGAAACATTTCAGCATTTACTTGAACATAATTCTGAATAAAATGTATTTAAAAGCACCAAGAAGACTGATAATGGACGAACTTAAAGACCCTCTCTGACGCAGTAATGTTAGATAGCTTTTATCGTCTTATTACAAAACGTGACGTCCACATTTAGACACTATGGAAATAAAACACGACCATGTAATTTAAAGACATGTTTAATCATGGGGATTTGAGAAAATAAATTGTATAATTTGTTAGAGCAATCATTGACATCAAAATGTTTGAGGTCAAAGATAGATCTTTTACTCGTAGATCTGAAGAAGAATTCTTTGATAGATATGATGAACTGCTGACGTCTTTAAGAAGCTTTAATTTTTGTCAGTGGACCGATATCAGGCATTTATTTCAGCTTACTCGTACTGGATAGTGAATATGTTCAAATTTTGGGACTTATAAATCTTGTCAGGCGTAAACATTCTATAATTGTTCCGATATTTTAAGCGCATGAGATAATCATACAAAATAAATTATTCACAACTGGATGAAAAGACTGTCTTAAGTATGATACATTATTCATTGACGTAAAAGTACTAAAACTACTAAAGGTCAAAATTAAAATTCAAAGTGTACGAAAAGACAAAATATTTATATAAATACAAACTAAGAAACCTTTAAGGGCGAAAATTTCATATAACCATGACAGAAGAAGTGTGAGAATGTGAAGCAAATTTAAGTTCAAATTTGAGCGCTATTTGTCTCGTTGGGATATGAATGCACATAAGTCACACCCATCTCCATCTTCACCTCCGTCTCATCCTCGTTATCGTTACCAACAACTCCCACAACTAA
Organism: Potamilus streckersoni; assembly: GCA_016746295.1. Classification (NCBI taxonomy): domain Eukaryota; kingdom Metazoa; phylum Mollusca; class Bivalvia; order Unionida; family Unionidae; genus Potamilus; species Potamilus streckersoni. The sequence continues at coordinate 892,420 of JAEAOA010000897.1, read as the reverse complement.
AATATGACTCTACTACCACCCCTTAAAAATAAAACGAGCAAAGAAAACAAGAAGTGCAACAAAAACAACAACAAAACAGGAGAATTGCCACCGTCAACTTTCCTCGCAATATTTCATTGTCTTCTGTGCTGTTGCCATCTTCGTCGCAAAAATTTTGTACAAATATTAATGATTTCCTTTCAAATTCTTCTTTGATGTGACCACACCTTAATGGTTCCAAGAGTTAAGTGGAAAATGGATGTGATATATATTGAACACAAAAGTAAGGTGACAGTTATTTGGACAAAATTAAACATTTATCAGTTCTACTATACAAATATAAGATACCCGTAAATAAATCTAAAGACACAAAAATTGATAGAAATAAGATAATGACAGGTATTCATGACAATAAGCCGATGTAGACGTACGTGTACACAGGGTATTTATTACATGTTGTGCATCATATTAGTACTTTGCACAGTTTACAAGGAATCTTCATAAAGTTTAACGTAAATAGCCAGCAGTAAATACAATTCATGCATCTTTCTTCCAGAAGGTATAAATATCACAAAAGGTATTTATGAACCTTAGATGGTTGTTTCGATTTTCCGTAATATTTTCAGTTGTCTTCAACCTCACCGAAAAAACAAAACAACGATTGACGTAGAAAAAAACAGATACTTAAAGTAGTGTCTTTTTATTTATAATGTCTTTTGATTATATTAACTGAATAAACTATTTCGGGCTCACAATTTTAATATGGGTCAGTCTTCAGCAAAAACGTTAAATTAATTCACCAGTCTTTGAAGACCACTTTATTCACATGATACCTGTGCTTTTACAGAGATCTATTCCACAAGCACAATAAAAGCTTTCTTAACATAAATAGTTGCACAAAAAAAATATCTTTTTATGTTCAGATGCTTTTCTTAATCTTTTTTTTAATAGTAAATCCTCCCAAGGCCTTATGTTTGAATTTTTGCTTCAATAGTCATATGGCAAAATTAAAGCTATAAGACAATCTGAACACTTTTACTATGAGATTCTTCCTTACTGTATTCAACTATAATCGAGTTCCGAATAAGAAATGAAATGTAGGCCTATAGATGTGCGTGACAAATCGGCATGACTATTTTAATACCCATACTCAAAGCAAACCCACCCCCAGTGTACTACAGTAAGAAGAGTAGACTGTTCGCAGGCTCTGTTGACAGTGTGCCTTAAGTTTATACTGTTTGTGTGGTTATACGTTTCTCTCGCTGAGTAAAACTTGTTAATTGATGTATTTGGGACGTCGTTCAGGAACACGAAGCTGACATTTGATTACTGGAGTTGATTAGTTCCAGTAATTACCAACTTTTACTGCTCTACTTGAGTATGCATGAGAACTTTCAGAAGCTGACTGATCAGTATTCACATCTGGGTTGAAAGTTTTAGTAGCCACGCATGTACAGAGACAACGCGATGATTAACAATATTGATAATCCATGCCAACCTCTTTCAAAATCCTAACTTGTTATTTTTACTCGTATTTGAATTACAGAATTAAAAAAAATCAACGAAAATACATATCTGTTATGTTACAGTAAACCCAACCGCTTTAGCGGTGTAACAAATGCACATATTAATAAATGCTCTCGATTCAGTCTAGAAATGCTCTAGATTAAATTGTTGAAAATTCTTCATCACCCTTACAAAAGTGTCATCGCCCATTCCAAACAGCGTGTCGACGTAGTAACCTCATATTTTAGTTCTTCTATTAGCTGTAGTACAGAGACAATGGAAATCGTCTTTTTATGTCATCGTTCACGTGAAAAGGAGCTAAAACTAAAATATTTAAACCGTTACTAGTGATTATTCATATTTCCATTGCTGAAAAAATTTGGCAGGGTACGAGATAACATTTCAGTGATAATTTTCAACACTACGGTACGAATTTTTGTAATCACATCCTCCTCCAACTGATCCTCCATTATTATCAACGGTTCTAACGACATTTAAAATATCACATTTCTCCACGAGCAAAAATCAAACAAAACAATAATACAACATAACGAAGAATGACTCTTTAATTTTCCCTTGCATTGTTTTCCTTGTATTCGGTGTTGATTAAGAAAATGTTTAATTTTCGTTAGAACTCTTCTCAGGGGTAAACATGCTTTAATGTTTGCTAGATTTAAATGTCAAGTGCAAACCATACAAATTTAAAATGAAAGCAGCGTGAAACTTATTTCAAGAAAAGAAACATTGATGAGGTCCACTATTTATATGTTATAAATAAAGATGCATGCATGCATATATATATATATATATATATATATATATATATATATATATATATATATATATATATATATATATATATATATATATATATATATATATATATATATATATATATCCGAGGGAGTCACTATTGTAGGCAATGGTCAGATTTAAAAGTTCATGTACGCAAGTTATTAAATGTTCTCCATAATCTAGATCCGTAGTTTGATCAGTTGACAAAAAAAAAAATTAAATAATAACATAATGTCAACTCAGATTTCCTATAAGCCACCAATTTTGCTACTTAAATATGCAAATGCTGTGATACATATTTTGACTAAACTTGGTGACGACAGTTTTCGTCATCAAAGCTGTGTATACCTTGGCACTACGGCAAAGGCTGAGCATGACGATGCACAAGTACAGACAAGTTGCACGTGGACATGAAGACAAAACACTTATTAAAACAGAGTGAATCCAAAACTGCCACATCCAATCTACCCGAGCGGTCATTTAGAAAAGCAATTGGCGGACATAATATTAAGATCAAATAAAAGTTTATGTAAACAAATTGTTTCAGTCGAGTAACAAATGCAGACATTTCAAATGCTCTCGACTACGATACCGTTGATGAGTGTTCTTAACTGTAAAACAAATAAAAAAATTTTGTGATCCTTACTCTTGTGTCATCAAACATGTCCAAACATATTTAAAACCTTTACTAGCGATATTCACATTTCCACGGCAGAAAGAAACGTGAGTATATTATGTAAAATTTTCAATACAAAGCTAATAACTACAAGAAAAATAAGAATTTACACCTTGTCACGTTTCGCGATAATTTCGTTATCTTCAGCGTTATTGACATTTCGTTACCAGAAGCTGATAAATAAAATTTTGATTTTGATTAGAAATGTTTTCAGACATAAACATGCTACAATGGTTCCGAGATTTAAATGCCATGTTTAGAACATATTGAACGTAAAATCTGGATAAAGGTACTGCAAGGAAAACATATTGCTCAGATATATTACATGCATATCACAAATTAAAGATATCCACAAATGCAACATAACAAATGTTGGATTCTAGAATAAGACGAGGAATCCTATATTCTAGACAATACCCGATTTCGAGGTTTTACACACACGGACGGTATTGAATACCCTACATCATCGAGTCTGGTGCCCTTGTCAGTTCACAACAAGACATTATTTCTGTCACATAGATAGTTAGCCGTAGACAAAACTCGAGCACCTATCTTCTATAATGTATGCATTAAACAAACGGTATTTCTAAATGTTCGATGGTTGATTCGAGTTAGCTGAAGATACAATAGTCAGAGTTTAGTAGCTCTTGAGAGCTTTCATTAAAATTACTGACGTACCAAATCCATAAATATTTATTTTATTTTAATCTTCCAAAGGTGTGAATCTGTTAATGCTATCAGCTTAAAATCTATGTCGGTACCATAATTGTAAGATGGGGCACACTTTAAATTTAATTTAGTGTAGAAACTCTCCAAAATGTTAAATTCTGCTGATTATTTGAAGGATTTTTTAAAAAAATCATAAGTAGGAATAAATGTATTCGTAAAATAAATCGATGCAAAATACATCTGCTATTTACAGTTGAGAAGGAATGTTTTTTGCCCTAAAGGTTTTTCTTGGACTTATAAAATCGCTCAGTGGTTTGGAATGCTAATAAGAAAAGAATGGTGATTGCAGTAGGTTCTAATCATTTATGTTATTGATACGAAAGTCGTCCAAATTACATTAATAAAGCGTGGCACATGAAAATAAAAGTTACTACTCTTAGTAACAAAATGGTGTAGATCATCAACTTTCACAAATTTTTTGCTCCTGTACAATGGACAGTTTAATTTAATAAGTCACTGCTTAAATTTATACCCCACTTGTAACATTCTCAAACTCTCAAGTACATGTTATCTCCTGTTTGATATAGGTTAAAGGTCACTTATAAATCTTAAACTTATAATCTAAGCTATTTTGAGTTTGTTGTATGTGAGATTTCCCTGATTCCGGTTAGCTAGTTGGGATTTTCTTCGAACTTGGATAGTTTTGTTTCTTTTGCATCAAGATGATTTGTTCTTTTTTTTGTCAACGAGTACAGTGAAAATAATTATTTGTTTTTGTTTAAAAATAAAACATAAAACACAAAACCCCACCATAATCAAAACATTATAATCATAGCAATAATATTTATGTTGTTGGGATAGACTATTTGTTTTTGTTGTCTTTAAAATCATCGACCCTCACAGCAAATGAAATGGTCTGTCGTTAAGGATATTAAATTGCTCTTTTAAAAACGATATCGTAAAACCTCTTTTGAGAAAACGCTTTGATTACTCCGGTTCGTACTTTCAAGCCAAGTAAAATATTTAACAAGAGGCACAAAGATTTTCAGCCTGGTTCCCTGGACTGGCGAGAATTTGAGTAGAATGTTGGTCCAGGGCACCAGGCTAAAAGATCTTTATTCATGAAGATAGAGTTGGTATTGTTTTGTTTACAAATGGCGTCTTCTAATGTTGAGTACTACCAAACACAAAGAGATTTATTAGCCAGAATGCACGATAGGTAAACAATTAATGTGTATTTAAAAATTCAATAGCTAACTTGTAGCAGTTAGGTTATAGTTCTGAAGATGGTAAATTCATGTTATTTGGAAAAAACACATTTCTTTTAAAAATAGCAACACCAAGTGAAGTGTACGGACACATTCCTATTGTGCGCGCGTAAAATGCAATATTTGAATTATTTTTATTATAATCGTTTATCATCATTTTTGCAAATAAATATGACAGCCTGTTATTTGAAATGAATCATTAAACTCCAAAATTATTTGTAGTTAATTTCATAGAGTCGTACAATGCAGGTTTAATACCTAGTCTTACGTTCAACATATATATTGATATTTATGTTTTTGGATTGCCGTCTTTCTGCCCATCTAACGGTGTTGTGTATCATGTTCCTCTGTCGATTAACCTGAATTAGAGAACTTATTTTTATTCATTTCGTTTTTGAGAAACATATTTCAGCTTAATTCGATTTTGCATTCCTCCCTAGCATAATACACTTGCACCCTCCCAACCTTCCCACAGTTACATCCATATACAGAGCATGCCTTCTACTCCAGCAATAACTGAAGATAACATGTTATTTGGTACCATTCCTATTATCAGTGGGAGAGCACTTTGTATAACTGATAACTAGGTGGTCATATTACTTGTAGTTTTTTTTTTTAGCAGTAAAGGTTTTAGCATGGAGAGCTAAATTTGTGAGCTTGTAGTTCTTATAAGATATTATAATCAGGTGATATAAAAGAAACATATTTTGCTGAGGAAAATGATATTGAGTGAATTCCATGCTTTTAATTAAGAATGCCCTCTCACTTCACACCCAGGTATAAATATCCAAATGTATATAAAAAGTGGTGGGAAAAGTGAGGGGAAACTCAGACTTTGGATCATTCGTAGTAATAAATAGCCTTTTCATTCATAAACTGATAAATTCAAGAAATATAGATACAAATTTGATTGTGAAAGGGATTGTAGTATGAGGAAAAGGTTAAATGAAATGACAGAATAAGTATCAGGTTTAAAATTAGCAAGAAGTGAGAAGAGAGAATTTGGAAAACAAATCAGCATCGGAGACAGTTAATAACATAATTTTTTGAGATTTGGGAAGGCAGTGACATATTATCTTGGTAACTGGGTCATAGTCTTCTTAAATGCTGGTTCAGAATAATTTAGTCATCATGTATGGTCTTGGGAGCCTGTCCTTCATTTGGTAAGAGTTAGCTAATCATATTCTGTATGTAAGGGAAGTAGGTGTTGGTTTGTGATATAGGTGACTTGACAGAAAATAAAATACAAGATACAATATGTTTAGTACAATAGATAGATATATGTAATAGAGAGAGGGAAGATGGGAGCAGTGGTTAAAAAAACTTGTTAAAATGACATATTAGAAAGCCATGTAGCAAGACTGTTGGATAGAAAAATCATATTGGTGGACAGAACACTAGTATGCATATATATAGATATAAACAGTATTTGCAAAATGACTTAATGATTTATTATACATCATTGAGGTCCCCACTCTTCTTCTATTGTTTTTATTATCCTTGATGTCACATGAGCTAAATAGCTCCATTGTTAGGTGTCAGGGATGATTTATACAAGTTTTTATAACAATGCATGAATTATAATAAAGTACCATGCACGGTTTTATATTTCTTTGAATAAACACTGCAGAATGTTTTTAACATCACAGCCTTTCCAGAGATCTTGGAAATTTCTTAATTATGCATATTGGGACGCAAAGTTTTGATTTGGGATGCAGAAAATCACCCACACAGGAGTCCTCCATACACATGTTTCTGTTGCAAGGAGGAAACTTTTGTGGCAGAATAAGTATGTTCTAATCAATATGAAAAGTGAAGCAATGCTTTTATTTTAATTTGTTGCTGACTTTTTTGATCAAAGGTTGCCGGCTTATTTTGATGAAGGTGCATGTGTTATTAAAGGCGCTGATATAGGATAAAACATATACCCACTTGTTATTGCTGCAGCAACATCAAATGAACTGTAGAACATTGACACAATTTTAAAAAAATTCCTTAATATATATTGGTGCTTCAGAGGTAATTAGTTTTCATTGAAGTTGCAATAAAACTTTTTTCTGTTTTTGTTTTTTTTAAAATTATTTAAATTGCTGTTGTGTGGTTGACTGTAGTCATTTCACGTTTCCGCCCTCAGAGGTGGTTGATTGTTGTTGTGGGGCATAATGCCATTTTTCAGCACATGTTAGGCATTACATGGCAGCCAGTATTAATGGTAGAGAAAGAAACCAGGAAATCATTGGAAATCACCGACCCATGAGAAGCTTCTGGCAAGCTTTCTCACATATCCACATTTGCTGAATCCTAGACTCAAACCCATGCAAGCATAGGTGAGGTTGGTCGATTGTAGCTAGTCAGTTGCATGGCTAGTTTGATTATATTACAGCATGCAGTATCAAGGTCAGATATCAGCATAAGTGGATTATAACATAACAATTAACTGTTAGGGTGGTTGGTCAAAATGAAATAAGGATTTGTTTATGTAACAATTGACTCCAGTCCATTTTATATCCATGTTTGCAGCTTCCTGTCATGGTGCCTTTGAATTTCTCCACTCCAAACTCAAGACTGTATATACTGTTTTTATCAGCCAAAAATGTTGTAGCCAAACATATGGACAGATGGTATATTTTGTTGTCAATATGTAAACCTTAATTGCAGTTTGCGACATTGGCAAAGCCCAGTGCAATCACTGTTATTGATTTCATTTCCGGTTAGTGCTATATAAATATTGCCTGTGAATTCGAAATCAAGACACTTGGACAAAATGCTGTTTGCAAAGTTAGACAAGTGTTTTGTAGTTAAATGGAAAAATGTTGAAGATTTCAATGAGATTCAGAACTCTGCTAAAGTTGCTATAACTGATAGTTCAGATGCAACCGTAGTCAAGTGTAAGAAAATACTTGATTTCTGGCTTTGTGGGGATTGCACATTTTGTGGGTGGGACTGCAACTCTTGCTCATGGGACTCTTATTTTTACCAAATTAGGAGTCCGGGACTCCTAGTTTTAAAATCCTAGCAAGACCTCTGCTTTCCTGGGTTATATTTAAGCCATAAATGTGTAATTTTCACAGCATTCTGATACTTTGTTACCCTCTTATTTTTCATTTTCCAATTTCAGACATTTTATTGTGACTGCACAACCAGCAAAAATGTAGCAAATTTGGAACTTTACACGTAGTTGGCATCTTACAACCACTATTACTGATGTGACATAAAATGCTATTGCATACTTATGCACTTTCCAGTTGTTGCTGCAAAATTCATTGAATGTTTATCAACAAGAATATAAATATTAAACATATCATTCTTTATAATTCTGGATTATTCATTGAGCTTTTCTGATTGGCCATTATTAGCCTGATACTTTGCATCATATTGAAATCGGTGTTTGTACACCAGGCTAATTCCATACACATGAAAAACTGTTTTGACAATAATTGTTCTTATTTACTAAATGCTGATGAATAATACCTATCCATTTCTGCCATAAAATTTACTATATTTCATCAAGTGCATGATGTTAGTTGGCATTGAATTAACACAATAAAGAGATCCATTAATCATGAAAGAGAATTCATGGCATTTCATGTTTTATTTGATTCATGCCACATGACCTCTTAAGATAAGATTTATTTAATGTTGCCATGATTGAAAACAACAATTCAACATCAGCTTCAATGAGCTTTTACTGACTTCCATGATAGTGACTAGTAGAAGTTTTCACTTCTCTGGTGGATTAGCTATAGTTAATTCATAGCTGAATCATTGCGATCTATTGGCAAAATTTGATCACTTCGAGTTAGCAGAATAGTGTTAATTTCAATCCCTGTAAAGTGTATTGGTGAACAGTTTTTGGCATGATCCCATACATTATGTATATTTTTAAGATGGTGATTTGATTCCTTTTCCGTATTATATGTTAGCATATATTGTTATGATTTAATGTCTTATAATAGTATTTGTATCATATTGGTATATATATTTCTATGTTGTATTTGATGATATTTCTTGTCATATGCTTTCTGTTTATTGATTTTGTGGAATATTGGGAATAGTAGAAGGCCTTCTTATTGTCCATAATAATATTTGTGCTGGAAGTGACTGACTTATTATTGTCCAAATAACAGCTGTTATTTAAATGTTAACTAGTTAACAGGACTAGCACATTTTGAAGAATGTTTACAGTGTAAACAAATGTTCAAGCATTCGCCTCTGGAAAAACACCAAAATTTGACTGGAACATGGTTTGATTTTTGATTACCTGGAACAAAACCAGAACATGGATGGAACTTGGTCTGATTTACAATTCCCTGAAAAGTAATTAGTTACTACTGCAAATATTGTGTATGGCTTGGTCTAATAACCACTCCTAAATCCCTTTAGCTGAAACCTGTACCTTTTAAAGATATCAGAGGTTTTTTTTTTTCTTTTACCAACATGAATATTTTGTAACTTTACATTAGTGGTCCCTAGTGAGGTGCCCATGAGCACCATGGCACCTGCCAAGGCTTGTTTGAAAGCTCTGTTTTAGGTTCCTAAATTTATTAATCATTATGATATGTTTTACAGAAGGGGTTATAACAGATAATGAAGGCTGTAATATGAGTAGCAATTATACATTCAAATTATAAACTCGAAAGGTATGTCAATGCATTGCATATACAGAGGCATATCAGAGTTTGTTTATTATTAGTAGTAGTTGGTGCCCGACACTTTCTCATAAACTCCCAAATGTGCCAGTAGGCATGAAAAGTCACTGCTTTACATGTTAATATAAAATGGGAAAAGCTTTCAAAAAGTGAGCACATCTTTCATCAAGTATGTACTGACAGAGTTCATCCTAGGTCATTTTATATCACAACACTGGTCTTAAAACTAAGTAATATAAAAGAGTGAAAACTTATAAATGTTGTAAAATTTAGCAAATAATTTATCTTCCTGGAATACAAAGCGAAAATGTAAAAATAACTTATAGTATTGTGAATTGAATCCAAATAATCCAAGTATTTCTAACATAAGTCCTAATGAATAAAGTTATGAATCAACTTGAGTGGTTTTTCAAAATTATTTCCAGTACTATAGGTGTTGATGTGCCTGTAATGGCCAACAGTCTTTTGTGAACAACAGTAATATAATCATGTTTCCTTGTTTGAATTTACTATAATTTCCAGTTAATATCTTTTTACAAGATTATTATTGAGCATTTTATATTTTCACAATAATTTAAATTAAATAATTTCAGCCCTGATCAAACACTGAATACAACTATAATCTACTTCCAGATCATACAGCATGAATAAATAATTTTCCCAGTAAAAAAGATTATAAAGCCCTAATCTTGACCTAGGTCACAATTAGCATTTATTAAAAAACTATTACTTACTGGAAAATTCTATTATAGAAGATTCTGTTACTAAAATTATAATAAAGAACATGGTAGACACAATGTCATTGACATAGACCAGGATAATATGTTATTTTTGTTGATATTGATACAACCGCTCTGGTGGCTTAAGTGCTTAGAACATCTGCCATGGTTCTGGTAAGTTATGGGTTCAAACCCCGGCCAGGTCATACAAAAGACTTGTAAAGATGGTACTAGCAGCTGCTTTGTTTGGCATTTAGTATTAAGAGGTTTAAGTGTTATGATTGGTCATCCTGAGGTCAGGATAATATGACATTGTGGTTTATGATGCTGCAGGTCTGCTGCATGATGTCCCAGTGCTAGGCATCACTATAAGCTGCCACACTACAGACATCATAGTGATATGACACATTGTTAAAGCTACAATAAAAATCCCAAAACACATACATACATTGATAATAATCCATATTAAACTCTCACTCAAAGAGAAAATATTAGCTATGTATTAGTTGTTTACAGGATTTAAAAAATCAATGCTTCTGGTCAGGTAGACAATGAACTTGATTTTGGACAAGGTCAGTTACAAAATATAATTTTACATAACCCATGGCATATTTCATAGCATGTAATAAATAAAAATAATAACAAACAATGTATCATGTGTTAGCTTGGTTCCTTGACATGTCACATGATATACAGGTACTTTCAGAACTTTTCATCTGTTATATTAGCTTCCCTGGTCATTAGGCCAATTGAGCTTATGATATGGCTCTGCAGCTGTCATGTGTCATGCATAAAATAATGAATATGTAATGTTCCATTGAATTCCTTTTCTTGTGATACCAGTTTTGATGGAGTTGATAGTTGCTACAGATCACATGTAAATGCCCAATTAACAGTAATTTGTCTTTGGAAACAATAGGAACCATCCCTCACTCCATGAATTTAAGTAGTGACAGAAGAGTAATTTTTCTCAAAACCATGAAAATTTATAGAGTTTAATGTTTTCTTGTATGATTTTTCTTGTTTAAATAAATTCCATTTTTTCTCTTTTTTTCAGTGAAGACATGAGACAAAGACTAGAGCAGCAAGTTCAGGCTTACTTCAGATCAGATAAAAGTCTGTAAGTTGACTCTGAAGTGCTATACTGTATCTTTGAGAAGGCTATGAATATATCTTGAAACATTGTTTTATTATTTTTGTACCTTTAAATTATCAATTTTTACTTACATATAGCTAAATTTACATGCAGCAGTTTTTTATTTTGTGTAGTTGGTAATTAAGGAAAGAGGTACCAATGATACATCCAGCATGGTCACCACGATGGCCATCTTGAAAACCATGTTATTGCTATTCCTTTTGAATAATGATTTTAAACCAGAAGCATTTTTACTACTTCTGTTGAGTGGATTGTCATAGCAACACAGATTTTTCACCAAAAGTTTTCTTAGGATGTTTAGTTGGTCCTATCTTCACAATATTGTTCTCACAACTTGTTCTGAAATATGGTTATATCAACACTAATATGTTCATTGAGTTTTCACTGAAAGACTTCTTAATAGATTTAGTTGCAATTAAATGAAACTGATGTCTGATATGATATTCTGTATGCCTGCCATGGCGTTCCAGTTGAAATCTTGTTATCAATAATTGTTCTTAATGGATGATCGTGTTGACATGGAGTTTTCACTTTAGGTCTTCTTATGATGTCTAGTTAATCCCAGGTAATTGGTGTCTCATCTGACCTCACCTCCAGTATGTCTTCCATTGTGGCCATCTTGGAAATGTTGTTACTACTCCTTCTGAAAGAATGGTCATACTGACATAGGATTTTCGGTACAAGACTTCTTATGATGTTTTGTTGGTGCCAAATGAAATGGTGCCCTTGGACATCCAAAATCCACTGTGGTTGTTATCATGAAAATCTCCACTGAGAGAGATTGTCTTGGTAAAGTGTGATTTGTATGTTATGTGTATTTATATTATATATCTAACTTTTGTCATGATTTTAATTGAGGGTTGTGAAAGAAGTTAATGCCTACCTAACTTTTGTCATACTTTTTAAGTAGTAACAAGATGTGAGTGAAATGGCTAGTGGAAATTTCTATAGAAATGATTAGTTTTGCATAATATTCTATTATGACTTAGTTCAAGTGGAGATGTATATAAATGGGATTTGGTATACAATTCATTCCTTCTTTAGATCAGTCTTTGGATATAGTTGTGTTCAGATATAATTCTCAAATTATTTTTTAAATTATTCAATGGAATTACAATGTGTTTTTTGACTGTTTGGACTAAAACATTACTTTGGGATTTTTGAGAATTCATTCAAAGATATTCTGGATTGTATCATTGTGGTACGTCAAGACATTCAGACTATTAGAATTAATTTAGTACTGTAATTCTGTACTTTTAGACTTGTGACAAAACATTTAGGATTACCTGGGTTTCAATTCATAATTCTGTATGTGATTATTAAATTTTCACTTTGTAACTTGGAGAAATAAATTATTTGCTGATTTTCCTGAACTTGTTAGTTTCACTTCTTTTCGTTACATAGTTTAAACCTAGAGTCTTAACAATTAACAGACTTATTATGATGTCTTGTTGATCCTAATATAAAATGGTGCTGATCAATGGTGGCCATCTTGAAAATCTTATCATTACTGCTTTTGAAGGGATTATCATATAAAAAATGTTGGGTTTTCACTAAAATACTTTTCATTACATGTAGCTGAAATGAAAATGTCAATGTGACCTATAAAAATTTGATTGAAATCATTATTGCTACTTTTCTGATATGGATGTCCATATCAGCATAAAAAAATCCCACCTTTCTTGCAAATACGTGTTTTGTTATTCATATGTTAAGATGTCTTGATCTAACCTCTAAAATAACTGCCTAAATGGTTATCCTAAAAATATTTACATGAGTAGAAAACTTTGAAAATCAGTGGTTGTCTCTGGGCAACAGACTTTGAAAACATGTCAGAAGATTTGTCTGGTTACCAAGTAAATTACTGTAATATTTCACTGATGCTTATCTTATAATAGCCTAATTGCACACAATAATTGTAATTCAGTCAGCTTTGCTAATGGAAAGTGTCACACAAATTTACATGTATATTTAATCTGTTCCACAATTAAAAAATAATTGAACAATTTCCTTTCTTTGATGGAGTCTTGTTGAGTAGCAGTTTTCTAGTTGGCCTCCAAAACCAGAAGCATAGCCATTTTGTAATGTCTGTCCAAGTTGACTTCATAATAGTTCATGTTTTTGTTCATCCAACACCATTAATCTTGTTTCTGAACTGTTGGTAAACTGTTAACTTTCCATGTGGGAAATTTTTTTTAGCCATTACATCTCAAGCAAATATAGTTAGCAGCAATAATTGTGATTGGTTTGATTGTTTAAATTTCCCATATTCCTTTGGCTAAAGTTAGCCAACAAAAGCAACTGTCACATGCTCTGCAGTACGTGCCAATTTCTTCAACAGACCAACAGTGTCATACATGTACAAGATCATAATCATTCAGTGAAAGAAACCATTACCAGATGATGGTGTGGTGACAAAAGACAAGCATGTTTGAGTTTCCTTGAAGCTTTCTCAAGGGGATTGTATTGTACACTGTAATTTTGTAACTTGAGTATCAGACACATGCAGATTAGCGTGGCCATTTACCAACAGTAATTACTCAACACTCTCATGCTAAATTATATGGAGATATTTTGGGCATCCTATAACAGGTATTCAGTTTTACAATTTAATGACCAAAATTCTTGCTGCTGGAAAATGTATAAAATTATTTTATAATTTATAGAATCATATGTTTTAAATGTTTTCTCTCTGCCTGATTGGGCTTTCACATTAGGGAAAATGGTTGCTGTGGATTAATGTTTAGTTGTGCTGGGCTACCATAAAAAGAGATTTTTCTACCCTTGCTTTTCATGAATGGCAGTTTTTATCAACATGGTGTTTTCTGAATGAAAATGGTGTTCATAGGACTTCCAACATGGCATTATAGTAGCCATATTGTAGTCTTGATATCACTGTGTCTTTTGTGTGAATGATGGCATTGATATAGAGTTATTGAATCACTTCTTGCATTATTTAATTGGTTATGAATGAATATGGTGCAATGACCACCAAAACATCAGCTTTGTTGTGTGTCAATTTTGTAAATCACACATCATTGACCTTGGATCATGACAGATCAGAGCTAGCATTTTAGTACTTCATTGCACTTGTGAACACAGTGACTTGTACATGCACAAGTAAATTTGATCAGACTTTGTATTTTATTGCACATCAGTGAATAAGTTGAGATTCAAGTCTCAGATTTTAAAGTCAAAGGACTTGACTCTGGTTTTTGGCTGTATTGGCATGTGAGCACTGATAACACAAGTATGAATGGAATTTTATAAAGTCCATCTTGCTGATATGTCTGATAAACACGTAATAGTGCCACTTAAATAACTTTGTTGTTTTTCCACAACATATTAATTATAGATTTAACAACATAGCACACAGTTAATACCTTTACATTGTGTGAAACAAACTGAATGATTTTCTATCTATGATATTAAGTTCAAGGTCAATGGCCATGAAAAAGAAAAGTGGTCTGCACTTACATGTCTTCTGAATATGTTTACTCCAACATGTAAGAAAAATGTTTATTACTAAATTTAGTATTTTGGAGTTTCTCAAGAATATCAAATAACGATTTCAGTAAATTGGTAGATATTGGTTTTTAGAGGAAGTCTTGTTTTTTTGTAGTATTTGATTGCAAATGTTGAAAGTGGCAGTTAATTTTATTTACAAAATCTTTGGAATTTAGTATAATTAAATATTATACATGGACCCCAAGTGGCCAAGTTGTCTAAAGCGCTGTCAGTTACGGATCACTGCTATCTCACATATTATACAAGCATATTAAGCATGTTTTTCATGATTTGCAGTTCACCATAATGCAGTAGCATTTTCAGTATTGTATTTAGTGTTACTGCTTGTGGAACATATAAGATGTAACATTTATGATTTATAACATTGCTTGAAGACAACATTGGCAGAGAACTATTTGATTATACCCAGTAGATGACAAGCATGTAACACTTTTGCCACATTGAAAATCATATGCAATTTAATTTTCTTTTCCAGCATGGAGGTATTGGTATCATGTATATGTAATAGTGAAGTATTTCTTTTGTATTCCATTTTGATACAGTGCAGTAATATCAGAAGGTCATAGAAGAGTATATTTATATTTAGGTAGATGAAAAGATATATCACGGAGAGACATAAATTCACATCTGTCAGTCGGATGCCTTTATTACCAGAGGAAGAACAGTTGAAATTCAGTCCTGAGCTGAACAGAAGAAAAACATCGTAATGTTCCCCTCTTTGATGTAAATGGGGGAGGATGCACATATTTAATTGACACCAATGATTGTGTAATTTCAAATCTGTTATTTTTTATGCAGATTCCTTTTCCTGCACTATTCTTCCACACTGACTAGGGTTTTTGAAACATTCACTGTGTGGGATGGTGGTAGACCTGGTGTGTTTCTTTTTTGCCGAGTCAAGTTGGCCAGAGTGTATTGGTTTTGGGGATTTTCATTTGCCTTAATTTTTTATCTGATAATCACTATTACATCAAATGTAGCAGTAAAGGAAAAGATATTTTGGATTACTTGTAGTGTTCTCAAGAATTTTTTTATAGCATCAGTTTAATGTCACAAAATCTTTTTTAAATATGCACAGTATCATTCAAGTAAAATAAATAAATGAAATATACAAAAAGTATTTATTATTTCCATGAGTCTGTATAATTTTTTCATTCCAGAACTCATTACAATATTTGAATTTAAATGATAGATATTTACTTGCCATCACTTCCCCATACCATATCTTGTTACTGCAACAGTATAGTCTTTAATGCGAAATCCTTTGCTGGTGGTTTTAATGTAGTTTAGCATTTATTTCATGCTTGAAAAGAACCTTTAAGTGTGTGAAAAAAAGGTGATGATTCCTTTTTTTCGGCTAGAAAGGCCAAATTTGGCTCCCAATTCTTTAGAAAAAAGAACTTGCAATAATAACAGGTAAATTAAATCTCTGTATATTGTTTATTTTATTGTCAAAAAACTGATTAGTATGTGGTCATGTTGATTCATTGTGAAATTGGCAAATTTTACTAAGAAATCATATCAACCAATTAAAGAAGTCTTATCAAGTGAAAATTCATGTTTTTAGTTTATCTTTTTATTTGGGTCCATCATAAATATAATATGCTCTCTGCTTCAGTCTGTATCAAACATGTGAAAAGCATTTTGTTTTTATTTATGCCTGTCATAAGTCAAGGGTATTTTATTATGACTTTGTCTGTTCAGCCATTAAAATTTGCTTGCCCTGCCCATAACTTTGTAATAGTTTGAAACTTTTATATGCATCATGATTTATTTGTATGTTGCATACCATGGTCACACTCTCAGCTTCAAGTTCAAGGTCACAAGAAAGGACTTGTATCATTGTCATAAGTATAATATTTGAACCACTGTGGATATTTTAATGAAACTTAAGGTTATTTTATATCATGTGTGGAGTATCATATATCACAGCCACAACACTGCCTATAGGTCAAGGTCATGTAAGGGAAAAATGTTATTCTATGAATTGAATCATTGCACAGTGTATAAATTTCAATGAAGCTTTAACCATTTATATATTATGACTAGACAGTTCATCACATACCATAGCAGTGACCTCAAAAACATGGTCATGGCAGTAAAAAATATAAATATGTGACCTCAATCAATGTACAGGTATAACTTTTTATTCAGTGAAGTTAATTTTAACTTTTTATCTTGATTTCATATTGTTTCATGAATTCAGTCCTACAGGTCTTGATTATTTCATACAATGGTAAAATCTTTGGCTGAAAGGTAAAGGTCAGCAAAATCAATTGGAGAAAGGTTGTGAGAAGGGTGTATCATCTACCATTTGCAGTATGCCAGTGACTGGACAGATCATTGACATTCTACAACCACATGAAGAAAACTGCAGCAAAACTTAGCACTCAAAACAACCTACTCTGTAAACTGACTGGCTCCACCTGGAGTACTAGTGCTCAGACACTCAAGACATAAGCACTGGCTGTCTGTTATTTGACAGCCGAGTATTGCTCTCCTGTCTGGGCTTGATCATCCCATACTAAGTTAATTGATGTCCAGCTCAACACAACAATGAGCATAATCTTTGGAACACTATGTCCTACTCCTTTACCATGGCTGCCAGTGCTCAGCAATATTCCTCCTCCACTTACATGTAGCCAGGAAGCAATCACAAAATTGTTGGCTAAGGTCTGTGCCAGTGAGAAACTTCGACTGTACATGGACATTACCTGTCATATAGCAGTCTGCTTAACATTGAGACTCTCAATCTGGTTAGGTCCAAACATTGAGACTCCCAATCTGGTTAGGTGCATTGCTGGAGGATATTACAGGTATTTTGGCATGGAGCATTAAGTGGTTTTCAGCAGATATTGTAATCCACTCCCTCATATCTGAGCCTTATGTCTGTCCTCCAGGCTTCAACTTTTGTGTCATCTGTGGAATACACTGACAGGACAGGGTCATTGTGCAGTCAACCTTGTCCAATAGGGCGACTAATTCTTCCTGTTGCTGTGGAGCTCTTCAAACCATGTTATACATTGTGAACAACTGTCCACTGACAAAGTACCCCAGTAGACTGCAGGCTCTGCATGTTGCTGAAGGTGATGCTGTTAAATGGCTGAGAACACACTGCACACGATAATAATAGTATACTTATTAATTCTAAAGTAATACACCTACATATAAAAATGCTAAAATTACTGCAGATTATTGTGTATGTGTGTGTGTGTGTGCATGCATGATTGCATGTGTGTGTTTCATGCTTGAATGCTCTTTATTATAAACTTTAAAATTCCTGTACTATATTTGCACAAAAATGGAATCATGCTGTAATCATTAAGTTATCTCAATTCAGATTATATTTTTATTTTGACTTTAACTGATTAAGTTACTTTTATTTTCATAAACAAAATGTCTGATTACAGATTACTTGTGATAACTTAAAAACAGTAATCAATTACAGATGATTACAATTGGTGGCTACAAGGTCTGTCATTGATTGGTGCATTTTATTTATGTTGCATTCAAACATGTGAGAGTATTTGAAAAGTTTTCATTGTTGGAGTGGATGTACATTTATGCAGTACATTGATTTATCCTGTTAGTTTATTTTACGTCTTTTTTTTATGAAAAAAAGGAAGAAATTACAAACTGTCATCAAAAAATGATTGTTTAAAAGGTCCATGAGAGTCAACAGTTAAATTGGCAGACAGTTCAGATCATTAATGGAAAGAATTTGTTGATTGTTAAGCGTCCCAGGCCTCTGATGTATCAGTTTTCTGAAATTGTTTGCAGACATCACTTTATTAATGGAAAATATCTGCTTTACACATCATTGGTAAGACCATTCATGATATTTTTCTTTGATTTGCATTTCAAGAAGATGGATAATTACTTTTGTGTTCATTACCTCAATACTTTTGTAAGGCTGAATGTAGAAACATTAAGTTTTGTTCTGGAAATTGTATGGAAATGCTGTATGAAATTTAATGTATATTATGTAATTAGAATTCTGTGGTAAACCATACCTCTAGTTATTATCTTCTCTTTTTAGAGCTAAGCTTCGTGGCACCAAATTACAGGCATACTGGCGAAAGATTTGTGAGAATGAAAGGAGAAGTAAGCAGAGAAATACAAGTCTGTTGAATGATCTTGATCGAATTAACTCCAACTTGATAAATCTGTCAGCCCGCACAGAACATCTCAGAATGCTGAAAGTAAATAATTCTACATCTTTATTATTTGCAGAATTTTGTAGATATGATCATATTAATTATTTAATTTTTAAGGTACAGGGCTGAAACAAACAAGTGTGGTCGAACATCTTAAGCACCATGGACTTCATGGACCAAAAATGTTAAGTTCCTGGTCATGCAGATTATAGTAATGATGCACACTGTCAGAAGTGACAATAGAAGCCTTTTTGTTCAAGTGATTGGATTAATTAATTCACACATTGAAACTAAACACTACAGATTTCAAAAGTTCCCATAATATACAGCACAATGTAATCAATTCATTGAATGGAGACATATACAAACCACAAAGTAAATAGTACAATAGATATAAGTTAATATACATCATACAAACGTATAAGTTAAATCCATCTACAAATTGCACAGACCTAGATCTGCTGATGTATTATGCAATGGCAGATTTGGGAATATGTAGTTAGTAAGGATTAATCAGTAGAACAGTAAACTTTGACCTTATCTACTGGCACATTATGTGATGTCACATCAGGGTCTATGTTGTTTGCAGTTGGGCTGAACTTTCAAGTGAATATATATGGTACTGTGATGCTGTCAGAGTACCAGACATTTAATTCTGTAAATTTGTGATACATGTATTCCTTGTTATTGATTATAAAGAATTTAATTATATGTCAAATGACAAATGCTCTCTTTTTCTCTGTCAGTCTCACAATTGTTTATTGAAGAGAAAAACATTACTTTTGGGGTTGTAAGTAGTCAGTATTATTTCTGATCATAGAAGCTTTTGTAGATGTTCTGTGAATTTTGTTTTTAATGTGAGTACCATGTATCATGGTTTTGCTGGTGTGTGAATTCAGAGTTCCTTTTCCGTTCATATGATAAGTACTTGCTTATAAGTGAAGTCCAGGAATCTTTGATCACATGATGTACTAGCAGGTAAGAGTCTGTATTGTGTGTTCTACTGATTACACCTGGCGAATTGCATAGAGCCATATCTGCTGATACATTATGTAATGGAAAATCTGGGTCTATGCATTTTGCAGTTGGACTTGACTTGTAAGGAGATTATATATGCATACATGCCAAGTCTCCTGAATTTTCCAGGAGTCTTTTGATTTTCAACCCCATCTTTTGATCTACAGAATTGCCAACAAGATCTGGAAATTTAAAAAAAGACATGTCAAGCATAGGTAAAGCACAGCTAAAACAACATTCAGTACACTGTTTACTACTATTTTAATCCATCAATCAAATTATTAGTCTGGTTTCCTTAATTCTCTCCACTCCATTACTCTTCATAACAAAGAGTAACAGAGTGGAGAGAGGTCAGGGAACCAGACTATCAAGTTATTACAATTGTAATGTTTTCTGCCTTTTCCATCAGTTCGAGAAATAAACCTCTGATATAATTCGTCTCCATTGAGAATTATATTCTGAACTACTTTTGCTCACTTGGAGCAATTTGGCAGTGGAAGGAGACACATCACAATTGGAAAATCATTGACCTTTGCTGTTGTACAGTAAGTCCAAATACATAAAAATTGATGCATATTCGTACAACTACTTTTGCAGCTATTATTCATTACTGGTTAGAGACCAATTCTCGCAGCATACCAATTGTCGCCATGATAATAATAACTTAGTTAATAATAATTACCTGACGATTATTTTCGATTGTGCTTGTCAGCTATAATTGCTCTTTTTATTTTTTAAACAGGAACCAAAACATTGTGTTCACAGGTTATTATTAATATGACGACAATTGGTACACTGCGAGAATTGGTCTCTAACCAGTATAGTTATTTGACTTAGTTGTGGTACAATTTGCACTTTTATGCTTAAACTTATGAGAAAAATAGTTGTTATGCTTTTCTCTTGGATTTGGACCCAATCTCCCTGATTTTGAACACAAATCTCCTGGATTTATTTCCAGAAAACTTGGCATGTATGTACATGGCTAGTCAATCCTTTCTCTGTTTTTTTTTAATGTGTGGTCTGTAGAAACCATGAAATCCATAGAAATGTGAATGAAAACCCCACAGCTGAAACCTAATTCACATGAAACTAATAAAAGGCAAATAAGGTAAAAGGATTTCAGATTATCTCAAAATTGTTTAGTCAGTATAATTGTACCTTGATGTAATTTTTTTATCAAACATATAAAATTTTCTCAGATTAAATACTTGCATCGTTATAATGATTATAAAGTAATTAACTTAAGGATTTTCTGTCACATTACCCAGGGAATACATATTTCATGATGCCCAGTTTCCAGCTCTTGAGTATTTTATGATGCTCAGTTTCCAGCTCTATGAGTATTTCATGATGCTTATTTCCAGTTTATATTTCATGATGCTCAAGTAACTTGCCAATAAATATTTTATGATTTATGATGCTCAGTTTCCAATCTGAGTATTTTTATGATGCTCAGTTTCCAGGCTGTGGATATTTTATGATGCTCAGTTTTCAGGCTGTGAATATTTTATAATGCTCAGTTCCCTGTCTGTGAATATTTTGTGAGTTCCCAGTCCAAGTATTTCATGATGCTTCGTTTTCAATCTGAGTATTTCATAATGTTCAGTTTCAAGTATATGAATATGAGAAGTAAGTATAACTTTATTATGACATGATCGATTTCTGTTTTGTGCCCTCTGAGAAATGCAAAATTGGGGCTTAGTACCAGAGTGTATGGTAGGCTTATTTTCAAGTCCTAATTCAGTTTTTTTGAAAATAAATCCATAATGTTTAGAAATTATCATTTATTAAATGACCTTGATAGATTGAATATGAAACAACCATAGCAAAGATGTACCCTCAGTGGTTGGAGCAGATGAAGCAGAGCAGGCAAAAGCAGCAAGAACAACAACAGCTGCAACAACAACAGCATCAGTATCAAATACAACAAATGTATCAGCAACAACAGCAACATCAAATGCCACAGCATCAGCATCAGGAACTGGAACAGCAACATCAACAACAACAGTTAAAGAAGACAACAAAACATACTGCAGTAAGTCATGTTTGTGAAATAATTGTGCAGTTTTAAACCAGATATAGTTACACAGTATATATTATTTTCAAGTCTGTCATTTTTAGACTGCAAGATTAATATCTTTACAATAATTACCTTACAAACTATCTGGTCTATGTTAATGATGATCAAATGTATGTCCCTTTGGGATTTATGAAGTTATCTTTTTCAATTAAATTGAAGTCATTGGAACATCATTGCATATCCCCCATGTTTCCAAGCTATGCTGCCTTGGTTATGACCTGACCAACAGGGCAGTGTTGCAAACATAATTGAGTATTTGTTTCATGTCTAGTTAATGTGCTATATATATATATATATATATATATATATATATATATATATATATATATATATATATATATATATATATTCATGTACAGGTGAGATCCAATTGCAAATTATATAGACCCAGATCTGCCACTGCATAATGTGCTGATAGACCCAGGTCCAGTGGTCTGCTATGACTAATCAATAGAAAAAACACCATAGATGGTGATCTGCCAGTACATTTTGTGATGGCAGATCAGGTTTCATGTTCTTTGCACTTGGACAAGACTTGTACATGAGAATATAAGGTGGCTTATCTTGATAGTTTCCAAGTTGTAAGCCAAGGGCAAGTATTTCTACTCCATGGGCATGATCCATGGTCTTTGTTGGATGCACATGCATATTTATCTCATGCCTGTTAAACCTGTTAATGTTTATTGTGTTGAAATCTTAAAAGTTTCCAAGTTATGACACAGGTAGTAGTGACAAGTCCGCTGCTTTAAGGACATGAACCAGGGTCCATATTTATCATAGGTTTAAAACCTTCTCTCACCTCCATTCTTGCTCTCAGGTTCAAATCAAAGTTCTTAAACAGTTATGTCATGAGCATCCTATGTTGTGATTGACCATCTGTCATTTCCAACTACAATCATAATACACAGATTAATCTCATGATATAAACCCACTGATGCTTGTGATAACCTGCAAAATGTGTCCAGCATTCATAATATTTAGGTAAATTTTGACACTGCTATGAACAACTGCATCACAAAAACTTATATAAATCATTGACATTGATTTAATCATTTGTAAACATGACTGCTTCATAGGGTCTGCAGGCAGAGTGTTGACTGTTTTAAACAACACTGCTGGGAATGAATATATTGCAAAACAAACACAACTGATTTTTAAATAATTCTTTGTAACCACTACCACCAAAAAGTTGTTCTGAAATGGAAAAAAAAAAATGAGTCTGGCAACCAGTCATGTATGTAGTGACATTTGTTATTGACTGCAAACCAGACTAAAGTATTCACTGTCACTGTAGTACCAAAGTGGTGTCAGTAACCATTTTTTCTATGCAGAGAACATTCATATAGAAACAAAATATCTTGAAAGGTTTATATTGCTTCTTTATCTGGTAGTGTCATAATAAGAAATCTTTTTAAAATGTTTTACTGTAGCTGTTGAGTACATTGTTTGTGTTTGGAGTTAATTGGTAATTTCTGAAGTGAATGGGGTCTTTGTCTTTGTTTTTAATATAGTTTAAGTGATATTCTTTTTCCAGATTTGATTTTCCTTGTTAAAGTGTTGTGTTTGTTGCTCTTTCTATGTTACAGTGATTATAACTCACACACCAAGCCATCATTTGTTCACCTTAGAGAAGTCAGTAGTACAATTTGTTGGTAGAGTTAATCCATTTATGACAGTGAATAAGGTTTTTGGCTGTTGTCTCTAAATAATAAATTTATTCTTTTTCTGGACAAGTTATGGCTTTTGATTTCATTCATTTGTATGTATGTATGTATGTATGTATGTATGTATGTATGTATGTATGTATGTATGTATGTATGTATGTATGTATGTATGTATGTATGTATGTATGTATGTATGTATGTATGTATGTATGTATGTATGTATGTATGTATGTATGTATGTATGTATGTATGTATGTATGTATGTATGTATGTATGTATGGATGGATGGATGGATGGATGGATGGATGGATGGAGGGAGGGATGGAGGGAGGGAGGGAGGGATGGATGCATGCATGCATGCATGCATATGTTTGGATGCATGCATGTATCCAAATTCTGATCAATACTGATTTAATTATTATCACAATTAATTATTGATATCATTAATACCTTGATAACAATAGCAGAAACCTTCACTATGACAAAAATTATAATTTACAGTAGTGATAAATAAATAATGCCTTAGTTAATTTTTGGGAATATAATTATGAATATTTTTTGAATGATGTATATCTAAATTGCTTTATACAATTATTGTCAGCAAAATGCATGCAATATGTAAACAGAAATGATGAATAAAGAATGCAACCTTAAAAACTAGTCCTCTGCACAAACCTGTTATGAGAGTTCACATATCTTGAGCAATTGCTTTTTGTTGGCAGAAGGATTTGGCAGGTTTTACTGTACAAAAAGTTATCTTGAAAATGAAGCTTTTTGTGAAGTTTTCCCCAATGTGTATAATTATTAATAATAATGATAATAATGATACTTGATGAGCATTAACATTTTTCATTTTTCACTTGCTGACCTAAATTTTTCATGAGCGAAAGAGAGAGAGAGAGAGAGAGAGAGAGAAAAACGGGGTTAGAAGTGGACCTCAAAAACTTGAAAAACCAACAGTTTCATTTTGATCTTAGAAACATACGAAATGCCTGAAATAATGATGGAAACCTAAAGAAAAACATAAAATTTGAAAAAAATGATGAATGGCTCTACCACAACCCCACCAAAAAATGCTTTTGTGTACATTTTATTACATAATTATTTGGCAGCTGATGATTAAAATTGATTACATACATAATAACACATCACAGTTTGCAATTATTTTTTTCTTGTTTTTGTACAAATATTTTTTACAGAAGTAATGAGTTTGAAAATAAAATGTTTATTTATTTGGTAATTAATTGGTAACAAGCATTGTCATAATTAACCTGGAATCACTATAATTTGCCATGCATATAGATTTATATCTTGTGTCTATCTTGTCATGGATTATGCTTTTACATACCTTAAGAACTGCAGTTGTTTACTCATGTTTTTTTTTTTCTTCAGGAATCTGTTCAGAAAATTGCTGATCAAGCCAAGTCATCTGTCAGAGTATCCTCAGGGACAACATCTGTTTCCTCTTCCCCCTCCCTCGGAGCAGGAAGAAAGACAAGCAATGGAGAATATGTTAATATCAACGAGACTGTTCGTTCTACCACTATGAGGTCTGAAAGTCCTGGAACTGTTGGGGCAAGGTCAGAACAAAGGGTGTCATCTGCCATAAAGCAAGCTGCAGGGGATGATGCAGACAGAGGTCAGATGTCTGAGGGGATGGTTGAACCTCCTCAGGGATGGGCTGAGAGAGATGGCAGTGTGAACAGTATCAGCTACAGTGAGGAGATAGACATACCAGGAGTCCAGAGTGTCACTGTCAGGGCAAGACAAACAGGTGAGACCAATTCCCATTTGAATACAGTAGATGAAGAAAATATACAGGTTTTATTAAAATATATTTAATACATACACACACACACACATATATATATATATATATATATATATATATATATATATATATATATATATATATATATATATATATATATGGAGACAAATAAAATGAAAGCATATTTGAAATTCATCTGCAAAAACAAAAATAACAAAGTTGACTCTAGATGTACTTAGAAGACTTTTCTAAGGTTGGTTTCATTCAGATAGACACTTCAACAGTGTCTTATATAGGCATCCCCAAAGCCAAAAAGTGTGAATATGAATTTTAAAATTTTTGAGTAAAAGAATGACAAATTTGAGCAAAATGAGCACAATTTTTATTTGGATAAATTTTTATATTTATGTAAAATTGTATTTATTTTAAAGTTTGAAGTCCTTATAGTACAAAAATAGGTGATTTAAAAAATGGTAAATCCCATTATAATGACAATGCAGATATCAGAGGCAAGTAAGATTCTTATTTGCTGTTCTCTTTGGTCTTTCATTGGTTGTGTTGTTGTTGTTCCGGAGTTAACACCATTTTTCAGCACATGATAGGCTATACATGGTGGCCAGTATAACTAATGGAAGAAAAACCCAGGAAAATGCCAGTAAGAACCAACAACCCACAGGAAGCCACTGGCAGCTTTCTCGCATGCCTAGAGGTGAAATGGCAGTGACCAATAAGTCGAACACATTAGATTTTTGGTTGCCAGGGGCCCTAATAAATTCTTGTTTATGGCATGTTATGGGAGAATTGTGGCCAATCCTAATGACTGATAATCCCTTCCATCCTAGAATTCAGTCCATAAAATTTGACAGACACACAATACATTGAAAGGACTGAAAAAAAGAAAAGAATTTTGTTGTTATAATTGAATGTGTGTTGTGTATGTGTGAGGTAGAGATTGATGTGTAAGATTTTGTGTATTTAGAGTGGGTTTTTTTGTGGTGTGGCTGTTATATGATATTCTCAATGGAGGGAGGGGAATTGCATGATGATTGTAATCTTTATTCATTTACATTATGTATACATGTATTACCAGGATATAATCCATTGTTACTTAGCAACTCTGAATAAACTGTTCATTCCTGTTTATAAATACTGAACTGAATGGCTTTTGTAGAGTTATTACATGCTAATTAAATATTCTCAGAAGTTCAGGTGAAACAAAACAGTTAATGTCAGGTTCATTCCAGTCAAGGTCAAAATGGGGTTCAAGAGGCCCACATTAGATCAGATTGGTCAGGTTTTCAATTTGAAAATGAAGAAAAAAAGAAACTGTGTAGTTTGAAAAATGTGATCTTTGCTGTTCTTTATAAATATGAATGAATAATGCTTTAAACAGCCAGTGCCTATATATACACATACATACATACATACATACATACATACATACATACATACATACATACATACATACATACATACATACATACATACATACATACATACATACATACATACATACATACATACATACATACATACATACATACATACATACATACATACATACATACATACATACATACATACATACATACATACATACATACATACATACATACATACATACATACAAACATACATACATACATACATACATACATACATACATACATACATACATACATACATACATACATACATACATATTGAACAATGAAGGCAGGCACAAGTATTTAGAAATGTTTATAAGCACATTGTAATAGGATGAACCAGGTTGGGATTGGATTTAGCAAAGACAAAAGAGATGTTAATTTATAATATAATTGAATGACAAATGAATCTGTCACCATACTCATGCATATTAAGTCCAACAATGGATTTAACAGTGGTAATGCACTGAGTTCAAAAGCAGTTTTTAAAGCAGAATATCACAACACAAGAAACTCTCAAAACAATAGTTTTATAAACTTTTTTATATTTAGAAAATAGGTTATTAGAATAGAATTAAAAAATTTCACTTGAATGTAACAAAAATCAAAATATTTTCATAAAAAAGGTAAGCCTGCTAAAGTTGGCAACTTAAAATATTTGAGACTCCTTAAAATGCATGTATTAAAAGCACCTCAAAATTGAAAGGGGCTAAAAATGCACCTTAATTAGAATAATTATTAGGTAGTGAAATAATTGGAACAGCCCTGAATGTAAGCTGATGTTGTTCTTCTTGTTGTAGGGTTTAACAAAATTTTTCAGCACAAGATTGGCTATAAATGGTGGCCAGAATAAACAGTGGAGGAAAAACCCGGAAAACCCCCAAAAGAACCACCGACCCATGAGAAACTACTGGCAAGCTTTCTCACATTCCCATATTGGCCAAGCCCAAGACTTGAACTCATACAGACAGAGGTGAAATAGCAGTGATCTGTAACAGAGAGTGATTTGGACCACTCTGCAACTTATTTGGGGGGGGGCATATTTAATGTATATAATGTTATGAAGTTATCATCTGTCAATATGTCAGTGAAATTTTTATTTCTGTACAATGACTTGATTTGTCCACCTACAGTTCTCAAATATTTTTGGACGGCTTGCCCTTATGATAAGAAAAAAAACCTTTTGACTTTGGAATTAAAAGGTTGAAGCTGAATGTTGCTGTAAATGAAAAAAGCAAAATGGTTTCTGCAAAATTCCTCCAGTTCCACATAGTCAGCACTTACTAGACTTTATGTCTTCTAATCCACTAATCCATGCTGTACTTCAGTATAGGAGGAATCCTGGTCAAGGTAACTGTGACAAAATGACAAAAATGTATTAACATTAGCTTTACATCACAGACCTGGACCAAATTGTGGATGGGTTGTACTTGGTATAAGGAAGAAACCCATCGAGTTTTAGGTCAAAAAGCTTTCACAGGTTCATTGTGACAAAAGGAATACAAGTGGCTTTTGCGAACATATATAATTTCTAAACTATGTAGTTTCCGTTAAAAAAAACCAACTTTGTAGCTGACATGCTCATGGGGTAAGAAATAAGCCTTTTGATTTTGACTATGTGAAAGGACAAGATCATTGTAACTGAAGGAAGAAATATGGTTTGTGCATAATAACTTTAGTTTTAGACCATGTACTATTTAGAACTTTATAGTTAATTGGCAACCTATAGCCATCATTGTACTGATGTGCCATTAAATGGACATGTTCACATGGCTCCCTCATGGATAAACATGATAAAGTGTTCACTGATTCTACTAAAATCAAACAGAAACCATTTCAGTTTCTAAATCAACATTCACGATTTATTAGCATGAGCTGAAGACAATAACAACTGTAACAAGGGACTCATAACGATTTGAAAGTTCATGTTCAAGCTTTTTCAAGATGCTCTTTTTCAAAGATGCAACAATTTTGCTATGTATCTGAGGAATGAACTTCATGTAATGATTTCATGTATCCATCTGCCATTATCTGTAGGGTGCTTGCATTGTGTGATTCCAGGGATAATTCATGACAGATTTTACACTCAGCAAATGAATGAAAAACCCAGAGTACTTTTGTATATCTCCAGATTTTTTGGGCAGAAAGTGTTAAGCATTATATCCTTTCCTTCATTATCCTTAAGTCATATACATTCACTTGTGCAGTATTTTTGGTATTTTCTTAGTCTCCTTTCTTGTTCAAATGTATGATTGCTCTCTCTCTCTCTTGTCAGCATTTAATTTCTGCCATTATGCTTGCAGCTTTGCATCTGCAAATATTTCCACATCTACAATTATTTACAGCACAATGTATTGAATGTTTAGTAAAACATATTGTTTGATATAATTCTGGATCATTTGTATAGTTGGCAAATATGACATTTTCCTTTTTGTAAATACTTGCCAAAGATGTTATACACTTTAGAATCATCTGTAATAAAATCAGTACTTGGGATCTAGTTCCACATGTGCAAAAACTCTTTTGGCAATGATCACATTAATTTACTTGATGGGCGGATTATTGGTTTAAAAACCTGTCACTTTCCACTGCAAGCATTCATTGTACCTTGTCAGTTGCAAGATGTTGGTAGGTACTCAGTTAACTATTAAAGAAAATACTGACTCATGACCACTTCTTATGTCCTTAAATGTTCTGATAGGTGACCAGTAAAAGTTTTAGCTATCCCAATGGATTAGTGATTACTGGGTTTTACTGCTCCGATGACAAAATCACTGACCATGGGGTAGTTGATTAATATTAATTTAGAGCCGTGATTTATTTCCATCCATCCATCCATCCATGCACATAGGCTATGTACAGAGAGTTAATCTAGTGAGGAGATTGGACATGATGTATGAAAGTTGCCTATTAGTTTTAAGGGTTCAAAGGTCAAAGTCATTGTGTCCCAAAGAAATGAGTTTTGCAGAATAATTTTTGTTCTAAAGTAACATTCTTGACCAAACTTTGTGGATGGCATGCAGTTTTGGTAGTAAAAAAACCTATAGAGTAAAGTGATAAAAGGTGAGAGGTCATGGTCATGGTACGTCAGATATGAGATAATGGTTTCTGTACAGTAACTTTCAATTCAATACTGCATACTTTGACTCAAGGTCCAGATCACTGAGTCCCATTGGTCAATAATAACCAGACCTTGTTAATGCCTACACGGAAGACTGTAAAACACAAATGGGTGTATAATGCACTATTCATGGTAATCTTATTTTGTGTGGAAAATGTTTTGTAGTTTTTTTTTGTTGTTGGTAAATGTGTCAGAAATGGTATTTGTCCTTTGTTACCAGATTCCAATGCCATGACTCCCAAGTCAGACGAGGAAGAAAGTGATTTTGATGAGGTGGAACTTCCTGAGAATGGTCGTAGGTCACCTACTCCTGGACAAAATCACAGAGGCTCAATGGAAGGGGAAGGAGATGGATTATCTTGCCCCAGCTCTCCAGCCCCATCTCCACCCACCTCCCCACAACCTCCACTAATCCATACTGATCAGGAGACACTGGAGTAAGTTGAGAGTAACAGTGTATCATAAGTATTGGTGTGGAATAGGGAAATTTCACTAGTGTGATTATAATCTGTGAGCCAGAATGAGGCTTTGCCAAATTCCTGCTTGCAAAGGAAGAGTCCATTTATGGGATTTTCCTTTAAATATATCAAAAGCATTGGTACGGGATAAGGAAATTTTATCTGTGGGGTTATAATTTTGGGGTCAGAATGAGAATTTTGCCTATAAATGGGATTTTCCTATACTGTAACAATGCAAGTGGCTAATTATTTCTTTTTCACATTACCAAATCCAATGCATTATATAGGGTTAATGCACCTTCCCAATTTTTAAGAAGGTCCTAGAGTCAAACGAATTTGCATTCAAAAGAAATATATTGGTAACCTCCTTAAAAAATTATTTTTTTGCTGTAAAATGTTCTGAAATTTGATATTAAAAAACCTTAATATTGAACAGTTTGAATGATCTTCATAGAAAATTGGTAGCCATGGTTGTTTCTGGCAATTAAGAGATTTTTGCACATGTGCCTTCAACTGCATTATTTTGTTTTTAATCAAAGTATCAGACTTTAAAAATGATCCCTGAAATTTGTCATTTTCTGTTTAAAATCTCTAGGAAAAAAAAAACAATTTTGGTGCAGGAAATCTGATTACAAGTACAAAGAATTAATTGCAAATTTTTGATCTTCAGAGAGGGTATATACGATTTGGCCTACATTGAATTTATGTTGAAGAAATACTGTAATAAGAGGATGTAAAAATGTCTTTAATTGCACTGGTTGCATTTTTATGGTACTTTCAATTTCCACCTATTGCTTATTAAATACATTACATGTTGTATTTAAATATTTAATAACTCTCATAGCAAACCATTGGGTTAGTTAGCCATTACATTACTGTTGACAGAATTTAATTAGATTAAAAAAGTTATAGCCATTTTAAAAAGGATGAAATAAAATGAAAAAATGATGTTAGTAATGTCTCTCTGAAAATACTATGTTTAAATATACATAAATATATATTCTATTTTATTTATAAAGCATTTGGAGTAAGATTGATTTGTATTGAAAAATGTAATTACTTGTAGGGGTACTGGTCAAATCCAGGCAGAATTAAGTACTGAGGGATTGTTGCTGCTACTGAAGTACGTAGAGAGGGACTTGGAGGACCCTCTTAGTTTGGAAGGATTCTACAGGACACACCACCCAACAGCCCCACAACGTGCTGAAATCATCAGGTTTGTATTTGTACATACAGCTACGGTTTTATCCCTAGTTGCTATCATCTTCCACAAAGCAATCACCTCAGATGTCACAACAGGTGTTGGTTTTACTACTTTCATATCCATGATATATTTGAACACATTTAAACATGGTTCAGTCCCATCACTTACTGCTTAAAAGATATATTTTACCACTCTTATTGTTAGTTAATAACCCGGTTATGTCAGGCATAAGTTTCAGTCCAAAGTAACATGTGGACCCGCTTAATGCAACTTTTTAACATCAATCACACAGAAATTATGCAAGATATGTTCAGCAAAAGCGATTGATTTTCATGCTCAGTTTTGGTCAGTTATTGCGGTAGTAACATGTTTATTTTGTATTCTATCTATTTTTGGTTCATAAGAGTATCCTAATCGATTGTTTATTAAGAATATAAAATGTTCACTATATAAAATATTGAAGGAGTCACAAAGACAAAAGTGTGCTCAAATTACAATGTTACATTATTTTTATGAAAATACAGAATCTTAGATGTCAGCTACATGTATATTTTATCATTTCCCTTTTGTTTCTTAAGGTACATTTCAGATCTGAATTATGTTTGGAAAAACTTATATACAATAAACAATGTTTTGGTTTAACAACTCTCTCTTTTGGAACATTTTTTTTCTCTCGTGAAACAGCATATTCATGTACTTGTCAACAGAAAAAAAGCAGAACAGTTTTATTACTAGGCAGAATATCACCCTATATGTATGTATATATATATATATATATATATATATATATATATATATATATATATATATATATATATATATATATATATAAAAATATATATATATATAAAAATATATATATAAATATATATATATATATATATATAAATATATAAATATATAAATATATATATATATATATAGATACATATATATAAATATATATAAATAAATATAAATATAAATAAATATATATATATAAATATAAATATATATATATATATATATATATATATATATATATATATATATATATATATATATATATATATATATATATATATATATATATATATATATATATATATATATATATATATATATATATATATATATATATATATATGGACGCAAATGGATAATCTCAGGCACTTGACTTCTAAATATTTTATGGTCGAGGCACCATAATTTAGTTCTCAGGCTTGAGGTCTTCTTAATTTTGTTTTGTTTTCTAATTTGTAATATCTCTTCTTTTGGTCTGGCAGAAAAATTGGCTTCCATTGTTTTAATTTATTTTCAAAATTACCATAAATACTGGTAAAAGGGAACCAAAGTTGCAAAGTTGGCTAAAAAAACAGAAATAACAGTTATAAAATGTGTTGTGTTATTTGACTTAAGTGATGTACACTACAGTATGGATTCATATGCTACATGTGAGATAGGGAGTTCATAGATATATTTTTCTTTAATAAATTACTCATGATGATAAAAAAGGAATAAGTAATACCGACATCAGGTTAGTTTCTGTCAAACACACCTTTAAAATTATGTTACTGGTTTTTATGAACCCAGATATCTGGGGACCTGGCTATGTTGATGATATTTTTACACTGCTGACATAATCGAGATTACCGAGTTTGACTGTACATATACACTATGAAGGTAATGCAGTTTTAAGGAAGTTATGTGCATTTTGTCTCAATTATGTCTATTTTATTGTTAAAGGAAAGCAAACAGAGATGAAATCAATGACCTGCGTCTGGATGCAGAGTTGGTCAGTATGGTGATTTTGGATCAGCTGACCCTGGTCATTCGAAGCCTACCTGACACCTGTATCTTGCCTGATTCTCTGCTCCTCACTAACATCCACAACATCGCAGAGGCACGCATCAGGTCTGTGTGCAGCTATCTCTTATTTATTGTAGATATGTCAAATTTATGTACATTTCTGTTGTTTGGGATTTGCAAAGTTCAGAATTTCTGGGAAATTTACTATACCTTGATTTACTTTTGTTTGAGTGTCAAGTGAACAAAATGTGTGCAAGTATAATTGGATTACTTAATTGCAAAATATTGTGGAACTAAATTTTAAAATTTACTGGTCATAGATCATATGTGGTTGCCTTTTGTCCTGCATCTTACATTAGTTAGCACAAGTTTGTTATCACTAGTCCTGTACTCTTAGGGTTGCCAAAAATTTAACATCCCAAGGTATAGTTGGTCCTAAATCAAAATGGTGCTCTTTGGACATACAGTATGGCTACCATGGGAGCTCTAAAATCTTCATAATGACCTTGGCTTGTCACTACAAAACTTCTTATGATGTCTAGTCAGTCTTAAATGACAGTGATGCCTGTCAAACATCCAGTATGGTGGCCATAGTGACCATCTTGAAAATCTTTCTATTATTCATCCATCTATGGATGGTAATATTAACCAGGACAGATTTCATTAACCAGGACAGATTTCATGACAGATTTCATATGGTGCATGGTTGGCCATAAATGAAAATGGCTCCCATTAAACATCTGGTATATCTGTGATGGTGGCCATTCTGGAACATTTTATTATCACTGCTTTTGATGATTGTTCATACTGGGGTTGTCAACAAAAATTCTTATTTTGTCTGGTTGGGACTAATTCTGACATACAATATGACAGGCATGGTTGACCATCTTGAAAATCCTGTGGTGGCAACTTCTTCAAAATGTATGTCTGTAGCAACTTCTTTCTGTCACTAAAAGACTTCTTATTATTTCTGGTTGGTCTTAAAAGAAAAAGCTGCTAAGCTGACATATATTTCCAATATTATGGACATCTAAAAAGTCTTCTTATGAATGTTTTTCCTGAATGGATATTTTTTAATTACATGAGGATTTTATTAAAGATTTATTATGATATTTAGATGGTCCTCAATAAAATTGGTGCTAATCAGACCTCCAATAAGATGACCATGGCAGCCATCATGAAAAGCTTGTTATCACTTATCCTTTCTTTACGTGTGGTCAAATGAACATGTGGTTTTCACTAAAGCACTTATCACTATATGAATATGGTCCTAAATGAAAATGGCATCCCAAAAATTTGACACATCTTGTAAAACCAATATCTTCAGAACACCTGATTATACTGGCATTGAAAAAGAGACAGATCTACTTTCAGTAATATATAGTTGTTTCTGTATCAATGATACTGATACAGCCACAAAAATGACTGCCTTGATGGAGAGCCTGAAAGTCAAAGCATGGTTACTTCACCTGAATGAATGCTAATATCTTCATGATTTTTTTTTATTATGACACTATAGCAGTATAAAATGGTGTTTATCTGACCTCGATTTTTGCGCTATAGCCATTGTTAAAGTCCTATCTTCTGTGGCATGAATGGTGACACTGACATGTGATTTGCATTAAAATACTTGCAATATCTAAGTGGTTCTAAATGATAATGGTACAGCTATTTCCACTATTATATTTGCATGTTTTGGAAGGAGTTTTGAAAACCAGACCTGATTTTCATTGGGGTTATGTCAGAGGCAATTTTTCATTGAACTTATGAGCACAGTGTTTGTACACATACTAGTAAATTCAGACCAGACATCATATTTAGTTGCATTCCAGTGAACAAATTAATTATCAGCACTCTGATATTGATTTTAAGGATAGTGGTTTTGACTGTGGTACTAACATGATAACACAATTAGATGAGAAAGGTTTTTTTGTCATTTAATCAAGACAGTGGATATGTCAGAAGAATATCTGGATTAATAACACTTAAGTAACTTCTTTTGTTTTCCAGAAAATATCACTACACATTTAACAAAAAATAGCATGTGGTTTTATATTGACATTATCTCAGGCAAGTGTTCATTGGTTGTGTGTCCATGTCAGGTTCAGGGTCAAAAGTTGTGATAAATTATTTTATACTCCATTCACAGACATCTTGTGTACATTTAACACAAACATATGAAAATAGTTTTGATACAAAATATGGTATATTGAATATTTTCAAAACTATAAGAGATGTTTTAAACACTCAGCATTTAAAAAGAAGAAATGGAATTATCTTGGATTCTTGGAAATTCTTTTTGTTCAGTAGAGCAACATTCCTTTTGAGGGACTCTTGTTTGATTAATGTTAACATTAATGAACTCAATATAAAAGGCAACATTCAAAATGTAGCATTAAGCCACCTTTATGAGTTGAATAAATGATATTCAGATTTATTTTAGTTTTACTTATGACAAATGAACTGAAACTATTTCACTTTTTCTTTGAGGTTATAGGTCAAATTAATTACATTCAGGAGAAGGACATTTGTTGCAGTTTGTGAGAAAGACATTGTTGTAAGCAAGATGGATAGTATTCCTTGTTAGTGTTTATGTTGTTGTTCCTGATGTTGTTATATTAGAAAGTAAGAATTTTAGATTACACTTCTTGTGAATCTTTTGTATTAATGTATTATTATATTGTATTATCCAAAATTGTAAGATTACAAAACATAAATTTATTATACTGATATATGGATGCATTATTTGCTTCACTAGTTTTGTTGACTCCATAGATGACCATTGTTCATTGCATCTTTAAATTTGTAGATTTTGCCAGCCATGAAATCAATAAATATTTGTATGCCACAGCTGAAAGAGAATTGATATTTTTATTTCTATTTCTAGATCACGCCTTCACAGAAACTCACAGTATGTATGGGAGAAACTTCTAGAACACTTTATTTGTCTTGTAATGAGGCAAGTTATGGACACTAAAGAAGTGGCCTTCATCTTCACCCCCTGCCTTGTGCAAGAATCATCCCAGTACCAAGATAGGGTCAGCATCTTCATTTCTTTTTCTGTTTTAAAGTTTTGGTGTTACTTTATGCCATAAAAATGCTAAAAAACTATGACATTATTTATTTCAATATCAAAATATTGTATGTACTATTACATTCTATCTGTCTATCTATTGTGGTTTCACTAATTTTTGTGGTGTACCAATTTTGTGTGATTTTGTTGTTGCATGGAACCACAAATTTAAAGACCCAATGAAAAAGCAGCTACATGTGATGCAGAAGCCCATAATCCCCCAACTCCCCATTTTATTCATGTATTCATTCCAAGCAATCAACAAAGCTATTCGATAAACCAAGTCATTCCTGTAGAATGATAATAAAATGTTAGCACTTATGTGTGTTTGTAAAGCATATGTATTGTTTTATGAGGGCTTGCCACAGATATTTTTGACATCATCATTTATGACACATGGCATCATATATCAAAATGATGGAACCTGTAAACATATTAGTATCTGTGAAAGGCAGCTGCCAAGAAATCTGGGACAAAAATTGAGAAGTTTGCTCAGAAAAGATCTGGAAATCTTTATTTTGAACAAAAGGACAGTAGAGTGTGATGGATTTAAGGAGCATGACAGTGCATGAGAGTGATCACACTCCTCAAAACACAAGGTTTCATTGCATATAAATGTTTATAGTATCCAGGAAATGTCATTTCCACATCCTGCCTTAAATCAGTATATTGTGAGATCAGTAAGGATAGATAAAAATGGAGATAAGGATAAAGTATTCAAACATTAGTACCACTGAAAATGAAAGAAAGAATAATGAATTATTATAATGTATAAAAGCTAGATTTAATGCCTATTCAGATTGATTCATTATTCTTCCTGAAAGCACCTATTACTTTATCCATTCATGTTTAATCCATAATGAATGAGACTATTAAATAATAGAATTATTGCTTAAAGCATAATTACCAATGAAATACTATGTACCAGTATATCAGTGGTTACAGTAGTAGCTCGCATTTCACCAATATTTCGACAAAACAATTGAATCAACATTGTGTCAATCAATTCTCCTGGTATTTACAAAATGTTTGCCAGGAAAATAATCAAGAAGTTGTTGAATTAAAGACATGCAGCTTTCTCATAGCCATGGATACTTAGGTCTGATTTTTCATAAATTTTTGTGTGAACTAAAATTTCTCATTGAGCGTAAAATGACTTGACTAAAGAAAGCTTTTAAGGTTATCTAATACATTAATCAAATATTCAACAATGATGTCTTCCTTTTCCTTTGTGGTGTCAGTAACCTGCTATGTATACTAATTGTGAAAGTGTGATTTTAATTTTAAGTGATTTTAATTTGAAGATGATTAGTTGATGTTGGTCTGTACATGAAGTGGTCCCAAACAAAGGTGTGATTCCATTGTCTTTCAGTTTAGTTGTTATCTTTACACTTTCACGGGCTCAGAACATATAAGATATTGCCACTACCTGATAATTGCATTGAAGAAGCTGTAGCTGTTCAGACGGTGACATTATCCAAAGTGAGGGGGACATAATTTGAACTTTACCACTCTTAAGTCACTGTGTTAAATCCATGATTCTCAGAAGGTATTGATGGCTCATCTTTATGGAAAGTTTTTTAAGAAAAAGATAATACACATGTGGCTTAATAGCCTATTGGATTATTATTGTTGGGTACATCAACTCCCTCAATGGCGAGAACTTGATGAAATACAGTGTAGGAAATTCAATTTGACAGGTGCTTACTCATATATGCTCATACAGTGGTGGTATTGTTTTAATTATTCAGTTGACCACTGTTTCTTATCAGCATACTTTTTTCTTGTTTTTTTTTGTTTGAGATAATCCATGAATTTAAATACCTACAAATATGCAAACTTTGACAGGCAAAACCACAAATGTAAGTATGAAAATATCTTTTTTATATAAAAAAAACCCCAAAAATTGACACAGACAAATATAAATTAAACCACAGTATATATCTGTCCTTCCATCAATTATAAAATTTCATTTATCTCAGTCTCATGCATTTGGTTATCAGCATTATTCAAAGCATATATACAATTAAACTCCACTGTAGCATGATGGTCAGGGTCCACAGGTTGCAATTGTGTTATGTAATGTATCTTATGATATTGAAAAAAGTCAATTAACTTAAAATGTTGCATGCATATCCTTTTGGCTTTTCAAGAACTCATTTGGAGGTGTGTGTGCAGAATTAAGAGCTTTAGTGATGCAATAACCAATTTAAATTGATAAATAGTAAATGGCAATACTCAAAACAGAGATCACATTTCTTTTACATAAAATAATGCATTGGTTCATGGACATGCAAGAAAAATGGCAGCTGAGTAGTGTAAACACTTATGTACTCACAAACTAATATTATTGTGTCTTTAACAGTAATTTCATCAAAAATGTACATAAAGAAGCTAATAAGCTCTCAATGAAACACAGTATAGTATATTTTTGGTAATAGTTATATGTGCTGGACATAACCAATGAGATTTTTACCTGATGAAAAAAATGCCCATATTGGATATTGTCATTGTGCATTTCCTGTAAGAATTTTTTATGGTTGCTTTTAAAATAGTTTATCTGAAACATGTATACAGGCATTGACCTTGTTATGTACCTTAAATGAACATAGCATATGGTGTGAAACTACCTCAGGGATCTTCTTTAAATGGCACAATGTGAGGTCTAGACCCTGGTCTCAACCATTGGGAGTAACCATTTGATTTCCCAGGTAAAGTGTGATCTACAAAGACTTGAGTAATTCTGTAAAAGACAGGAAATAATAAATGAAATGAGCCCTATAGTTATTCAAATATATCTTGATAACTAATACTGTGATGCTGCACTACTACACAGCAAAAACTGGGAATAGCATGTTTTTTGAAAAAGTAAACACCTTCAGATGCAGTGAAGATTCACAAATAGAAACTTTTAACAATTTTATTCAAAGAAAGACAAACTTCTTCAAGAATACAACACATCTATCTAATTAATAAATCAAATACTTATTTTCTTTGGCAATAAAAAAAATTATCAGTAATTAAAAAATCGGAGTGAAATTAATGAAAAGGTTGTAAATATTTTGGGAGTCACACCATGACCATGATATATTCAAATTCATAATATAACAAAGACTGTTATGGCATAGTTTCACTTTATCTTCAAAATATCTCATGTTATTAAAACACAGTCAAGACTTAGATTTTCAGTCATGGTTTATTAGGCATTAATTGCAGCTTGCATACTGGTTTTTGTTTAGTTCAAAGTTTAAAGGTCACTCTTATTAGGTTATAGGAAGAGGAATTCATGTTCTTTATTTAGTAATGAAAAAGAAATACATCAGTTTTAGCCAATGGAAATTCTATAAACTGCAATTTGTCATTTTGTACAATCCTAATGATTCATTGAGTTATAAGAAAGGGCATGCAAAGCTCAATATCCAAAATGGCTATCTGATAGATTAGAGTTTTTGCAAAAATACATACAGCTATAATGAGTGTATTATACAATACTGCATCTATCAATCCATCAGTCAAGATTAATTAAATTTAGTAATTGTAAGGAAATATAGCATTGGAATCTTTGTATTAAGTTTGGGACCTTGGTATTATGTTAGGGACCTTGGTCTTGTGTTTGGAACCTTGGTACTAGGTTTGGGACCTTAGTACTAGGTTTGGGACCTTGGTACTTGGTTTGGGACCTTGGTATTAGGTTTGGGACCTTGGTATTAGGTTTGGGACCTTGGTACTAGGTTTGGGACCTTGGTACTTGGTTTGGGACCTTGGTATTAGGTTTGGGACCTTAGTCTTAGGTTTGGAACCTTTGTATTAGGTTTGGGACCTTGGTCTTATGTTTGGGACCTTGGTCTTATGTTTGGAACCTTGGTACTAGGTTTGGGACCTTGGTCTTAGGTTTGGAACCTTGGAACTAGGTTTGGGACCTTGGTACTAGGTTTGGGACCTTGGTACTTGGTTTGGGACCTTGGTATTAGGTTTGGGACCTTAGTCTTAGGTTTGGAACCTTGGTACTAGGTTTGGGACCTTGGTATTAGGTTAGGGACCTTGATATTAGATTTTGGACCTTGGTACTAGGTTTGGGACATTGGTACTTGGTTTGAGACTTTGGTATTAGGTTTGGGATTTTGGTCTTAGTTTTGGGACCTTGGTCTTAGGTTTGGGACCATGGTACTAGGTTTGGAACCTTGGTATTAAGATAGGGACCTTGGTACTAGGTTTGGGACCTTGGTACTAGGTTTGGGACCTTGGTATTAGGTTTTGGGAGATTAGTAGTAGTGTCCACCTTTGATAAACTATCCATCATTTTCTAATCATAAAGTGTGTTTCCTTTTTTCTTCAGAGTTATCTGAGTTTGTATGGCTGGACTTTGAAATAAAATGAAGGGGTTGGGGTACTTTTAAGGCATCTCTTCTTGCATTTGCATTATGGTATAGAGAATTGCATGAGGTGGTCTTTTCAGGTAAAGGAAACCTTTGAAGTTGGAGAAAACTAAAGACATTGTGACCACAAATATTTACACATCCCAGTGCTGGAGATCCAACTTCAGATTGCAAAAGCGCCCAGTGTGTGTATTTATCACAGTGCAGTATGCAAGTTCCTCTATACATCAAATATGTTGTGATTTAATTTCAGGCATGTTCTCTTCTGGCTAAGATAGTAGAAGAGCAGTGTGTATCAGCGACTGATCGCTTTTCTCCCAGTGGTCAGGATAGTCTGGACACTGCCCGTAGCAGCAGCCAGCTGGGACCTGCAGGTAAATAAAGCGTACAACCAGTCGAGTGAAATGTCAGGATTTATGCATCTTTATGAATTTACATAGCCATAGAAATTACTCTGGTTTAAAAAGTTACTCTCCTCTTGGTTGCATGTGAGTTCTAGATCTTCCGTCTAATGTCTCATGGATTTGGAAAACTTAATTATTAGAAGGCAATATCAGCTTTGTCAGCAGGTTTTCGTGTCTGATTTTGGAACTTTATATGGGATCTGTAGCCATTTATGCTACTAGCTACAGGTATCAGGCTTTAATCACAATAACTGGTAGTCCTCTTTTGCTCTCATAATCTAAACCTTCTTCCATATTTATCGGGCATTCAATTAATTACACGGTAATATGGTCCCAAGCTTGGGAGATTGGTGTTACTATTCACATTTGGTTTGCTGGCTATGATTTTTTAACCATAGTTTTGTTATTTTTATATAGTTGTAGATTTGTGTCTCTGTTTTTTCTTCTTAGATTTGTATGGCATGATGGAATTCTGAAGGAGGGAGGAGCAATTTTCCTTTCTTGAATCTGTTTTTGATTAATTAGAATGAAATGATGGGCACCAGAACATGTAGATAAACAAACAGGCAGTTATAGGCCAATTAGCAGCAACAGTGTTGTGAATGCTTTTAGGAAAATTGCAAATAAGACTTTGATTGTCTGGTAGACCCTGTACTTTTAATGAATACACTACCAATACACTTTTTACACATTTTCTTCAGTTTTAAACACTAAATTTGCATGAGTTTGTTGTTGCATGGTTTAAACTCATATTCTTATAAACTTTTCTAGATTTTTTCTGCATGTTGAACACTGATTTATGGGTGTTTAAATATAACACATACATATAGATATATCAAGTTCAACACTGTTTTTTTGTTCTTTGTTATGACTTAAAATATTGTAGTGTTTATGGTAATAGTGGTATCTTTTGTCTAATTTTTTTTGGATGAAAGTCTTTTGAATTTTTTTATTTATGCAATAATTTATCTTGCACAGTTCTCATAATTTTTACAGATTATTCTTCAATTTAGATTTGTCAGTACCTTCCTAGTTTTTGTAGACTTTATTGGACAGTGGATTTTCATTTTTGTTATATATCTGTTTGGTACATAATATTGTGTTTGGGAAATTGAATGAAAATCTGTATGGTTTTAGACCTGCCTTTCTCCATCAAAAGCTGCATTGTCATGAAACACATCTGTTAGCATCAAATATTTAACGGGTATAGACTTAGTATATTTTTCTATTTTTACCATAATTGGAGTTCAGTTTATTATTTGGATATGGCTCAAGTAATTGTGCATATTGAGCTCCTATCAATAAACCAGCAAAATATGGCATTACATTGGGCACCCACTAGCAGATAAAGTCAGTGTGTAATAATTTTTTTGGGTGGATTTCAACAGCACTTTGAAGGCTATATCATGCTAAGGAAGTGGGAGCTAAGTGTCTTTACCAAAGATGAATTATGGCAGCTTACCAGCATTGGTCTATGTGGTATTGAATCTGTAACCCCTGAATTATGAGTCTGATACTCTGCCAATTGAGCTACCATGGCTTCTGTGTGTAATAGTCATGTCCTGTAAAGATACTAATATACACAGTCTATTACTGGAGGAATCCAAATTATCTCATTTCAATGTTATTTTAGTTAGGACATCACTGCCACAAAATTAAACATTTTCTTTGAATGTTCTAAAGAAAAATACAAAATATTTATGTGTTTTTTGTCATGGAAGTGCAGCTCCGATGAGAAATCTTTTTGCACCTTTGAGTATATTTATATTTGTATTGGCTTGATTCATTTTCATGTATGTGTCACTCTTTTTCCTAAACTGAGCAGGCGTACCACTCCTGAAGTTTGGTAGTCTTATTGACAGGCCTTTTAGTGATGAAGAATCTAGCATGATAAGTCAAAGTCTTCCGACAGAAGGGCCAAGGGTGCCCCTTAATGGTAAGACACGGAACTCTGCAGATAGGCACTTTATTAGATTAGGAACCACTAAGAGAAATCCAAATGAATGTTGTTTTCAACCATTTGTATGTATTCAGTCATTCGGCTGATAGTATAAATGCACACAAAAATACCTACATATTTACCTACTTATCTATATTTCCAGCAGAGATATATCAATAAACATACTTATGTACATACTCACTGACCTAAAAACACACACACACACACACACACACAGACACTGTATTTGATATAATTTTGTTACAATTTTTTTCCTCCATATTATGAAAAATAATGCATAAAAATAATTATCATTCTTGGAAGTGATTTTGTATGAAATAATAAAGAACCTGACACTGAGGATGACTCCCAAACATCTGCATGATCATTAATGTAAAATACATTAACATCTGATGTTCTTGTGTTTAAAAAAATCATATACTTGTTTGAATTTGCTTATATATGATATTGTGTACATTCCATTAAGTGTGATACAAGAGATATCTATGACAGGGACATAAGTGTTAATCATGCACATAGTGATTCCAATAAATTATGCCCAGGTGACCTGATAGGAACTAAATCTATATAAGTAAATGTAGTTTGTTCACTTTTAGAAGAAAGTAAAAGATTATAGTCCTTTTTTTAAAAGAATGTCTCCAATTTTAACTAAATTGCTAAAACTTTTGGTAAAGAGAAAAAAGTAATATGTAGTAAATTGAAATTAAAAAAACAGTAGATATGTATTGTTTCAAGGATATATATATATATATATATATATATATATATATATATATATATATATATATATATATATATATATATATATATATATATGTCTTAACAAAGACTTAAAAAATTGGTACTAACAGCTGCCTCGCTTGGTGTTGAGCATTAAGAGGCTAGTGTTAGGACTGGTTGACCTGGTGTCAAGATAATGTGATTGGGTAGGACATTATGTCACATGTCTTCGGCATTATGCCCAAGTGCTAGACATCACTATAAACTGTCACACTGCAGATATTGTAACGATATGACTGAAATTTTTTTAAGCTATGTTAAAAATCTAAATCACATACACACATACACACACAGACAGACACACACACAGACAGACAGACAGACACACACACAATATTCACCAGCTCAGTTGAAATCTCAAGATGGATTATATAGTTGTAAAACTAGTCATTGAACATACTTGGTAGTTTTCTTTGCATGTTAAAGAACAGCTGCATTACCACTAAAGAAAATCACCAGTGTACCCATTATCAATAAATTTATGTACATTTCCTGCAGTTCAGTGGCATTGGGTCTCTTTTCAGTACTCATGCCAAGTGTACCTGTAATTACCTTGCC
Source organism: Potamilus streckersoni (assembly GCA_016746295.1). Taxonomy (NCBI): domain Eukaryota; kingdom Metazoa; phylum Mollusca; class Bivalvia; order Unionida; family Unionidae; genus Potamilus; species Potamilus streckersoni. The sequence goes on along the minus strand of JAEAOA010000897.1, from coordinate 847,637 downwards.
GTCAGAGATTTTAAACTTCTGTTTGTGTTTACAAAGATCTCATTGAATGTTATGAAAGTTACAAAAATAGCATCTGGTACACAGTAGTATGTACAGTAACATACATTCACATTGTTAAAATCAAATAAAGAAATATTACAAATATACACTGAGCAGCACATAAAAATACTATATAAATATATTGATTAGCAAACTGCATTAATTGCTTAAGAGTTAGAACTGGGAAAAAGGGTGGAATAGAATTGGGGCTCACTTAAAGGAAATTATTAAATTTTTAGGACACATGTAATATTGTTTAGATCACAAGTGTGAACTGCTGTCATGAGGAATTCACACAAGATTTATGTATTTATACTAAAACAATTGCCAGCCAAACAGAACATGCAATCTACCTCATTAAATCCCAATTGTTTCCTTGATTGTTTTCATTTGCAAGTCATGTGCTTATAATAAAATAGACACCTACTTACTGGTGATACTTGAGACATTTAATTATTATTGGCATTAGAACATTGGTATCATATCATTTTAAAATGATTGGATTTATTGATAGATGATGATTTAGTTGTATCAAAAGTTCTTGTCTAAAGTTCATTTCAGTTTTATGTATATTCTATTGAGAATAGCTAATACATTTTAATACACATGGGTCTTCAGTACAATTCTTGAAATAAATATGCATCAAATTAAATAAGTGAAAAAACTGTTAAGTGATTATCACTTTATGACTGCCATTTTTAATTAGTATTTCTATATATATGTTAGTCTTTTAATTGTGTACTTTATTTGATAGAAAAATTAGAATTTTTCAGTAATTAAGTTTATGTTTAAAAAACTATTAAATATAAAAAATATGATTTTTAAAATCAGTATGTAGTATTGGGGAAGGGCACATCAGTGTAAAAGTGACTGTAATGGAAAAGATTATGTGTGAACTATAAATTAATGAGTACACAAAATTAATGGAATTAATTATGCTTATACATTGAAATGTATGATTTCTTTAAATTCTGTGGACACCAAAACTTGACTTTTATATCTAACAATTACAAAAGATTTGTTAAAAATAATTTGTTGACCTTGAAAGTGAAAAAAAATAAGTGATAAAGATATTCTGTTGGAATTTAAATTTATTTGATTTATCTTGGAGTTTGTTTTGATGTTGGACAATATTTAACAACTTTTTGGCTTCTTCCTGTTTTTTTAGTTAACTTTCTAATTACACTGCATTATAAGCAAATGCTAACAGCTGTAGTTGCAATTATACCATTTTCTTTGCTCTGCTTATGATCACGATTTAATATTTCCATTTTTCTAATCTTAAAAATTTGCCAAATTATTTTGGGTGATTTTGTATCTCAACAACTAAATTCAGAATAGTAATCATACATTTTATTCTTATTACAAGTTTATCAAGTTTTCAGTGATTTATCATGAGATTCTGATTTTTCAAGGTAAGTAGAGTAATGTTACCACTCTGAACTCACCTGGAAATATACCCTTTGTCTATCATCTGTGTTGCATCATCCATTGTCTATCAACAAATGCTTATGAACACTCTGGAGGCTTCATTTTAATTACATTTTAATAGGATTAGGTATATAACTCATATCTTGAAGACATTGGATGAATGTAATGATATTACATCAGACTGAGTTTGTGAACACTCTAGAGGCCATATTTCAGATCAGATTTTGATCAAACTTGATATGTGAGTTTGTATCATTAAGATCTCAGATGAGTTTGAGTTTTGAGTAAAATCCTTAATAGGGGCCATGAGTGGCCGAGTGGTCTAAAGCGCTGTCCATTATGGATCACTGCCATCACACCTCAGTCTGCGTGGGTTTGAGTCTAAGATATGGTGAATGTGAATATGTGAAAAAGCTTGCCAGTAGCTACTTGTGGGTTGGTGGTTCTTTCTGCGGATTTCCCGGTTTCTTCCTCCACCATTAATACTGGCTACCATGTATAGCCTATCGTGTGCTGAAAAATGACAATAAGCCTCAGAACAACAACAACAACAAAATCCTCAATAATAACGAGGATCCAGGCTGATTAGATTGGGAGAATTGAAGTTGCATTCTATTGGCTATGAGTCCAGTGCTTTAGCCACTGAACCACTGCAATTCCTCAGGTAGGGGTCTTAATTATTTTCAAGTTATTACTCCAGGGATGAGACCTTAACTGGGTAAGGACAGACCCAAGAATCCCTGCTGACTTATCAAATTAGCTTAGAATGCCAAATAAGTGTTCATACTTTGATGGTATGACAAACAACAGTTTCTTTGAATCTTTGCCTTTCCCCAAAGGGACAGGAAGTGATTTAAGTGAAAATGGCCTGTCCTTTTTATCTAGAGAAATTGATTATATATATATATATATATATATATATATATATATATATATATATATATATATATATATATATATATGTACACCACTCCCCTCGATAACTCGTGCCCGGATAACTCGCGAACCCGCTTATAATGTTGTGTCCGGCATGGCTCCCGATTTTTTTTCCAAGGAAAATACATTTTAAAATGTCTTAAACATGAAAAAAGTCATGATAATAAATTGTAAATTGGCAAATTTAATCTAGATACATAGTTCGTTTTTTATCATCGAAAATGGTGATTACCATATATTCCGGGATATAAGTTGCTACTTTTTTTCGTTTTTTTTTCTTAAAAATGACGTGTCCGACATATATGCAGGAGCGACTTATACGATAAATTATTTTTTTTAACGACTGTGACTGATGCGCAGTGATGCTGTGCTTTAGCGAAATGCATCTGCCGGTATACGGGCAAGCCAATTGCTGGAAACTTACGGTACACGTAAGTATTAGACTATAAGATTATCAAATTAAATAGTCAAATAATATTAGTTATATATGTGTTAAAATTTGTTGTTATTACTAAATAAAAAAAAAATTGAAATAATGATTGCCATTGTATTTCCTTTATTATTCGGCATGTACATCTTACAATCTTTCTGCCTCTAAATTCAGTTGTTGTAAATTTCAGCACATTTTCCCACCCAAGCTGCTAGTCAAAGTCCTTTGAACTTGCCGCCCAGCTATTGCGTCAGGTTCTTTTGATGTACTCAAATAAATACGGAATGCAAAACTGGGATTATTTTGTTTTTTTAAACAACGAATTATGTCACTGTAAATCGTTTCCGAGACTTCTGGTAGCGCTTCATAATATACTTCAATAGTAGTTTATAAAAACACACAATCATTTTTTTCGGTTGGTTTCACAATGGCTTGTTATAAAAAAAAAAACAGAGCATGAATATTTCCTCTGATGATTGCTCTAGTTTTAAACTCTGGATTAGGCCAAGAATGGCTTTATGGAGAGAACTTCAAAGTACCGGTAATTAATAAAAAAAAATAACTGGAAGGCTGGTGAACAGTTTCAATAGATGGGTGAATTCGCAATGTCTTCGTTAATGTATTAAAATCATTGTAGCGTATAAAGTGCCTTTAAAGTTTGCTTGGGTTGTGGAAATGACCAATATATTAATACGTACCGTTCATAAAATGGAGCATTAATAAAATATAGTTTCACAATAACATTGTATGATTTAAAATTGTTATATTAGCGTAAGTCAATAAGTTTTGTTTAAAATTAAATTCGTGCCATTTATCATGGCACCAACAACTAAAAAAAATATGCAGAATTTAAGTTAAACATCGTAGCACTTGCGAAAGAAAACGGAAATCGTGCAGCAGAAAGAAAATTCAACGTAAGCGAGAAGATTGTGTATGACTTTTGTAAAAAAGAAGACGAGTTAAGGTCAACAAAAAAAAAACAACAAGAAGGGAAATCGTAGTTGCAAAGCAAGTTGGCCAGTTCTCTAGGAGAATCTATGAAAATGGATTGTGGAACAGCGTGCTGCAGATCATGGACTTTCAACAATTCAAATATGATTTAAGGCAAAGTCAAAGTCTATTGTAATACTGGCTTTTATATAACTCTTAAACAAATGTATAATATTTCTTACACGAAGTTGGAAATTACCAAGTCGCATGCAATGGCTGGCGGTATCAAAGACGTGATTATTTAATTGCGGAGGAGCGACTTATATGCAGGAGCGACTTATAGGGCGAAAAATACGGTATTGCCTGTAAAGATAGAATCTATATTGTGAAATTTGCATTTTTTCAAAATGTTAAGTGATATTTCTCAAACGTGTCACAAACCGTAAGTGTTATCGTGTTCTAATTTATGTCGTTTTAAAGTTTTAGACCCATTAAATTCATGTTGGTAATGGTTAAACCTTGTGAATTTATTTTTCTTCCATTTTACTTCTACCACAATAAAAATCTACACATCGTTCGATCGACATTGTTTTTTCGAAATGTGTCGATCTTTTGTATTTGAAAAAAAAAACCGTCTACTTTGGATCAAACAATAAAATTTAATGTATACCATTCACCACAAAAATAAGTGATGTAATACACAACGTGTGAAGTACATGTGCTAAGCAAATGGAAACCAGGAGGAATAATGTTTAGATGATTTCCTCAATATACTGTAAGTTATCCTGAAATTAATGTTACTCTGTGAAGAAAAACTAAACAAAGTACACCGATATGAAAAGATATTTATCCACTGTGAATCTTAGCGCGCTTATTAATTAAGTATTCAACATGCCAAGCAACCCCACCCCCTTTTCCCTGTGCATCGATCCCATTGTTATATTTGTTGTTTGTTATATGTCCCTCGATAACTTGCGGCCTCACTTATATCGCGGTCGATGTTTTTGGACCCCAATGTGCGCGAGTTATCGAGGGAGTGGTGTATATATATATATATATATATATATATATATATATATATATATATATATATATATATCTATCTATATATATATATATATCTATCAATATATATATATATATATATATATATCTATCTAACTATATATATATATATATATATATATATATATATATATATATATATATATATATATATATATATATACACACACACAAGATCACAAATGGACTTGTGTTGAATCCCCAGGCTTGCTTAAACCTATTGTTACATTCCTGATCATTACACATTGTTTATTTTTCTTGGGAAAGCATCTTTCCATGCATTTGAGGATAAAGTTCAAATTCTGCTTCTTATCAGATTTCTTTTATAAGACTGATATGGAAACTATAAAGTTTTACACCCTGTAAATGAAAGCTAGAGAGAGGACAAAGACATGTATATCATATATACTTGGATCAATATAGATCTGCCATCACATAAATGCAATGATAGATCTGGGTCTGTGCAGTTTGTTAGGAGTAATGAGTAGAACAAACAACATAGATCCTGATTTACTGGTTTCAGTTTGTGATTGTGGACCAGGGTCTGTGTTGGTTATAGTTGGAGCTGCCTTGTACGTCAGTATATAAAATATTCAAAAACTTAGCTATGGGCATGTATAAATAGTTTATTTCCTCCAAATTTTAAATCATGCATCTGGGGTCAATTTATTAATAAGACATACTTAAAAGCTTAGACTTATAATAAATCAAACATTTAAAAAAGATTAACTGAAAACATGGCTTTTTTACACCAATGAAATTTTACACCAATGACTGATAGCAAGAATATATCTGAAAACTATAATGTGCTGTTACTTTTTATATCAGTATCAAATATTGAAAGAATATTCCTAGTCCTATAACCATTATATACAATAAATGACATAAAGATGAAATATCTGTATAAATAATACTAGTATGGCTACCTCTTTTTTAGCAGATTTTGATGAAAATTCACTCCGACTGATAACAGGGTCATAGATAAATCACTATTGTTGCATATTCAACAAGAGTGATGACTTACACACAAATGAACTTCTATGCAAGTGCATATGGTAAAATAAATGGATATTGAAGCCTTAATAACTTATACATTAATCATTCCAATAGTATTAATATAATTAATTTTACTCACTCCACAGAGTAATGTCCTCTTTGACCTGGAACCTTGAGATGTTCAGCAACAAGCTGTCTCTGACCTGGGTTCTCTAAAAGCTCATTCACAGTGTAAAATCCTCTCTGACCTGGGTCCTCTAGAAGCTCAGTCAGTGTAAAATCCTCTCTGACCTGGATCCTTTAGAAGCTCATTCTCTGAGTAAACTCCTTTCTGACCTGGAATGTCTAGAAGCTTATAAGTTCCATAGTAAAGCCATCTCTGACCTGGGATCAATAAAGGCTTAGTCTGTGTAAATATCTCTTTGGTCTGGGACCGCAGGAAGTTCAGTTTCATGTATCATTATCAAATTTACTTAGCCCTCCTGCCCTCAGCTCTCATAAAATGAACTCATCATAAATTATTAAATCATCAAATTTCTGCAATTTTGTACATACATGTATTACATCTAAAAATTATCTTTCATGTAGCATTTAATTCTGACAATGTTCACATCAACCCCTATATTTAATTTAAGTATATATTGTTATATTTATTATTTTTCAGCCTTTGTTCAATTAACTGTATCATCAAGATAAAACTAGGAAGTTTATAGATTTAGATGATTAGGAGTGCATAAAATGTCAAGGCATCCATCAGTATTTCTAAAAATTGCAAGAAACTGAATCTTACCAGATCTAGATGTTAGGGTCATCAAAAGACTTGTTTTAATTCGTTTCTATTGATTTGTTTGTATAACTTAAAATGTTACAAATTTGATATAAATGTATTTCTTTAACTAATTAGAAACTGAAGCATACAAAAGTTTGGTGTCAGGGTCATTGGGTATGGGCCGCCAATCACAGATGAGGGTCAGGGAGGAGGAAGATGACACAGATGATGATGTGGAAAAACAATTTGCCTCAGCACTCTCACCTCGTTTACCCATGAGGTATGTAAAATACATTGATAATAAAAAACATGCACTATTGGATTAAAAAGTTATGGAAAAACACAACCTTTTTAACAAGTTTTAATCAATTGTTGTCACCAAAGCATGTTTGCTGTGATCTCGTTTAATTCGGAATAATGTCTTTTTTATGATATTGTTTGTTTTAGGTAATTTTGAAATGTTATGTAACTCCAGTTCAGTGAATGGTAAAAACATCTAATTTATATTTAGGATCTGTGTCTGGTAGCTAATATAACAGCTGTGTGGGATGATCTTAAGATTTGATCATACATATTTTACAGTGAAAAAGATAGACTCATATATTCGCTGGAACATAATGTGCTATCAGATTAAAGTTTGTGATGTTTCGCATCAAATCTTCAGCAGAACAAACAGGAGTTAGAAGAACCTTATTATATGATGACATTTTTTTTGGTCTACCCAGTTCATAGCTGGATGTATATTCTATAATGAACTTGTAAAGTATTCTGTCTCATTGTGCCTTACATATGAACATTTTCAGTAATCTGTCTCATTATACCTTGCTTATAAACATATAAGGTATTCTTTCTCATTGTGCCTTACATATGAACATATAGGGCATTCTGTCTCTCTGTGCCTTACATATGAACATATAGGGTATTCTGTCTCACTGTTCCTTACATATAAATATATAAGGTATTCTTTCTCATTGTGCTTTACATATGAACATATTGGGTAATCTGTCTCATTGTACCTTGCATATGAACATATAGGGTATTCTGTCTCACTGTTCCTTACATATAAACATATAAGGTATTCTTTCTCATTGTGCTTTACATATGAACATATTGGGTAATCTGTCTCATTGTACCTTGCATATGAACATATAGGGTATTCTGTCTCACTGTACCTTACATATGAACACATAAAGTATTGTCTTATTGTACATTATGTGTGAGCACATGAGATATTCTGTTTCATTGTTTTGATAAAGAAAGAATAAATTCGTGATCAGACTTTGAAACACAGACAAAAATATTATGCTAGTATTCATGGGACATATTTTATAGAATGGGTGAAACCTAATTTTTGAAGCAGCTTTTATGTGTTGGTGAACATTAAGCTCAATACATGTCAGAATTATAGGTACAGAACTGAAATACAGTAAAATATGGTCAGGACAAATACTGATATAATTGATTTATGATTAGTGTATAAGTGTAACGTAAATTTTTTAACTACAGTGAAATTTCTGGACAGTGTTGTGTGTGTGTATATATATATATATATATATATATATATATATATATATATATATATATATATATATATATATATATATATATATAAAGAGAGAGAGTTTGGCAGTTTTTTTTTTAATGAGAAAATATTTTTGTTCAGTTTTAAACCTGCAGTTGGATTTCAAAACTTTGTCATGCAATTTTTTGACATTATTTTAAAAGTTTGTAGTACTAGTAGCATAAGTAGTACTAGCTGCAGAAGTAGGAGTAGAGTTAGTACTAGAGGCAGAAGTGTGAATAGAAATAGAAATAGTAGCAGAAGTAGAAATAGCAGTATTTATGAAGCAGATTTAGGAATGGAAATAGTATTAGTAACAGAGGTAGGAGTAGAAATAGCAGTACTAGCAGCAAAAGGAGTGAAATTAGTAATAGTAAAAGTAGAAATAGTAGTACTAATAGCAGAAGTAGGAGTGGAAATGGTATTAGTAGCAGAAGTAGGAGTAGAAATAACAGTACTAGTAGCAGAAGTAGCAGTAGAAATAGTAGTACTGTACATACAGCGGAAATAGGAGTAGTAGTAAAATACATGTAGTAGTTGTTGCATTTGATTTTGTAGATCACATTCGAACAATAGATGATCCTTAGAAAACATTCTAAGTACTTCGGTATCAAACATGTACATAACATCTTGCTATTTAATTTTTCAGTCATAAAATGGTCATGGAAACTTTAAAGTCTCTACTGCAATAAATGTGTAGCCTATAAATGGATCTTTCCATTGTATTTTGAAAGAGTGTGGGTGTGGCCATATTTGTGTAAATTGGCATTCCACCATTATGGTTCTGATATTACCTTGCACTTGGTACTGTGGGAAATATATTCAGACACATTTGCTGAAACTAATTTATTTGCGCAAGCGGTTAAGTTAAATAAAACAAGATTTGGTGAAATTGGTACTCTCAGATTTGATTTTTTTTAAAAAATTGACATTTTTCTATATTATTTCATTTGATTAGTTATTTTTCTTTTAAATTCTGAAGTAGCAATTCATGAGTTTTTCATCTGTTATTTTTATCACTGTTATAAAAAAAATTATTTTCAAAAAGGTTCTGAAATTGTTCACAAAGGAAACTTTTAAATGATGCCTTTACAATTGTGCTGTGTAGAATAAGTCCTAACTTATCTACCTTTTCCTTTTTTTCATGTATTTTTTCATTCAATAATTCTTTTTATGTTTTTGTGAAAATATCACATAATGACTGTTCCAGTAAAACATATGGGACCCTTGGAAGGCATTTCATTTATATTACCATATATACTCACAAAAAGATGAGTCATACTCCAAGCAACATAGATCCAGATCTGCTGTCACATAATACTCTGGTGTATCAGGGTCTGTGCTGTTTGTTCTACTGATTAATCCTAACTGCATAAACCCAGATCTGCTGGTGCATTATGTGAAGAAAGTTCTGGGTTTGTACATATTCTAGTTGGACCTGACTTATAATCAAGTATAGCTGGTAAAACAACAGTTATCTTATTCATTTCATTTTCCTACATATTGACTTTTCGAAAATACAAAGATATTTAGTGAACATAAGTGTCCTGATTGAAGTATAACTTTTTTGTTTACTTATATTATAATAAAACTATTTGCTTTTGTCTTTGAGAGTACATGAATACTGAAGTGCTTGTGGTTTCTCCTTCAATCTTTCTCTAATGAAGCAGGTATATAATTAGTACCCATAATCAGTACCTTAATTGTGGTGTGCAAAATATGGAAAGGTCTATACATTCTACATATACTGTTCTTAAAAGTGACTATTAAACATTAGGGATTAATCTTATATATTTAACCGTATATACTCAATAAAACTGAATCATGGTTACTACAGTCCTTTGTGCAGTGTTTTTTTTTACTTGTATGTATATACATTTTTGTTTATCACTTTTGTGTCTTTATTTTGTTAACATCGAGCATGCATTATAAATAATTGCTTCAGAGCCACTTTAGACTGTAGACATGAGCCTCACACATTGTAAATTAACACTATATGGTTTTGTCATACAAGCATTGAATGCTGCAAAAAGACATAGTAGTCACAATATCCATCTGTCCATCATTCAGCCAGTCTGACCAGTGTTAACTTTTGATTCAAGTTTTTTTGAAGGGCAGCATCTTCAGGTTTCTTCAGTGGATTGTCATCAGACTTTGCCCATAAATACATTGGGGGAAGGAATAGAGATAGAATTATAAGAATGTCAAAGGTCAAGGTCAGCAGGTGAACTTGTTTTAGTTTGAGGTGTGTGGTCATTGATTAAAGATCTTTGATTTGGCAGTAGTATCTATTATTGTCATCAGAAGAAAGCATATTTTTTGTTTGCATGGGATATAAAGATTGCTACTTTGTGGAGGTCAAAATGTCAGAGGTCAGAGTTACAATGGTCAATTTTTTAAATTGGGGAAGTTATATAATGTGTCTGGTTAAATATTAACCTTTAAAACCAGATTTACTACTGTACATAACACAGCTTTTGTGTGGGGATGATCTTTCCAAGTGTCAAAGGTTAAGGTCACATAGTAAAATGTTTATCAGGATTTTAAGAATGAGGTTTTAAGATCTTATGAAGGGGCTATATCTTATATTGCAATGCATGTATTGTTGTCAGACTTGACCCATATTAACAGAGAAATGGGGTGATTGTAAGGTCAAAGATCAAGGTCACATCATTGCGTAGTCACATGTACTCCAGCAACATTATTGCAGGTTAATCTATGCTTTTACATTACATATTGTTTTACATTTAAGTGAATGTCACTGAAACAATTAGATCCAATATAAATTATTATGACCATGTCTTGATAAAGTGCTTGAGCTCTGGGTATTTTCAAACTTCATTAATTTTTTGTTTCTCTTTTAAATCACCTTGCATAAGGTCAGGTGAGCTTATTGTATGGCCATGCAACCAAATGAGCATTGTTCCTCCATTAATAATAGCTTTTTTAAACTCTGGAGACCATATTCTGATCCAGTTTTTATCAAACTTGGACTGCAAGTTTGTGTCATCAATATCTCAAACAAATTTAAATATGAACAACATTCACAAATATTGAGCATGTGATCCTTAATCTGCACCTGCATTCCTGAGGCTATATTTCTCATCTAATATTAGTCAAACTTTAAATATAAACTTATGTCATGGAGATCTCAAATGAGTTTGATAATGAGCAACATCTGCACATATTAATAAAATGATCTTGCATCTGATTGGCTGAGCTTGTTACCACTTTGGAGGCCATATATCTAATTTTTTGTTCAAATGTGAAATATAGAATTATATCATCAGGAGTTTGTTTAACTTGTATATTTTGCATGTATGTGTGTAAATTAGATAATCATGCATCAGATTGACTAAGCTTGTTATTATCCTTATGACTGTATTTTGTCTCTGATTTTGATCAAACTCGGTAAGGAGGCTATATTTTATCTGCCATTTTTATCCAACTTGGAATACAAATTTAAATGATAAGGTTCCATAATAAGCAAGATCAATACATAATAATGAGGTGTTCATGATGATTAGCTATGCATAATAATGAGGTGTTCATGATGATTAGCTAAGCTTGTTGTCACTCATGAAATTGTGTTTATTTTTTTATTTTGACCAATCTTGTTTAATAAGTTTATCTTACCAAGATGTTAAAAATAAGTTATGTTATGAACAGGATTGATATATTGCTGATTTGATCTTGGATCTAATTAAAGGAACTTCTTAACTACAAGAGAGACAAACATTTTTGACAAGTTTTGATATAAAATTTGGTGAATTGGTTAAATCTTCAATATGTTGGATTAGTTTTATTATGAGCAAGCCTTATGGATAGAAAAGAGAACTTGTATCTTATTGGCCGCTTTATTTCTGATGGGTTTCGATCAAACTTTTCAAAGGGATTTTATGTCATCAAGATGCCAGGTGAGTTTGGCAGTGCTATTTATAGCTATAGTTTCACCATAGTTTCTATGGAAACGGAAATACAGGCTGTGGTTTAAGGTATTGATTTTACAGGCAGTATTTTTTTTTAATGCTGCTTTGTGTGAGTTATATTAATTTATTATGTTTTTCAGTCCTATCATTGAAATTCATGAGAATGCATTCAAGTATATGAATCATGAATGGGGCCAGTACATGTAAAATATAAACCACATGAATCTGGACTGTAAAAATGACAATGGTATTTATGATGACTTAGAACAACAGATGAGATAGTCTTAATAGAAATGAAGTTATTTACAAAAAATTATGACTTTGCATTAATCAGTTCATACAAGCTACTGATGATATGGAAAGAGGGTGTCAGTTAATTCAAGAATCAGTTACACTCATTGTAGCCACATTCATGCCTACAAATAGCCCGATGCATGCCTACAAATAGGCACATGCATTCCAAGAAAAAGCTACATGCATGCTGTGCAAGGTTTTCTTCAAAATTCTTATTTTTAGCTGAACTGTCAGTCTTGGTCTAGCAAACTATGACATATATGAATTATGAATTGAACTTTGGGAAACTGCTGATGGACTTCTATTGGGATTGACGTGTCTGTTATGAGGTTATAGTGTGTCTGTTTGGTAGATACTGTTACCATTCTAAAGGTAGAATTTCAATCAAATTTTTCTCAACTTGCTGAATAAGTTTATTACATCATGATCTAGCCATGTTATATAATAAATGAGATCTTCATTTATTAAGGAAGTGATCTTGCATCTATTTATCAGAGCAGTTACCTCTCTAAGACTATATTTCGTTTTCAGTTTTGATAAAATGTATATAGGTGTATATAATCCAGATTTGAGGTGTATTCAATATTCAATGAGATCTATTCAAATTCATCATGGTTAGCCAAGTTAAGTTAATGAGGTAGAATTGACATTATATAAAGGCTCGAAGATAGTTTACATGAAGTTGCATTCTTCGAATATTACAAGAGTTCTGCTTAATGAAATAATTGTCATTTTATGTAAGCCAGATGAGCGATATTGGGCCTGTTTAGGCCTCTTGTCACCTTATATAAAGGGGGGTAGGTTTCATTTTTCTTAATACAGTGGTTCCCCTTTTATTAGACCATCCTATCTGTAGTGAAAAGATGACCTCATTAAACAGTTGGCATCAGCTGAGGGAAAAAGAATGGTCAAAATGTAGTTCTTTGTTCAGGGCATAGTGGGCTGCTACCAGTAAAAACATGGTTTTTCTTGAAAGGGGAATCACTGTATATACTTTTCTGATACTGAAATATCGCTATTGTCCAAATGGTTGCCAAGGAACCAACATCTGTTGTCATGAGTACATCCTCTCTATACAATTGGAATTATGCACTTGTGACTATCTTTACATGATCTTGGTGCTCATTATTGACTTTTATTTTGAACACATTTGATCAGTCACAGCCTACATAAGGTCTTGTGCAACACTTTCCAGACGTAGCCCTCTTGTAATATTTCAGTCAGTCTAAACCTAACGCCTCATCTACTAACTCTGCCTCACGCAATCCACCGCCACCACCAGATCTAGCATCTTCACGAGATGCACAGGACTCACCATCACCTCTCTCTTCACCAGTGTTTGTTCCAACAGGCATGAAAAGGTAAGTAACTCTACTAACAATAGCCAGGGTTAGTCTTTATTTCTAAGCAGAAAGTTATATCTTTCTTAACACTTTCATTTTTTTTTAAACATACACATCATCTTAATGTTACAATTTGAATTTTTTTTGTAATGTTGCAACATGTTATTGTGCTAATGGAATTTCCAAGACAAGAAATACCATATTTGTGATATAATATGATAATACTCTGCTTTTTCTACTGGATCAGAGTTATTGATTGCTTTCTTTACTTATTTTGTTAGTATTGTGTCTAAATTGCCTGTTTTAAATGTTTAAAAAAAATAAAATTCAAACTTGATACCATATTTACTTCCCTATCTTGTACATTGAACTGCACACGGTATAGACTCACATCTTTTGCCACTTAATCTGCTGTGCTGTCAGGTCTGGATTTACTTTTCTTGACATTTATTTTATTTCAGATCTGACTCTATGTTGTTCCTAGTTGGATGTGTTTTATAATATTTACTTGTCTTTCATACAGGTTAAGTTGATCTGAACTTGTCTTTTATAAGTATTTTACTGGTATCTCTTGTATAAGTTCATTCAATGCAGACTTGTTTAATGTATATGTATTATATGAGAATTCATATAGGTTTCTTTAAACCAAATATCTTTTATATATACTGGTATTACCATTCTACTGACAACTCTTGCACAGGATCATTTGATCTCACACAGGTTCATTTGATCTCATACAGGTTTAGTTGATCCATGTACAAGCATTGTGCATAGCATCTTTCATATAGGTTCATTTAATCTGAACTTGTTTTACATGGCATATCTCATACAGGTTTATATAAACTGAATGTATTTTACATGTATAAGCATATACCTGCCATATTCCCAGACAGTGTTTTTTTTTAAAACTCAAAAAGTGTCTTTAAATTCCATTGGATAGCAGAATATAGGCTTCATGTTTTCTTCAATGTTTATTGTTCCTCTCTCAATCCAATTTTTATATACAAATGTTTACATTCTTGTTTTTTAAGAGTAAACATAACATTTCCCTTGTTAGATATTTTTTTTTTGCTTCTAGCAATCAATTATTTTTAAATAATTTAAAAATATTGATTGAAATTATTATTAATGTTCATTTTTATTATTCTTTGCCATTTTGGAAACAGACCAGACCATTGGAGAGTGTGTTACATTCATAGGTTTGTAAGAATGACATCTCTCTTTTTCAGTACCAAGTCAGGTGCTGGATCTGCTATAGGATCCATTGGGAAGTCAATCAAACGAACAGGTACTGATGTGTTCCAAATGTGGCTTTTTGAATATCCATGTTTTACATGTACTTTATTTGTTACAGACATGTGTAACTTCCACATAAAAACTTTGCATCCTCAAAAGTGTGAAATTTTATTTAATGAAATACATAGACTGCCACAGAAAGGGATATTAGAAATAAAGTCTTGAAATTAAAAAGGATGTTACAAAATTACAGGTGATTGATAAAAAGAATGTCGAAACTATACTGGCAAGTGAATGAATGGGTTGTGCAAACAGTACAGTTTAGTGATTGAATGGGATGTACAAACAGTACAGTCTAGGGATAGAATGGGATGTTCAAACAGTACAGTCTTGGGATAGAATGGGATGTTCAAACAGTACAGTCCAGGGATGAAATGGAATGATAATAACAATAATTCTGGCAATAGGAAGGAATGTTGAAACAAAATATCAGCCTTCGTTATACTTTGGTCAATCTAGCTACCACCATCAGAAATGTATTATAAAATTGTTCAAATGAAAAAGTTGCAGTGCTGTCAAATTTGCAAGCCTGCATGATAGCGAATAGGATGTCACAGCTGTCTGGTCTAATTTTCTTATAATATGCCTGACCAAATTTTCCAACTGATATGGCCTCCGTTTCTAGGATTGCAATCAATTATGTGCATCAGAGACACTGTCCGGATCTTGATTTCCATGCTGATACAAGCCTGTACATGGGAAGTTTTTTTTATTACATATGTCTGATCACTATACAAATTGTAACTGAAGACTATATAGTTTGTATGTCCCCCTTAGAGAGAGAGACATTTTTGGCACGAGACTACTGTTCTTGTGTCTCACAACCACCTTGGCACTTTTTTAATGCTGAAAACAACTATAAATATGTTGGATTAGGTGGACAGTAATGAATATTTTTAAAGGGTAAATTAATTGGAGGATATTAAATAGTTTCAAAACAAAAAAAATACCCACTGTGTCTAAAGGAGTTTGGGTGGCATGGAGATTTTCAATGGGTTGGTGAAAAATCTTATGCGTTGGGTTTAGTGTTTAAATTTTTATTGCCAAAAACACAATGCATGAAGCTACTGTCAAAGCTGAATGCATCACACATTGAAATCATCATCATCACAAGTCCCTTAACCCAAGAGGTTGTTGGGGCACCACAATTGAATTTACAACCAATTTTCTCCATCCTTGTTCTCTACTTCCCTTTGGGGATCTCCAAATCTAATGCCTTAATGTTGTCTTCCCACCTCTTTTTACTTTGAATGAGACTACTGTCAAAGCTGTCTGCATCACACATGGTAATATGAATGATATATACATATTATGTAATATAAATAGTTAATGATTTCTGAAAATCATTTAACATAAGTATTTAATGTTGAGAAAAAAACTTTACACATTTTGATAAAAAAATCAAAATGTATAAATTTCATATGTGTCTCGTTTCAATGTTTTTACTTGTTGCCATTTTAATCTAAGTCAACTTCAACAAAAAGTTCACACAAGAGTTCATACCAGGTTATCATGTTGTAGATGTTTGAGAGAACATGCATCAGTGTAAAGTGGACTTAACTGGTAAAGTTGGTGGGTGGTGTCCTAACACCTGATTTGTTTTTTCTCAGATATGGTTTGACAAAACTGGGCAAAAATCCTTTGGGTGTGGAGTCACAAGACATGATTAACTTTTTGTGACTTTGTGACCTTCAAGGTTACAAAATGTTCCTCTTTATACAGTGGGGTTTCACTGTGCTTGAGTGTGGAATGCCTATTTAGGGATTGATCATTTAATTGGGGAAGGCCTGGAACTTTTGGAACAAACAATTTTTGACTATCACGACACAAAAATTAATTTGTGTCATATTATTTATTAATCCATTACAGCTATCAGGCTAAGAAAAAACATGTTTCTTATTGCACTGGTTTTTAAAATGAGGGTAGACAGTCACTTTTTGTGGGTTTTTTTGTTGTTGTTGCTCTGGGGCTTAATGCCATTTTTCAGCACACAATAGGCTATACTTGTTGTCCAGTATAAATGGTGGAGAAAGAAACGGGGAAATCCGCAGAAAGTACCACGAACCCTTGTGGGTTTTTAAAAAAAATATTATGAATATTTAATGCAATTTTTAAAACATTTTTAGTGGGGTATTCAAAAGTGCTAGGCTTTGTGATGAAAAATGGGGGATAGTTGACCAACCATAAATACATATTGTTTTGGTTATGATTCAGTGTTGTTGAATGAATAATGTCATGTTAATGATAGTGTCACAAGTATGAAAAAAAACTGTCTGTTACAGTCAAAAGCCTATCATTATAAACTGAAATCCCTCAGCTCAGTCTGTTTCTTTTGATTTTTAAAGGTGCATTCATGTTTAAGCAGGAGGGAGTGGGGATAGCACTTGTTAAAAATGGCCTTGGCCTTAGGTGAAATTATGCAACCTGGTTGTTAGTTACTTGAATGCATATAGCATAGAACTGTGAGAATTTATGCAAAATAAGGACACCAAATCTTGCATGCTTGCCCTGGTTATAATCCAGTAATTTGTTTTAGGTGAGTAAACAAGTGATGTAGTGTAAACATTGCATGTAATGAGCGTTCTTAATATGTAAAATACCTACTCAGCACATGGGGCTCTGAGTGGCCTAGTGGTCTAAAGTGCTTTATGTTACTGATCACTGCCACCTCACCTCTGTCTGCATGGGGTCGAGTCAAAGATTCAGCGAATGTGGATATGTGAGAAAGCTTGCCAGTAGCTTCTTGTGGGTCGGTGGTTCTTTCTGCGAATTTCCCGGTTTCTTCCTCTACCATTATTACTGAGCAACATTTATAGCCTATCGTGTGCTGAAAAATGCTGTTAAGCCCCAGAACAACAACAACAATATACTCAGCAAATCAATTTGAAACAGTTTTAAAGACTTTGATATTTAAACTGATGTACTAAGCCTACATTCGAGTTTTAAATTAAGTAGGTTATTCTCATCAACCAAACATGACACATGGCTAATATACAAAGCATGCCATTGGTGGCAAGCCAGAAACAAAAATCTGTAAAGTTTAATTCTGAAATTTAACAGACAATGGTAATATTTTCCAAATTTTCAGTTGCCAAATAAGTTGTTTTGATGGAAATAATCATTGGCTTAACAGCCAGAATCTTTTAGACCGCTTCACTGGTGACTTTGACAGTTGCTAGCACCACCTAGACACTTATGAACACATTTTGAAACTATCACTATTTTTGGCAAGTGTAAGTGAATATTTTTGCCATTTTTAATTTAGTAAGGTATTTAGAGTGACAATTGCAGAATAGGATCAAAATGGCAAAAAAGTAAAAATTTGCTTTTTATTTCTTAAATGTTTTTGTTTATTTCCTTAAATGTCATAATTTTTTATTTTTTTTATATTTTTCTTCTTGATTTTCTGATATTTTGTCTCAAAATGGTGAAATTTCTTTTTGAGGCCTCAATATTTGAAATTTCAAGTTTTTTCCCTGAAAATACATAGAATTTTTAAGATTCTTCTAGAAAGGTCTAGGAAACGTTTGAAAATTTTGAGTTTATGCAAGTTTTTGGGTGACCCTAATAGTACAAATTTCTTGTTTTCTTTTAAAACTTTCAATATTGTTGTTTCCTCTGTGATCTTAATAGATTTTCTTATACAATCACACTTAAAATTGTAAAGAAAAATATGAAGTTTTCATAATTTGATTCTACTGAATTTTTTTACTCTTGGGAGTAAGTCCAAATTGGGTGACCTCAGATGATTGATGATAACTTGACATGTTCTGAGGAGAAAATATCTTTCCTAGCCTTTTTATTCACTGTTGGAAATGGCTGACTATCACAGTTTTTTTATGTGAAAGTATTAACAAAAAGTTTTTGTTTGGGTATGTATGAAGTTTTCCCTTTGTTGACAAGAAAAGCATTAATAGTCAAATTTTAGAAGTGTTGAGTCTGTATTATTTTAAAAAAAATTTTTGGGCCATTCCAGTTGTAACATTCTAAACATATGAGATTGAAATTTCAGGAAATTTGAAAATGTAATTATTACTCATGGAAACAAACCATTTCAAAATACTTTAGAGCATAGCTAATTTGATTATAATATTGGATGCCTATATTGTCATTCATTCAGAGTTGACTTACTATGCTGCTCCATTCAAGGAAGACTTTATTAAAAAAAAAAGTCAATGGCTCAGGCAGATATTAATTACCTCATTTCTGCATTATATTTATGGCACCAGATTGTGGTTTCATTTAAAGGTTTGGAGTGATTTCCCTTAGGAGTATCTAATGTTTGGTTAACTCTACTGCAGAGTACAATGAAATATGCAAAACCTTTTCTTGTAAAAAAGATGACTTAAACAAGCATGAGATCATTCTTAAATTAAATCAAATTATTATTTACTTTACTTTAATCTCTTTAGTATAAACTTTTTTGTAGGAAAAGGTAAAACTATTCAGTAATAGAGACCAGCCAGAGCATGGACAAATATATCTCTAATGTACTGAACTTTTCTCCTAAGATTATTGTTCCAAAGTATTTGGTTGTATGACATGATTACCGTATATGGTCAATTATAAGTTCAGTCCAAACATTTACCTCAATGCTGATCTGCTGTTGTTTAAAGCACTGGCAGATCAGACTCTCTGTTGTTCATTTTACTGATTACTTTCAACAGACTACATAGATCCTGATTGCCTGGCAAATTATGCAGTGGCAGATCTGGTTTTATGAAGTTTGCATTGGATCACTCATATAAGTGAGCATATATGGAAATAAAATCTTTTAAATAATGTCTTTCTTAACAAGTGAAAAGCTTTCATCCCATTAGAATGAAGTATGATTTATACACAGGTATTCCATAACTGATCTGTCATTCCAACATTTAAATTTATGAATGTATTTTAAGTTTAAAGTACTGTATATACTAGTAAGTCAAATCCAACTGTAAACTGCAATGACTCTGTCATGCTGCCACATATTGCACCAGTAGATCATGGCCTATATTAACTGCAGTTCGACTCAGTTTTATAAGTGTACATATATATCATATGGGTATGACTTAACTAATGGAAGCAGAGCAGTTAAAACCACTAAAACATCAAAAAATATGCTCAAAAGAAACCAGTTATAAAAACTGTTATATTAATAAAAATTACAAATTTGTTAAAAAAATATCATTTTTTTTTCAAAGGATACCATATTGTATTTGGGTATTCACAACAAGATAGACTTAATTGGAACGTTTGGTTAGTATCTTAGCAACAGATTTTCACAAGAATGTGGCTATCTGTGCCATAAAAGCATACATTTACTAATTCTAATTAGTGTGTGTCTTGAATTTTTAACTTAGCTTTATATTTTATTTAGTCATATATCTGCAGTGTGGTAGTTTATAGTAATGTCTAGCACTGGGGCATCATGCCGCAGACATGTAACATGATGTCCCATCCAGTCACATTATCCTGACACCAGGATGACCAGTCCTAACACTAACTTTTTAATGCTGAGCATTTAGTGAGGCAACAGTTAGTACCATTTTTATAAGTCTTTGTTATGACTTGGCCTGGGTTCAAACTAGTTACCTCCCGCATCTGAGGCAGATACTCTAACCACTAAGCCAGCAGAGTGGTCTCTATTAGAAAAAAAGATGAAAAAAATGTGCAGAAATTTAAAATCTACTACAAAGTACAGCATGTCTTATTTAACACCATCTTTCTTTATTTTATATGAAAACAATACAGGCAAAAATTAATTAACACCTGTACAATTTTCTAATGCAAGTTTTTGACATAAAAATATAATTTCTCACAACCATACAAATTGAATTTTCATGTGGGGTGTGATCTTGCTCTCTATCTCTCTCACAAACACACACTATTTCATGAACTATATTTGAAACAGCCAACAGCTTCACTTATGTGAAAACAAATGGATCCATTCATTCATCTATAAATTTAAGCATCACAGAAAATATACTTTTTTTTATAAAACCATGAAAACTGATGGCATGAAAATAAATGAATCTACAGTATATGCTAGGATGGGGATTTTTAATCATGTCTTGTCACATCATGAAGACCAGACCTTTATTATATTATTTTTTTTCACCTTCTTGCACAGAAGAATCTCTTCAAATAGAAAACAATGCACTTAATTATGCCTTTCTCCCTTCTAGGTTTTCCAATAGACTCGGACCTGGACACTGACACTGAAATTAATATTGAGTCTCCATTAGGCAGGAAAGGCTCAAGCGCTGATGATGATGATTTTCATGACTTTTACAACTAGATGGAATGGATAGACTGATATTAGTACAAAGAGAACATTGATCTCCAGCATAGCTTCTAATCCTATTAAACTATTAGTCATTGAATATAATTTGCACATTTTTTTTATAGAATTTCAATCTTGTGTTTTACTTTACAAAAACTTGTATTTATGATTACTCTTATCAACAGATATATAAAACCTGAAACATTACTTTTTTAATGTAATGATCCACTTTTTTAAAAAAAAGGATGAAGCAATAAAATTATCTCTTCTAATTTATTACTAGTACATTTATGTTAGCAACTTCTCATAATCTCTCATTTCCACTTTTATGTACAAAACATTTGAAGAAAAAGCACAAATTGTTTTTCCAGTTTTTACGATCGTAAAGTATTTATATTAAATTTGTTTCTTACTCCACTGTGGCATAAGTGTTTTTTTTCCCCCTCACATTTACTTTTGCATACATGTACTTGTCTGTGATCTTGGTGACTTGGGTGATTGTGTTTCATCAGTTTTTCAGATATGTAGTAAAGAATTTCACAAAATGAAAACCTACCATAATCTTTCTCTTATTTTTATCCCAAAAGTCAATTCATTTTTTAAAGAGTAAGATGTCGAGAAACTACTTCTGATAGGCACACAAAAGTTTCGAAGCATTAAATGACATTTATTCAGCAATGCCTACCATACAGTTTTGCATCTTCATCAATTACTGACCTCTTGTTTAGTTTCCTTAGAAAAGTGCCAGCAAAGTTCAAGTTTTTAGTGAACAAGTGAGAGAGTGTATACTTCTGCCTTTGGATGAATAGAGTGTATACCTCTGACATTGGACAAATAGTGTATACCTCTGCCATTGGAAAAATAGAGTGTATACCTCTGCCAATGGATGAATATAGTGTATACCTCTGCCATTGGACAAATAGTGTATACCTCTACCAATGGATGAATAGTGTATACATATTACATTGGACATATAGAGTGTATACCTCTGCCATTGGATGAATAGAGTGTATACCTCTGCCATTGGACAAATAGTGTATACCTCTACCAATGGATGAATAGAGTGTATACATATTACATTGGACAAATAGAGTGTATACCTCTGCCATTGGATGAATAGAGTGTATACCTTTACCACTGGACAAATAGAGTGTATACCTCTACCAATGGATGAATAGAGTATACATATTACATTGGACAAATAGAGTGTATACCTCTGCCATTAGACAAGTAGTGTATACCTCTGCCAATGGATGAATAGAATGTATATCTCTGCCATTGGACAAATAGAGTGTATACCTCTGCCATTGGACAAATAGAGTGTATACCTCTGCCAATGGATGAATAGAGTGTATACATATGCCATTGGACAAATAGAGTGTATACCTTTGCCATTGGATGAATAGAGTGTATACCTCTGCCATTGGAGAAATAGAGTGTATACCTCTGCCAATGGATGAATAGAGTGTATACATATGCCATTGGACAAATAGAGTGTATACCTTTGCCATTGGATGAATAGAGTGTATACCTCTGCCACTGGATGAATAGAGTGTATACCTCTACCACTAAATAAATGAGCATGGCCTCTGTACAAAAAGGTGTTTTTTGTTATTTTTCTAATATCAAATAAAAAAATTAAACACCAGATCTAAATAGCTTGTACTGATGTCTTTTTGCAAGGATACAGCCTGCATTGTTTAAAGATTTTACAAAACAGGCCCCACATTTTTTGTCTTGTATTTCTGCTAGTTTTAACCATCATGTATGTAAGATATGACTTTTTGTACAGGAAAACATTGATTGACATCTTCTCAATAGAATTTGACTGAATCTGACAGTAATCTGGCATTAAGGTTCATTTAAGATGCTGATACACAATAAAATATGGTTACCATTACTAAAAAGCAGAAGAAAAAACCTATCAAAGATTTCTCAAATGCCACTCAACATAATACAGAAAAACGACAGAATGCATCCTGGCATGGATGGCTTACAATTTTATTCCAATGACACACCATAAAATGTTTTGCCATTGAGATAGGAAGTGTTTTCTGTTTATTGACATCATGATGATGTCGGTTATCAGAGCAGATATGGTGTGCCACTAAGAGTGCCATCTACAGGTGAGTATGTAAAGACGTCCTAAGGATACAAGATCTACCACTGCATTGAAGGGGTGAAGATTAAAGAAACTTTTGCTGTAATAACCTCTTTGTAAGAGGTCTGTCGAGATGCTGGAACAATCTGGTCTATGGGCATGGAAAGGAGATGAAATGATACTGATATGGGTAAGGAAATCCTAGATGAATCAAATGATAAAAATGAACAAAGGCTGATTTCATCAGTTACCATCCAACCTAGGCTGTGAAGGATATAAAGGAATTTGTTCATGTCTTGAGCCAAAACCATACTTACAAAATGCCTTTGTAGAATATCATTCAGGTATGCTTACGTCTTGGATGATTAAAGTAAGGTGAGGCGTGTTATTACAGTCTAGTGTACTTGTCAGCATCCATGGGGTGATTTTGAGGCCAAATAGGAGTACTTGGAACCATATTATCACTCCATGGTAACCAAACCTAAGGTATTTGTAGAATCTGGCATGAATGTGGAAGCTTGATAAAAATGTCTGATGTATCAAGGCGTAAGGCATATTCATTGCAGTGGACAGACTTCTTTTCATTTTGAATTTAGGTGCTTTGATGACAATAAGAAAAAAAGAACAGGGTTTTGTTTAATTTTGTTAAGTCAGGGGGCAGAAATGGATTATTCCTGTAGACTTGTTATCTCTTAATCCACATAATATTAGCATCTTTTTATGGATGTTATGAAAATCAGTCTAGTGTTAAAATGTGCCAACACAGCTGTGATTTGTTATTTGTTGTGAGAGTTAAAGAATAATAGCTTTTATTCCTTAGTTCCAGTTCTCTTTCAATATGTAAAGTTAATGAAAATTTATTGTGATCAATCTTTGCTTATTACTTAATAATTCACACTAGGAACATAGTGTTAAGCATTATGATTTATATTAACCTTCACAGTGAAGCTGACTCAGACCTTGCTAAATTCTTCAAGGATGAGTCTAACAAAAACATTTTGGAGACATTCTCCCTAGAATTTGGAATTTTTATCATGAAAAGGGGCATTTTGGGAATGTTAACACCGAGTCATATGGTATTTTAAACTGATTCCTCATCACTCAAAAAATTTTGTTTAAATTTACTTTCAGATGCCACTTTATGCCTGATTAAAAAATTATCATTAGAGTTTATGTATAGATTAAACCAAAATTAGTTATGTAGTTTTGTTAGGGTTGCCTTTTAATAGCAGCAGTAGTAAAAGATGCTGTTGTATTCTTGGAACAAAAAACTTTTCCTAATAACAAGTCCTTAGTATGAAACACTTTTGTTTGTTTATTCACCTATAATAAATTATAATTTCAATTTTTATGAATTGACTGTTTTCTACATTTTAAAAAATGTTCTTTTTACACAAAGATATATAATAATAAGTGCATTTGTCTAACTTTAAAACAAGCCATGCTTTAAAGACATGCTTTCAAACAGTCAAATTAATACTTTTGTTCTGTAAATTGCAACAGTTGATATGAACTTTAATAGTTATACTTGTTTCTTGTGATGTCTTGTATTTTGCTACATGGTCATATTTCTAACTTGTATGTTATCAGAAAACCTCAAAATAGAAACTAATTTTGATTTTTAAAAAATGCTTGTTTTCTAAACTAAAATGTTTTTGATTCCCTTTATGGTCATAAGGGATCAATGAAAACAATTTTATCAAGGAATAAACCTGGAAGTTTTTGTTTCAAAAAGTGTGAGATTCCTGCTTACTCATAATCAGTTAACCAATGATCGTTCAAAGGTTTATAATTGCAATTTGTACTATTTTTTCCCCCCAAGACCATGGATATTTTTTCTCTTGGAAGAAGGCAATATGGACTATTTTGCTGACATGAGATTGTGATGTTAGTCTTTAAAATTTAAGGGGAATGAAGTGAACAGCAGATTTTTTCACACTTCTAGCCTTGAAAAAAATGAATGGTAGTACCAGTTGAAGATACTCAAGTGGGTTTATGTATTTGTGTCTATATTAGGCAAAAACTGAAAAGGGTAATGAGTAGAGATGATGGTGTCTGTGAATTACTAGAACCAAAAGTCTCTATGGCTGGAACTTTCTGTTTTGCCTTAACCAATGGATTAACTTCTATTCTAAAAGGAGTGAGTGGGAGAGAAAGTTTAAATGTAGCTGAACAAATTAAAGCAGGGACAATTACTTTCCACAATATTAGAACAAAAGAAGAATGGTTTCCATTAGTTTTGTAAAAACAAAAGCTTAAAAAATGGACAAAAGTGATTGTTTTTTATTTTATTATCAAATATGTATTCAAAATAGAAAGATATTGTTTTAATACATTAAAAGGTACAGGACATTAATGGTAGTAGATTGGTGGATATCCTTTCAGCATTTGTAAAATCATCAGAGGTACTAATAGCTACATTTATATTGCAACAAAGAAAATAAAATTTTGCTAGAAATAAAACATCTGTAAAGTCTGGCAATCTGTCATCAGATTAAATAAATTTACAATAAATCACTGAAAAATGTGAATATATCATAGGTTCCTATGAAATGGTGCATTTTTAAAATAAAATCTGATAATCCCTAAAATGTACAAGTTATAAACGATATTGTTTACATCATTTCTGACTAGTACAAAAAGCCCACATCTGCATTTTTATTGCATTAAAAAAGTTATGAAATTTAACCTTTTTACATATCCACAGATATTGCAAATCTGCATTTTTTTTATTGCATTACAACAATTATGAAATATAACCTCTTTACATATCTGTTGATCCACAGATATTGCAAAGCCCAAAACAATAAGATAAAAAATAAATAATTTTGCAGAGTCCTTGACTTTATTCCACAGACGATTACAAAATCTTTCTGAAGTTTAAATTACATAGTGGCATGATAAGAAACAAACCTGAAATTAAGCAGTATTGTAAGTTTTCCTAGTAGGGCATCCTAACTAATGTTATGGTCCTTTTTTATGCATTCATAAATAGTGGACAAGCTTCCTTCAATTACATCATGTAACCAATATCTACAATATTAATTAGCCACAAGTCCACATGTGTGCCATCTCATGTAAAATAAAATAGTAGTGGACATGATTAAATTAGATGAATTACTTTTTACTGAAATTCCACCAGGAATTTAATCTGATTTTATGAAGATAGTTATGCTATGTCTACCTGGAACTCTACTTCCCGGACTTTGTTAAACTGGTCTGTATTTTTGCCCAATTATATAAAAAGTGAAGTACAGCCAGGCCACAATTGAATGAACATGAACCATTAATGATGAGTGCATGGCAAAGGACCCTACTAACCACAATGTACTTTGGAAAGGGACTTAAACAGAGGAATGTGTTAAGAATGCGCATTCAGGGGTTATAATGCCTCCAATGGATGACATTAAATCTCATTCAATGTTTCAACAATACAACTGTTTCAAATCGCTTCATATGAAGTGATTATCATATTTTCTGCATGTCCTTGGACAGTTTTATTTACAAAAACCAAGATTTGCTTGGATAATAAATTTTCATGGTTTGAAGTTTTTCAACATCTTTTTAAAATTTTATATTTGCACAGATGCTTTTAGATGGTGTTGGTGTCGTTGAACTTAATGCCATTTTTCAGCACAAGATAGGCTATTCATGGCGGCCAGTATTAATGGTGGAGGAAGAAACAGGGAAATCACCAGAAAGAACCACTCACCCACGAGAAGCTACTGGCAAGCTTTCTCACATTCAACGAATCCTAGACTCAAAACATGCAGAGGTGAGATGGCAGTGATCCGTAACGGACAGCACTTTAGACCACTCGGCCACTCGGGGCCCCTCAGATGATTTTAGACAAAATTGTTGTAAAATGATAAATAAAGACAAAATAAAAACACTTTTAAAATGTGGAGAAATTGCATGTTTCTGTATAAAAAAAGCCATGACAAGTTCATCCCTGATTCAAACTGTCAAAAACGGGGAGAACCACAGTGCATTATTCATTACATTACTGACATAATGAATACAAGTTTTTAATATTATAAAAAATAATGACCTGTAAAATAAATTTGTAGAATATCTCACCCTTTATTAAGAGAGAAAACTAACAATCTCCATATTGAGAATATTTAACATTTTCAAATACAAGTTTTTAATATAAAAAATAATGACCTGTAAAAAAAATTTGTAGAATATTTCACCCTTTATTAAGAGAGAAAACTGTAACAATCTCCATATTGAGAATATTTAACATTTTCTTCGTTGATGATAATTAAACATGCAGCTGGTCAATTGTCATGCACATATACAAGAAGCAGTTACTGCATATACTAACACATCAATAACTGATCACAAAACACCTCCTTATTTCATTTTTTATACATCATTATGAACTGATAAGTGTTGGAATGTAATTTAGTTTATTATTAGTTGTTGTTGTTGTTGTTTTGGGGCTTAACGCCATTTTTCAGCACACGCTAGGTTATACATGGCGGCCAGTTTTAATGGTGGAGGAAAAACCCGGGAAATCTGCGGAAAGGACCACAAGAAGCTATTGGCAAGCTTTCTCACATATCCACATTTGCCGAATCTTAGACTCAAACCCATGCAGACAGAGGTGAGATGGCAGTGATCTGTAACGGAGAGCACTTTAGACCACTTGCCCCCCCCATTATTAATTAAAACAAGTTTTAATAAAAACATAATCTGGGATCAGTTATTTAGCTCTGTTAGTAATACATAGCACCAACCTTTTACTCTCCTATCAACTAACAAAAACTATTGCTTTAAATACCTGGAAAACTGCAATTTTTTTTTGATAATATCAATTTTCATTTAGCTTTAATGACAAGCTGTGATGGAACTGCGTAGTATTTATACAGACTGTTATTGGTTGTTTATGATGGTAATAGATTAAAAACATAACAGATTTTATTACTTTACATGTTGTTTTTCAAGATGTCTGCATTTTCCTTTGGACTAAAATAGACGAAACAGGACAAGTAATGTTGGTTTCATTCATTCATTTATTTATACATCACATTGGATTACTTTCCTGTGTGACTTAAGGGATAGCTAAATATATGTGTGGGTTTGGTTGCTTGGGCTTAAAATTTTTCTTGTCATTACTTTTTGGCAAAAAATGCAAGATTTAGTAAATTTTTGGACAGAAGAAAATTAAATTAATTATCTTGTGCCATCAAAAACATGCAGAAGATATAGTACATATTGTCTTTCAAATTTCAACATTTTATGAGATAATGTTTTTAATTTATCAGATTACTGAACTGTCCTATCACAAAATGAAATCACAGCCCAGTTTCCATTGACCATCCACTCTGCATCTTTTTCTCTCACTGCCTTGGCTTGTCCCTCTGCTAGCCCTGTCTGAACATCAGCTTTTAGGGCTCTCAAAGTACAAAGTGGAGCTGGGTGGAATCCACGAAGACTTTCTGCAAATGGTGTTGTAGTGTCCCAATTTCTGTCCCCAACAAGTTTTCTATAATTCAAATCACCTTTGAAAAATAGTAGAGAAGATTTGCTGAGTTCTTTGTGAAGATCTGAACAGCGCATTTTCATTTCACTGAAATCAAAAGGTAGTGTCCAATAATCGTGAACCTGTAAATTCCATGACTTGTTGCTCAACCTGCCCTTCCAGCGCTGAAAAATGAAATTCATGGCAATACTGTTGCTTCGGCCTAGTGTCTGTAAAGTCCAGTCAAAATCTTCTTTCGTCACATCTGATACAAACCAGGGTAATGCCTTCACATGGAAGTGAATGCTGGAGGCCAACTTTGTTGACAGAAGAATCTCTGCCAGGCAAAGGTCTGTTACAAGTTCAAATCCTGCATTATCCAATATAATATCCACCCTTCCAGGTGCAGAGGCTCTGAAAGAAAATGAATTATTTCAGTTCACCTAAAATTCATTGTTTGCATTATATCTTTAGATCATCTAAGCTTTTGCCAACTCCTATAACAACTAATTGCAAAGTACATAAAGAAACAAGACTCCCTTGAAGAGCCTGACATTCTGCTGGCTTAAAAGAGTATCAAGGAATTAAAGATAAATTCATTTCTTTTGTCTTTATATACTTTTTAACTGCAAAGCAAAGAAGGCATCTCCAATATCCTTTAAAAACTTAAACGTACCAAAATATTTTCCTGCATGTTAAGTTAATATGTTCACAATATACTTGTTGTTAGGCTTAGCACCATTTTTCAGCACACGATAGGCTATTCATGGCGGCCGGTATTAATGGTGGAGGAAGAAACAGGGAAATCACCAGAAAGAACAACTGACCCACAAGAAGCTACTGGCAAGCTTTCTCACATATCCACATTCATTGAATCTTAGATTTGAACCCACGCAGACAGAGGTGAGATGGCAGTGAATACAACTCTTGAACCTTATACCATGGATAGGTCATTGAACTTATCACAAAGGTCACTGATCTTGTCATAAAGGTCACTGAACTTGTTACAGACTATGTCAAGATATACCCACATCAGTAACATTTCAGTTTCAAACTTAATCCATCAAAGTTCAGCAAGAATAGCTGTACTTTCAAACTTTTTGTGGACCTGATGCAGAAATGAATGGACAAGCAGCAGACTGTAACTTGTGTTAGGTACCAAATACTGCATTCCTCACACCAGACATGTAGAGATTACTGCATGTGGTATCAAATGTTTACCACGAGGCTTGAGAATTGGCAGAACTGTACTTTGAGAAAAGCTACCATTTTTTTTCCATGGAGGTAATAGAAAAAAAATCAGATCTTTGATAAGATATATATTATTATGCATAAGTAATCATATCATAAAATGACCATTTTGGATACACTGTACTGTCAACTGTTTGCTTTCCACATTATGAAATGACCATTTTGGATACACTGTACTGTCAACTGTTTGCTTTCCACATTATGAAATGACCATTTTGGATACACTGTACTGACAACTGTTTGCTTTCCACATTATGAAATGACCATTCTGGATACACTGTACTGTCAACTGTTTGCTTTCCACATTATGAAATGACCATTTTGGATACACTGTACTGTCAATTGTTTGCTTTCCACATAATGAAATGACCATTCTGGATACACTGTACTGTCAACTGTTTGCTTTCCACATTATGAAATAACCATTCTGGATACACCGTACTGTCAACTGTTTGCTCTTTCCACATTATGAAATGACCATTCTGGATACACTGTACTGTCAACTGTTTGCTTTCCACATAATGAAATGACCATTCTGGATACACTGTACTGTCAACTGCTTGCTTTCCACATTATGAAATGACCATTCTGGATACACTGTACTGTCAACTGTTTGCTTTCCACATTATTAAATGACCATTCTGGATACACTGTACTGTCAACTGTTTGCTTTCCACATAATGAAATGACCATTCTGGATACACTGTACTGTCAACTGTTTGCTTTCCACATTATGAAATAACCATTCTGGATACACCGTACTGTCAACTGTTTGCTTTCCACATTATGAAATGACCATTCTGGATACACTGTACTGTCAACTGTTTGCTTTCCACATTATGAAATGACCATTCTGGATACACTGTACTGACAACTGTTTGCTTTCCACATTATGAAATGACCATTCTGGATACACTGTACTGTCAACTGTTTGCTTTCCACATTATGAAATGACCATTCTGGATACACTGTACTGTCAACTGTTTGCTTTCCACATTATGAAATGACCATTCTGGATACACCGTATTGTCAACTGTTTGCTCTTTCCACATTATGAAATGACCATTCTGGATACACTGTACTGTCAACTGTTTGCTTTCCACATAATGAAATGACCATTCTGGATACACTGTACTGTCAACTGCTTGCTTTCCACATTATGAAATAACTATTCTGGATACACCGTACTGTCAACTGTTTGCTTTCCACATTATGAAATGACCATTCTGGATACACTGTACTGTCAACTGTTTGCTTTCCACATTATGAAATAACCATTCTGGATACACCGTACTGTCAACTGTTTGCTCTTTCCACATTATGAAATGACCATTCTGGATACACTGTACTGTCAACTGTTTGCTTTCCACATTATGAAATGACCATTCTGGATACACTGTACTGTCAACTGTTTGCTTTCCACATTATGAAATGACCATTCTGGATACACTGTACTGTCAACCGTTTGCTCTTTCCACATTATGAAATGACCATTCTGGATACACTGTACTGACAACTGTTTGCTTTCCATATTATGAAATGACCATTCTGGATACACTGTACTGTCAACTGTTTGCTTTCCACATTATGAAATGACCATTCTGGATACACTGTACTGTCAACTGTTTGCTTTCCACATTATGAAATGACCATTCTGGATACACTGTACTGTCAACTGTTTGCTTTCCACATTATGAAATGACCATTCTGGATACACTGTACTGTCAACTGTTTGCTTTCCACATTATGAAATGACCATTCTGGATACACTGTACTGTCAACTGTTTGCTTTCCACATTATGAAATGACCATTCTGGATACACTGTACTGACAACTGATTGCTTTCCACATTATGAAATAACCATTCTGGATGCACTGTGCTGACAACTGTTTGCTTTCCACATTATGAAATAACCATTCTGGATACATTGTACTGTACTGTCAACTGTTTGCTTTCCACATTATGAAATGACCATTCTGGATGCACTGTATTATCAACTGTTTGCTTTCCACATTATTAAATGACCATTTTGGATGCACTGTACTGACTACTGTTTGCTTTCCACATTATGAAATGAACATTCTGGATACATGGTACTGTCAACAATTTCATTACTCTGGAAAACTTAAAATATTATTGTCAAGCTGATGGTGTTGTAAGATAGAGATGTTACGAAAGATACTGCAGTTACCTGTGTGTATTGGGAAGAATTGATCATAACTACATTTCATGCTTTTTGTAAGAAAAGCCAAACACTCTATATGCCATTTTTCTACAAGATATACTTCTCATACGCTTGAATAGACATGTTAAATCTTAACTTGCTGCTGAATCAATCCGTAAAATGTTTGTGTAGTTTTTATGGAGAACCTTTGAATTCCAATCCAAATTTGACCTTTTAATTTCTGCAAAAGCACAGACTGAAGATAATCCAATGTGTCAAAAACACAGCTTACCGTAAATAAGTCCACAGTGGTTTCAGATCATTAATAAGGATATGGTCCTTCAAGGTTTCTACTTGATCGAGTGGGCAGCCAGTTTGAGAATTTTCAAATCCTGCTGATATGGATAAATCACACTTGTTCCCCCACAAGGCAACCTATGGAGGAGGAAGAGGAGGGAGATAACATTAATCTAATTATTAAAGAATGCAAAGCAAAACATTTTACAGTAAAACATGTCTTGTGAGACCACACCTTCTGCCAATAAAGAGCAGTCTCTCAAGACAGGTGGTCTTTCTCACAACAGGTTTGTGCATAAATACCTGTTTTCAAGTTTAAAATGCAACAGGTTTAATATGTGAAAATATCCACAATTGCTATGCATGCATTTTATTCATTATTCATAGTTTTTGTACAAATACTGCAATGATTTCATCTCCAGGTTATTCAGTATAATAATAAAGATACAATTCTGTCATAAAACAATTACAATTAAAGTTAATGATTATGGACTGCAAAAAGTAATAAATGGTAAAATTAATTTATCATAAGTCAACTTGATTTGTCAATTTTAGACTAACCTTCTAAGTAGCATAAGAAAAGCAGTTAGGTATCATGTTCAATAGAACTGTAGTGGTGTTTTGTTAGGATCATTGAATAAGGCACCAATATATATACCCCAATGAATTAAATGAAAAGACAGAACAAACCTATCCAAAAAAGAAATAAACTTATTTAAAGACAAAAACGAAAATGTTTATTCACTGATGACATAAGGAGATTATCTTGACAAAGAAAACGTGCTGTTGCTGTTGTTGGGCTTAACGCCATTTTTCAGCACATGATAGGCTATTCATGGCAACCAGTATTAATGGTGGAGGAAGAAACAGGGAAATCACCGGAAAGAACCACCGACCCACGAGAAGCTACTGGCAAGCTTTCTCACATATCCACATTCCTAGACTCGAACACACAAAGACAGGTGAGATGGCAGTGATCCGTAACGGACATCACTTTAAACCACTAGGCCACTTGGGGCCCCCAAAGAAAAGGTGTAACAGACTGCATCACAGTGAACAGATAATTGCTTGGTGTGTGGGTTTTAATACTGGTAACATAAAAAAATATCAGTATACAACATGAAACTGTTACAATAATTATTCAATCTGAAAAACAATAATCACTTACTAAAAATAACTGCTAAGACTGAGTTCACTCCAGGCATTATGGATTGACTCCAGAGACAAATGATATCCTACTATGAAGCCCTTTTAAAAAAGTTCTCATTAGGCTACTGGGATTTTGTGGTTTTTCACAAAAGATGTAAAAACATTGTAAACCTCTGAGTTGACTATGTTAATATGAGAGTGCTCATTTTGAGAAAGCAATGGTTAACTGTAATGGGGATTTACAGGACTTTGACACTACAATGTGTGTATGTGATTTTTAACATTGAAAATTTTCAGTCATATTACAACAATGTCTTCAGTGTGGTAGTTTATAGTGACATTTAGCACTGGGGTATCATGCCACAGACATGATGTCCCACCCAGTCACATTATCCTGTCTTGAGGCTGACAAGTCCTAAAACAAACCTCTTACTGCTGAGCGCCAAGTGAGGCAGCTGTTCGTGCCATTTTTGTAAGTTTTTGGCATGGTTAACCTGGGGATCAAACCCATGAACTCCAGCATCTGAGATGGATGCTCTAACCACTATGGAACTAGAGCGGTTATTTTATGAACCCATAGCTAGACTCAACTGTTGTATTTTGAGGGTTTGAGGGATTGTTTTATCGCAAAACACCCCCATGAACAGCCATGCTTCAGTGGATTAAATAAAGGTAAGTGGTATTTTTCTGTTTTTGAGATGCAGTCATGCATGGCAGTGTTAATTTTAGATCAATCACTTTGCAGACTCCTAAAAGGACATCATTAAAATTGACTGAATAAATGTTATTGGTTTTCCACTTGTTTTTGTTAAATGGTCATTCATAGTGTCAAAATATCTTTTTGGTCAAAATATTGTATTGTTATTCATGTTCTGCCGGTGTTTGCTAAGTTAGTATATGTAATAAAGTCAATCTGTGCATCATATCAGTGCTCACAAAAGACAGGTGGTCACTCACAGGAGAGGTCATTCAAGACAGGTTCTAATGTACTATGTTATTTCTGTAAACATGCAAGTGTTCCACAATCATGACATAAAAACATAGCAAATTAATGATGGATTTAATACATTCTCCTATACAACTTAATCTCCACAATAATGAACTTTTTTGGGAAAATTGATTTCATAGCTAAATTCATTAAAACTGCATATTCTCTAACATTTTTGTCATTTCCAGTATTTGATATACATTACTGGTCTCTGGTGAATCCTTCTAAGCCCATACACTTCTATGGTATTTCAATTTCTTGAAAGGTCAAAGAATTTTTCTTGAATAAAATCATATTTTAAAGCATCATTAAAAAGCTTAGTAACTATATTCTACATTTCTTATAAATATTAGGCTTAATGAAACTGTAAGGACTAAATAATGGAAGATATAATTTATCTGACAGTAGTTTTAAACCTTCTAATAGGCACCTTGTATTGCTTTTTCAAAACAACAAACCAGACTTTCAAGAAATATCCAATTTTCTAACATAATCTACTCTGATTGTAAAAACCATTTGCTTCATAATTAATCTGTCATTAAGATCATATTCTTTAATTAAATTAATTTAATTAATCATATTAATTAATCATATTTTTTGATTAAGTTATTTCCACAATCTTAGTGTTAATATTATAACAATAACTGTAACCGCATGAACATGTACTTATTTTAATACTATTTTTAGTACTGTAGCCAAATGAACATGTACTTACTTAAGGTCCCTTAAATCAAAGTAAGCTACAACTGCATTATTGCAATTATTTTCAAAGCATTATTTCTGAGACTTTTTTATCATAATTTAGAGACATTACTGAAGTTTAGTGCATATGACTAAAAAATATATTTCATTCAGTGCAAATTAAAATCATCAATGTACATTCAGTAACACCATAATGTAAACAAGGTCACTATAAATGTTTTTGTTTGTGATTTCAATTATTAATGTAGCTTTAACAATTGTTCAGTCATATCGCTATGATGTCTGCAGTGTGACAGTTCATAGTGAAGTCTAGCACGGGGTATTTTGCTGCAGACATGTGGCATGAAGTCCCACCAAAGTCACATTATCCTAGCACCAGGCTGAAATGTCCTAACACTAATCTCTGAATGCTGAATGCCAAGTGAGGCAGCTGTTAGTATCATTTTTGTTAAGTCTTTGGTATGACAGCTGGGGTTTGAACCTGTGACCTCCTGCATCTGAGGCAGATGCTCTAACCACAAAGCCCACTACAAATGTGATTAATGAACTATTTTTGATGTCTTAATACTTTTACCACATTTTCATGAGTCAGCTGTTTAAATTTTCCAGGCAAAAATGAAACTAATGGTAACTTTTTACACTTGAATGCAATAATGCATAAACTAAAAATAATAAACTAGATCAAAAATGGGGAAAAGTTGCTGTTAATATGCTAATACCATTCTTGCCACAACACATCATGATAAAAACAAGATTTCTTTTTTACTCCTATACCCCCTGACATGGTTGTGTTTCAAAAAAACATTTTGATAATTGCCTAACAAGTGTCATAGATCATCATCCAGTGCCTCTCCACTGCTCTGTACCCTACACTGCTTGTCCATACGATCTAGAATTAAATACAAAATTTTTTCTCTGTGCTACGTTTCACTGACAGGCTCCAGTCCAACATACCTATCTGACAACATTCGTGTGTATACACATGCATGATGCTTACACTCCTCTTCTGACACTCGCATTCTCAATATTCCCACTATAAAGTTGAAATCATATGGACAACATTCTTTTGCATACCAGGGCCCAGCAACATTGAATAAATTGCCACCAACACTTAAACACAAAGACAGTGATCTCATTCATAAGCACCCTTAAAACCCATCTATTTCAACTGCAAGAACAGTCATACCGACCTAATAATGTATCCTTACCTTAAAATTTACAGCATGTTTTTCTGTTTCTAATTTTGAGGCTTTTGTTTTTTATTTTTTCAATCATTTCATTATATATGTTTTTTATTCTTTTTATGTATTGTCAAATGTTGTAAAGCGCTTAGAGCTTCTAAAGATTAGGCGCTAAATAAAGTTCTCGCTATTATTATTATTATTATTACTAGACAGAGGCATTTACTATTGGTATATTACCTGTAAAGTCCCCATTAAACTTGAAATTATTATGTCCACATCCTCATCCAATAATGTGGTCAGTCCCAAATGTGATATATATTAATTTTTCTAACCAGACAAGCATATCTCATGGTTTGACTGCATCTGACTGATACTGCTAACATTATGCTGGTAAAGAATAACTCAGTTCTGACCAGGATTCAGAGTATCCAGCAGACTAATTAGAACACCAGTACCAACCAATCTCTAATGATTGCAGCAATGAACTTTAATGACACAATATCTTCAAATCCCATTGAACTATTTTGAGTAGCAAAGACTTCTATATTTTCCTATAGAAAACAAATGGCATGGATTGTTGTTGATAAAATTTACGATGTTATCAGAAAAGCAGCAAAGCTAAAACCAGTGACACCTGGCAGTGGCTAGGGGAGGTAATGAACAATTTGTATTGCTTATTGTCTATGAGATAGAAAAAGACTATTGTCATCTTGTAGTAGGGTTGGATTCACAAGGTAACAGTGTAATATTCATAACGTAATATGATTGGGGAACATATTTGAAGGAGAGATTATTTTTGAAAATAATTATGGGCCATCTCTAAAGTTATCCTCATTACAGTACTTCCAGTATCCATGTAATTTTGGGAAGAGAGCTTGGAAAGGTAACATGCTTTTTAACACAAAGCAAATTTCTTTTCATGGGTTGCCACAAATTTGAAAGAAGATAAAAGAAGGTAATGTGTTATTATATGGTACTCATTAACACTGATGTCATTTCTACCAGACACCCTAAAGTATATTTATATCATATTCATCAATTTGGATAACCTAAATTCTTACTGTAGTTAATGCATCTTTATGTGGTACTCATCAACTCGGACATCTATACTGGATAACCTACATCATATTGTTTTTCTGTTTTATGTACTTTTGGGTTCAAGCCCTTCCTTATTCATTAACATGACATGATGTACAATGATTTCTGAAAGACTGTTTGTATATTTTTTCCTGCTTTGAGTGAGGAGTTCATGCAAAATTTCACAAAGTGTTTTTATGCATGTTGGCAAATTAAACGTTTTGATGTATATTGGCAGGTTAAAAGTTTCTTGATGCCTGCTGGCAGATAAAAAGTGTTTTCATTTATGTTGGCAGTCAAAGATGACAAATAATTACATGATTTCTACAGAAAACTCATCTTGTCTGCAATACATACCAGATATACATGTTCGTACACAATTATACACTCAAACATGCACCTGCATATATAACTTCAAAAAAACTAAGATATAAAATACAATGCTGAGGCAATGCTGAAGCAAGACACCATAAGTTCACTTAGCCCATTATGTTCAAGTGAAATAAAAACAGTGATGCAAAATACAATTTTTAGGTGATGCTGAAATACTTTTGTGCCTTATTTCCAGGTGATCTTAAAAGTTAGACAAAAGTGCAATGCAGAGTTAGTACTCAAGGATCATTCAATAAGCTCACACGATCTTTTAGGCAGGTGAGCTAAAAACACAATATGCTGTGGCAATAGGCTCATACTGTAAGACCTTATATTCACATGGACTTATAGGCAAACTTAGATGCAAAACCACAACATGCTTTGGCAATGGGATCATGCCATAAAACCTTATAGTCACATGGCCTTATAGGCAAACTTAGATGCAAAACCACAACATGCTTTGGCAATGGGATCATGCCATAAAACCTTATAGTTACATGACCTAATAGGCAAACTTAGATGCAAAACCATAACATGCTTTGGCAATGGGATCATGCCATAAAACCTTATAGTCACATGGTCTTATAGGCAAACTTAGATGCAAAACCACAACATGCTTTGGCAATGGGATCATGCCATAAAACCTTATAGTCACATGACCTTATAGGCAAACTTAGATGCAAAACCATAACATGCTTTGGCAATGGGATCATGCCATAAAACCTTATAGTCACATGGCCTTATAGGCAAACTTAGATGCAAAACCACAACATGCTTTGGCAATGGGATCATGCCATAAAACCTTATAGTCACATGACCTTATAGGCAAACTTAGATGCAAAACCACAACATGCTTTGGCAATGGGATCATGCCATAAAATCTTATAGTCACATGGCCTTATAGGCAAACTTAGATGCAAAACCACAACATGCTTTGGTGATGCTGCTGTTGCCTCTAGAAAAGTGATACATGTGTCTCCATGTCTATTTATTCTGGTTATACATCAAAGAGCTATATGAATTGTGACCTGTGTAAACTGTTGAAACAGTTTTTCTACATCTAGCTCTTCCTCATTCTCCAGGTCCTTTACAATTTTCATGCTGTAGTTGAGTAGGATAAGGATTGCTCCTTGAGAGTTCAAAAAAGCCTTTTGCTTCTGTTCTTGAAAGACATCCAAGGACTTCAGGATCTTACTGAAAAAATCAAACATAGCACTGAAGTTAAACAAATGATGACAAAAGCTAGATTCACTAAAATGCTGGTCTAAAAAGCTGATGTGATGAGAAAATGAGACGGAACAATTGGTAACTTTCTTGTTATACAATACACATCACCATCTGTACTTTAACACTTGGATGCAATACCACAACAGAACGTAGTTTTGTAATTTTTAAATTTTTTAACAAGCTTACAAGTAGATAGAAATGTTGAATTTTCATATCATTGGCAGTTTTAACAATAAAATACACTTTTGAGTAAATTATTTTGCATGTGCTCAATTAGGTTTTTCAATAAATATGTATGGCAAGGTTAAGCTTACTGCAAGTTAATCACATAAAAATGAAGGCTAGGGCCTAGATGTTGAGCTCACAACTGTCTTAGCTTCATAATAATAAAATCCATCAAAAAGGGTTTAGGAAATTTAAGCAAATGAAACCTTGACATAAATAGTGTCACAAAATGAATTATTTTAGATTATAATGGCTCATTGGTTTTTAGGAAATATATGCCCATGAAAATCTTTAAATAAAACATCATCACAATATGTCTGTTATTGTCACCTTGACTCAAGGTCATGGGGGAATTGAGTTGGTTGCTGAATGAATTGTCTTTGCTTTATAATGATTCATTACAAGTATTGGGTTGAGGAATATGTGCAATATCTTTAAAGGGGTTAAGGGAATATGTTCTAAATCTTTAAATGGGTTAAGGGAATATGTTCCAAGTCTTTCAAGAGGTTAAGGGAATATGTTCCAAATCTTTAAAGGGGTTAAGGGAATATGTTCCAAATCTTTAAATGGGTTAAGGGAATATGTTCCAAATCTTTAAAGGGGTTATGAGAATATGTTCCAAATCTTTAAATGGGTTAAGGAAATATGATCCAAATCTTTCAAGAGGTTAAGGGAATATGTTCCAAATCTTTAAAGGGGTTAAGAGAATATGTTCCAAATCTTTAAAGAGGTTAAGGGAATATGTTCTAAATCTTTAAAGGGGTTATGGGAATATGTTCCAAATCTTTAAAGGGGTTATGAGAATTTGTTCCAAATCTTTAAATGGGTTAAGGGAATATGTTCCAAATCTTTCAAGAGGTTAAGAGAATATGTTCCAAATCTTTAAAGGGGTTAAGGGAATATGTTCCAAATCTTAAATGGGTTAAGGGAATATGTTCCAAATCTTTCAAGAGGTTAAGGGAATATGTTCCAAATCTTTAAAGTGGTTAAGGGAATATGTTCCAAATCTTTAAAGGGGTTAAGGGAATATGTTCCAAATCTTTAAAGGGGTTAAGGGAATATGTTCCAAATCTTTAAAGGGGTTATGGGAATATGTTCCAAATCTTTAAAGGGGTTATGAGAATTTGTTCCAAATCTTTAAATGGGTTAAGGGAATATGTTCCAAATCTTTCAAGAGGTTAAGGGAATATGTTCCAAATCTTTAAAGGGGTTAAGAGAATATGTTCCAAATCTTTAAAGGGGTTAAGGGAATATGTTCCAAATCTTAAATGGGTTAAGGGAATATGTTCCAAATCTTTCAAGAGGTTAAGGGAATATGTTCCAAATCTTTAAAGGGGATAAGGGAATATGTTCCAAATCTTTAAAGGGGTTATGGGAATATGTTCCAAATCTTTAAAGGGGTTAAGGGAATATGTTCCAAATCTTTAAAGGGGTTATGGGAATATGTTCAAAATCTTTCAAGAGGTTAAGGGAATATATTCAAAATCTTTCAAGAGATTAAGGGAATATATTCCAAATCTTTCAAGAGGTTAAGAGAATATGTTCCAAATCTTTAAAAGGGTTAAGGGAATATGTTCCAAATTTTTAAAGGGGTTAAGGGAATATATGCAAAATCTGTAAAGGGGTTATGACAATGTGTGCAAAATCTTTAAAGGGGTTATGAGAATGTGTGCAAAATCTTTAAAGAGGTTATGAGAATGTGTGCAAAAGAAAAGCTTTGTCACAGCTACCATTACTATTGCTGGTGGGAAGCAGGAAAGGGAATTCTATGTCCTACCTTTCTATTATTAACATGGCTTTGACAACAATATCACAATGTATTTATTATGACATGTATCAGGACGTCTGGACTGTGACACAAGTTATATCACAACCACTTTGTATTGATATATGCATCACATGCTACACCACTCTACTGGTTTAACTTCTGGAATTGTTTTGTTGTCATATACGCTGTGACAACCATCAAGGTGGAGGAATTCATTTTTCATGATAAAATTTCTTCTGATTCATATATATTGCTCATTGCTGCATGAGCTATAAGTGAAAAATACTCTTTCAACATTACAGGTGAAATGATTCATCAATACATCAATGAATCAATACTTTAGCTGTTATCAATACACATGATACAAGATGTGGAGAATCAATATAAAATAATACATAACCATATGAAAGTTATTTTCATTTTTAGCAGCCAAGAATATTAGTTGTTTGCTTTGTTATTTATTAAACTGAGAATTTGTCTGAGACAGTTGTTGAAGGCTCAGGAACTCATTTTTGGTTTCTAAAAACAAAAAGACTTGAGAATAAATGCCTTTTACAAATTAGCACAAAGTGATGTGGTTCGTAATCTGATACCCATCTCACCATTTCCATCCTATTATCTTATCCCAACAGCATGTTCAGTAAAAAGATGTTCCCAATGTGTTCCTCATGTAAAATGAAGTACTTTTCTCATTATTTAATAACCACTATTGCTCATAGTTTCTATGTCAATTGTGTTGTCTTGTCTACTTTGGTAAAATCTGAAAGCTACACTAACAATGTGTCGTGCATTGGCAGTTGTTTTTTCCAGTCTCAGAAAAACAATAACCACCAATTAGAATTTAATGTATGACAAAGAGGAAGTATTGGCAAAAGAACTGAGAAACTTCATGCAAAAGTATTCAATAATTGGTATGTAATGTACTTAATTTGAATCATAAATGGGTAAATTTTTGCAATGTTTTTTTAAAAATGCAAATATATTTGATTAGGTACTGAATATACCGATTGGATAAATAAAACTAGCACAGACTCAGCAAACTGGTAGATTTCAAATTCCAAAAGTTTGTTAGCTTGTATACATTTAAACTTTTTTACAGAATGGGAATGGGTGTTGCCCATAGTTTTTCTTCTTAAATAACAAAAACAAGTACTCGAGACCATGGAAGCTTAATATATCTGCTGAAAAGTACAATGTTCATATTCATTCCCACTCTCACAGCCAGACTTGTTTTAGACGAGATTTTCTTAGCAAAAGGAAACTGCATTGTTTCTTTTATTCTGAAGACAACCTCATGGTGACATGAAATTGGTAACGTTTTCAAAACATTCATGCAGTGCAAAACAAAAGACGTGATGGCTAAAGTGAGTCCTGCATCAAATTAAATGGAACCTGCCTTAAATAGCCTATTACATTTAATCAAATTCACCAATAACTAACAGAAAGTCTGCTTGAAAGTATTTTAGTTATATTGTCATTGATGAGAATGGCATATTAACAGATGCTAAGTATACATCTGTAATATGCATATTCAAAATATAAAAAGTATGTCAACACATAAAAGGGCACCACATTTCAATAACATTTCTTCTAAAGATAGAAAGACTATTAAGTTCATATGTGTATTGATAATGTATCATATCATAGGCTGTATATTGTGAATCATATTGATATGTGGCACAGGTGTATCATGTCAGCCCTGTTTAACATAAAGAGCATTATAAATATACTAATCTTATTCTATATGATGACAAGAAATTCTGAGACAATGTTACTAAATTTTGGCTACTGAAATGAACTGGTCAGCACCAGCAAATTTTGAGTACACTCCAAAAGGAAGTTATTTACAGAAATTAGCAGTTAAGCACCATGGAGAGAAATTTCTCCAATACCTAATTCCAGATTCCAGATGGTGGTTGGAGCGAGGGGCCAGGCTTTTTTCTGTATCATGATTTTCTGCTGCTGACCATTCACAAGCTAGAAATTTCCTTCATGGTTAATCAACTGACCCATTTGCTACACCCCTCTAGGACACAATTCATGTACCTTCCCCCTACAATTTTTGACCATACAAGTACTAGCATGCAATGCATTATACCTTCATAAATATTAAATCCATTGTGGGACTGGACAAAAGCACAAAAATTATGATTATAGAATATACATTTTGAAAAAAAATAAAAATACATGCATATTTTGGGTACAAGAAACACTGGGAGCCATAGGTAATGTGTAATCCAACCTCCATTAGGGTTTTAAAAACTATAAATCTTGATCAATTTTGCAAGAATCTCACAATTCCACTGTACCATGTATGTACGGTCTGCTTAGCATTTGAAAGACATCAATACTATTGTCATTATTGTAAGTATCAATATATTAAAAAACTAATTACTTTTTTTCACTGTAAGGATAATTTATGTTCTAATAAAACTAATATTTCTGAATATCTTGTCTGGAAAATTATTATTTCTATCATTAGGATTGTGTATCGATGTGCCCATGAGTTTAATGTGTATCGATGTGCCCATGAGTTTAATGTGTATCAATGTGCCCATGAGTTTAATGTGTATCGATGTGCCCATGAGTTTAATGTGTATCGATGTGTCCATGAGTTTAATGTGTATCAATGTGCCCATGAGTTTATGTATCGATGTGCCCATGAGTTTAATGTGTATCGATGTGCCCATGAGTTTAATGTGTACTAATCAGTTCAATGCTGGATGAAGGGGATGAGGTAAACATGCATAATATCTTTGCTTGGGATATTTTCTTTTGTAGCTAATAAAGAATTCTGGTCACAGTTTGGGTGTTTGTTGTTCTTTTTGTTTGTCATACTATCTGCATTTGTTCATGCTCATGTATTGCCACTTGTGGTTAATTCTGCATAGTACACAAATATTCCCCAAGAGCACCTCTAAAATAATTAGCTTAATTTCTGTAAACTCTCTGCAAGATCAAGAACCATGGCAGAAATCATGTTGGTTAATCTATTTAAATAGTATTAATAAAATCAATTAATCAGAGCCCAAGAAGTCATGATTGCCTCTAGAATTTACTTGATGCCATGACTGTGAGCCAGATTAAAATATTTTCAAATACTGAAAGAAGAGAGTTCTCATAACAAGATTTTTCTTTATGTAAAGAATGACTGACAACAGAATGTATTGTACTGTAGATACACATCTATTCAAATTCTCCTGCTTCAAATATGTAAATAAGTCTTATTACCTAGTATGGCTAAACCACATAATACAGTTATTTTAATGCTACTACAGATCCGAAGAATGAACGATTTCTACAATTAAGTTATAAATGGAAAATCTGCTAAAAAAACTATTATGACAAGAATTCATGAAATGTGCAAGTCAGAGATGTTGACTACTTTGTTTAAGGAACTGCATTATCATGAGTTGTGGAGTATGTCAGCTGGTTTTATTGGTGCCTACACATTCAATCAAACCTAGCTATACTTAGGCAATAAATGCAGT
The DNA here is from genome assembly GCA_016746295.1 of Potamilus streckersoni. Classification (NCBI taxonomy): domain Eukaryota; kingdom Metazoa; phylum Mollusca; class Bivalvia; order Unionida; family Unionidae; genus Potamilus; species Potamilus streckersoni. The sequence goes on along the minus strand of JAEAOA010000897.1, from coordinate 802,886 downwards.
TTCATCGTCTGATAGTTATCTATTTGAGTATGAAGCAAACATTCTTTAGTTTATGTTCCAACTTTATATTTTTTGGTCATTTTTTTTAAAAAAAAGTATTACCATCCTCTGAACTATATAAATATACTAAAATATTTTAAAATATTGTCTGGAAAGTTTATAGGTATCAGATATTTACATTAATGATAGCAAAAGGCTGGTTGCTTTAAACAATTCAAAGTTTTAATTTCAAAATATTACACAATACTATACCATTTCTCTACAGCTTCCTGTACACGACGATACATGTAGCATTCCACATAAAGCCATGCTGACTTGAACCAAGATGGAGGATAACCAATAAGTGATGTCTGCTCTTCCAGGTATTTGTTCCAGGTTGTTACATCTGCTCTGTCATCCTCCAGAGGTAGGATGGGCTTGTCTGTCTGAAGTTCATTTCGAAGTTTTGAAACACCTCCAACTATGTCCTTCAGTTCTTTAGCTCCCTCCTGGACAGATGTACCAAAAAATGAGATTAATAATCTTTTAAATTTTACTTCTTTTGTTGATGGAATTTAAATGCTATGAGGAAACTAAATCTGGAAACACTAATGATATATTACTTATATTTGATCAGTGGATTTAAAAAGGTCACATAAAAACTGGGCTTGACATTTTATTTTTTCCTCACTAACCCATATTTTTACTGATCCTGCCTAAATTTCTCTTATTCCACTAAATTCAAACAGAAGCCAGTTCAGTTTCTATTTCAACATCAATCTTTTAGTAACATCAACTCAATAACTACTCTATTTCACAAGAATCACAGATCATGCATACTGTGTACTGTTTTATTTCTTTGAATACTCAGAGCAGAAAGAACACACCATCCCAGCCTCTATTGGGTCATACTTTAGCCATTTCAATTCGTTTTCTGGTACTTTCTTAGTCTCTCCTCTTGTTCATATTTGCTACCACACTCTGTTGTCTTCATCTAGCATCTAATCTCCGCCATTTCAATGGTGGCAGTTGTTATGAATATGTAATTTAATTACTTGGGTGTCAGTTTTAAATTCTTTTTTATTTTATTTTTATTTCCTTGCATGCTATTTTAATGATAATTTTATTTACTGGATTTGACATTTTTCCAGAAAATTTAGTTCAGCTGATAAACAGTCAGTAATTTGAGACTTTGTATTTTTTGCTGACCTTGATTCAGAGCCAGTTTCAGGTCTATAGTAAACTTTTTTTATATTTTTTTTTATTGTTGAATCTTATAGTAAGATTCTTTCAGTACAATTGAACTTGTCCATGGCAGACATGACAGCTGGCATATAATGTTACTACAGTGCTTGAAAGGAAGTGATCTCATGACCTACCATGTGATCTGTTTTGCGTTTCAGTTAAGGGTTAAAACGAATGCATCATAGTGATTTTAGTCAGTCATACAATGTGTAGTTCAGGCAAATTTGACCAAACAAATACTAAACTCTTTCATACATTTCTTAGTCTTTGTTATATTTTTTTCCGATCACAAAATTCTTCTCTCATGATGAAGTAGTGATTTTTTAAAAATGAAATCAGCAAATTAGAAATATTAGATTACTGGCAATTTTTATAAGGGTATTTCCTATTTGAGCATTTTTTATTTAAAATGTTCCCAATGAAAAGAATTAAAGATACAAAATCACTTACAAGGGTAGAAAAACTGAAAACAAAATGGCAATCTGCTTTGGAAATCTGGTTGCTTGGCAAATTATGGTTACCCACCCACTTATCCAAGATTACTATCATAAAACATATTCAACATATACACACACATGCATGCATGTACACATTTACCAAGTTCTGAGTGCATACAATTCTTGTTAAGTCACTAGTGCTTTAGTGCTGTTAATGTAAAGTGCCATACAAAATTTACATGCTTATTTAATCTGAGACCAGCAAATAAAAGGTACCACGGAGTACTCAAAACATTATATGGAAATAATTCAGAAATCCTTACTGTAGGTACCATTAATATTAACTAAATGATCAAATGTTTGTCACTGGAAAATACAAGAATTCCATTATAAAGTTTAACATGTCCAGTTTTAAATACGGGGAATCTTTTCAGTCACCCAAATGAGTTTACAGATTAGAAAATATGGTTGCTCAGCATTAATATTTAGCTGCTCTGAGCTCCTAGGCAATGGATTTTTCTATCCCTGATTCAGATCTACCAGCAACGATTCAGTTTTCCCACGAACAAATATTTGTTGCCCGTCTGTCCTGGTACGTACCTCTCAGCATGGATATCTTTCTCATGATTTCTGTTGATTTGTATCACAGAGGTTATTTAATGACTCAATGAGCATTTATAACTCATTCTTATTTAATGACTCAATGAATGTTATAACTCATTGTTATTTAATTACTCAATGAGTGTTTATAGTTCATTCTTTGTAGAATTGCTTAATATGATGCAGAAATTATGAGAGTTTGCAACTATGCCTTTGGGGTTGGTGGTGTGGTGGGTGAAAGATGAATATAGGTAAAGACTAAAGATAATCTTCTACTGAAATGTAACAAACTTCCTCTAAGGTTGTGGTTCTCAAACATTTTTTCATGCATCACTTTTACTTAAGGTCTCAGCAGACAACTTAATGACTGCCAAGGGTCTCAGTGGACCACTTAATGTTCTTTTCTAATACTTACTGTACCATTAACAAACTACTGTAAACCGATCCACAGACCACCTGAATGGAGATCATGAACCATCAGTGGTTCACATACCACAGTTCAAGAAACTCTGCTCTAAGATTTGGATCAAAGTGCAGCAAGCTAGTTTCAATTTTATTATACTTTCTTTTCTGTGCAAAGACTTGAATGAATTTTTCCATGTCATTCTTTTGGCTGCTGACCTTGCATTCCTTGTGTAAGGAGTATTTTAAAACTTCAGAGCCAGCTCTTCAGTTTACTTTATAGCCAACTACATTTTGATTAGAAATTTTCAAGAAGAAAACTTGTGAAAATTTATAAAAAGCTACTTTGGTGTAATCACAAGGCCCAAATGTGGCCGCTGATAACCCTCAATAAACTCCTCATACACTGTGCTCAACTTTTTTCAAAGAGACCAAAGCAGGCCAAAACCTATAGTGCAATCATGAAAACTATGAGAAGTGATAAGAGATTAAAATTTTGGTTTTTCTAGCCCTAATACCACCAAGATAAACCTTTTCAAAAACTTATGAACAAATGTAAGTATTATGCTATAAAACAAGAGTCCCTTCAAATGACTGACGTTCCACTGTCTAAAAAGAATTTAAGATAATTCAAGATGAGACCATTTCTTCTTTTTAACTGATGATTGTTCATCTCTGATATTCTTGAGCAAAAAGTTTTTATTTACATCAGATGAAATAGCAACCATATTGGAGTAAGACTATCACTGTATTCATTTAGGACAAACTAGACACAATTAGACAACTTTAGATGAAAACCACATGCCAATAACTATTAATTCTGGAGAATTAGTTAATCATATAAACTATGTTCACTTTGGCAGCTATTCTGAATGTCTGTGGGGCTCTATTTTCATTTAGGACTAACCCGATATCATAAGAGGTCTTTTGGGGCCAATAATATGTCAATATGTCTATCAATTCTAGATGAATTGCAATAAACATATTTCAAGATCCTTTGTGGCCATACTGACTTTAAGATTGCCATCATTCTGATTTAAAACCAACCAGACATCACAAGAAGTGAAAATCCCATACTGATTTTACTGGCCACAAAAATATTTTCAAGACTGCTAAGGTGACCATATTTGAGATTAGACTAGTGCCTTTCGTTCAAGACCAACTAGATCAATTTTGAAAATCAAAACGATCATTTTCTTTCAATTAAAACTGTGTTTTTCATATTTAGTCTATACCAAATATGATTCCATTCACAAAGTACTTAATAAAATTCAAGCTAAAATGAAACCTGCATACATGCCAAGTCTCCCGAATTGTCCGGGAGTCTTTTGAGTTTCTACCCTATCTTTTGATCTACCGATTTACTGACAAGATCTCCCAGAAAAAAAAAGAAAACAACTGTCAAGCATAGGTATTTCCAGTGAAAACAACATTCAATACACTGTTCACGACTACTGTAATCCGTCAATCAAGTTATTAGTCTGGTTTCCTTATTTCTCTCCACTCCGTTACCCTTCATAATGAAGTGTAACCTAGTGAAGAGAGGTCAGGGAACCAGACTATCAAGTTTTTACAATCAGAATGTTTTCTGCCTTTTCCATCAATTTGAGAAATAAACCTCTAATATAATTCATCCCCATTGACAATTCTATTTTATTCTAAACTACTTTTGCTAACATGGTACAATTTGGTAGTGGAAGGAGACACATTACAATCGGAATATCATCAGCCTTTGCTGTTGTACAGTAATTAGTGCGCTCTGCCGGAATCGAATCACCAAACATATAAAAATTGATGCATATTCGTACAACTACTTTCGCAGCTATTATTCATTACTGGTTAAAGATCAATTCTTGCCATATACTAATTGTCGCCATAATAATAACAACAACTCTTAATAATAATTACCTGACGCTTATTTTCGATCGAGCTTGTCAGCTATAATCGCTCTTTTTATTTTTTAAACAAGAACCAAAACTTTCCATGCGGTGGCGAGTTATACTTAATTTGACGACATCTGGAACACGGTGAGAACACAGGTGTTGGATGTGAGCTTGATGCTAAGAAAAAAATAATCTGAAGGAAAAAAGTCATACAGAGTGAAAAATAGATTACCTACATATTCTGATATTTGACCCTCTCTATCATAATATACCATGAGCAAGAATTGATCTCTAACCAGTATAGTTATTTGACTTAGTTGTGGTATGATCTGCACTTTCATGCTTAAACTTATGAGAAAAATAGTTATGCTAATCTCCAGGATTTGTATCCAATCTCCCTGATTTTGAACACAAATCTCCCTGATTTGTTTCCAGAAAACTTGGCATGTATGAACTTGGGACTTACGGAATGTACATGTGATAAATGGATGCATGCAATGCAATAACACCTTTCAGCAGAATATAATGGATAAAAAAATCATATAGGAATGATATTTTGAATTGATCATACTTCTCCGTGTTGTTCCCTAATTGTATTTTTGAGCCTGTAAACTGTATCTGCTATCTTGGACAATATCACTGGAAGACGATCCTTAATTGTGTGGTATGCAATGGATCTGCAAAGAAAAGATAGCTACTGGTAACTAAAAGACTCATCTACAAACATAAATCTAACACTTGCCTTTTCAAAAAGGTTAGAGTTAACTATAGAAAATGAGTTGAAATTTTTAAATATCTTACTTCTTTTTGGAAGTGCAAGAAAAACCCAGTTTGTGCAGACAACATTAGCTTTATCCTGTGGTAAACTTGTCCTATAAATAACTAGATACAAAACAGTACTGTTATTGTGGGTCACTATTAATGGGTTAATGTTTCTGCTGGATAGCCAGTGTGCTGATGATTAAAATAATTAAGTATCCTTTATGCTTTTTGTTTTTAAAATCGGTAGTGTACAATGGAATGGGAGGGTATGCAAATACTGTTGACACATTTTTGATACAAATGGCATTTGATATTTTAGTTGTACACATGCATACAAAAATAATGGAAATCACCTCACTGTCATTTTATCTGTATGCATCTGAAATAAAATTATGGGTATGAATGGTGTACATTTCTGATCAATCAGAGTTTCCTCTTACCCATCCCATCCCATTTTTTTATATTGGGACATTTAGTTTAGGATGGTTGTTTGGCTTTCCCAGTTAAATATGTGAGGAACACCCAAATATAAATGTCCAAATATGAAAAATGGAGTGAGAAGGGTCCGAGGAACCTCGAATTAATTACGAATAAGGTGATGAGTGCTAAAGTGCACGAACACCGCTGACTCCAGGATATAACTGCAAATTTTATACCTTGTATATAGTCATTATATTGACATAAAGCCATAACGCTATGCTACAACATAGATACCCGTCGCCACTAATTACACCGTGTGTATGACTTTATAATAAGAAACTAGAATACTCTGTATCTCTTGCAGACAGCGGTTCTGGCAGTGAAGTCATTTTCAAGTTATGATTAGGGCGGCACGTGTCTGTCACCGAAAATGTTGACTGTATTTAGACTGGTTCGCAAACGTGTATATCCACTATTGTTTCGAGTTGACTAGATAAGGGGAACCAATCGTGAGAAAGTAAACACATCCATGTGTCCGCAACTGACGCTCTTTGTTTGACATGCTCCAGTTGTTTCATGATTAATATTTGCTTTAATGTTTAATTTATAACGTTTCAGAGATGGATGCAATCATAAATAGATTGAAAGATCTAGAAATATCACTTCTTTCCCAAAATTATGGAGTAGAAGCACCATATGATGGTAAGCATATGATACTATCACCAAAATTCGAGACATGTCATCTATTTTCGTGAAAAGAACAGTTGTAACCGCTCCCTAGCATTCAGAGTCCATTCGTGGAAAATATAGACAGAAAGAAACTAACATTTTTTAAAGAGATAGGTTGGGATATTAAACTAACAAATTTTCCGGTTTGATTTTTAGTACAATAACCTGCTGGGTTTTTTTTTATGTCTTTTTGGTGAATGGGTGGGTAGAAAGTGTCTATAATCGGTTTGCCAGGTCGTGTATTGAATTTTTCCAAGACAGCACGATTGACACGTACTTATTCTAGCAAAGACTGTCCTTACAGCGACTAGTAAATACATTAGGAAAAGCCTAAAATACATTATATGAATTTGCATCAGATCATCCAATGAACATTAGCTCATTACACATAATATTAAGGTATCAGATAGATCAGGGATTTCAAACTCAAGCCACCCTGAGGGCCTCATGAGGGCATTTTTGATGGCCCACACCACCTTTGTTATCTCTCATGACATCTTGTGACACCAATCATTTTGCAAGTCACATGATACAGCTTGGTGGGCCCCATGTGGCCCATGGGCTGGGTGTTTGAGACCCCTGATATAGAATTGGATGCCAAAGATGGTGAGAAGGGCCCAAACCAGTAATTAGCATATTATAGGTTTTGACCCCAATACTCAATCCATTGACTGACTCTCTCGTAAATACTTTTGTAATGACCACCTGTGAAATGAAGGAATACCAACATTGTACCAAATATGGCCTTAAAGATTATAATCAGGAGTGAAAATTAATATATTTTTTTAATAGAAGAAAAGACTAATTGTATGATTTTTGGACTATTCTAAAATGCAAAACTGTATGGTCCATCATTTAAAATATGTGACTGTTTTATGGATATGGCTACACATGCAATGTGAATATCAAGTACACTGTACATGCAATTGTATAAACAGATTTGCATAAAATATATATCCTGTAGCAATATGAAATGTGTCTCCAGATGAGATGCATGGCAGCTGTTTGTAGTCTTTCCCAGATAATTGCAGCCATTGTATTAGCTGCTAGCATTTTTGTGTTTTAATTTTAAAATATGGTTATTACTATTTGTTGTGAGAGTGGATTTAATATGAGCCATTTGTGAAAATCCTTCTAATATCATATACATGCAGCTGTGTAAACAGCTTTTTTAAAAATTATTCATACTATGGTATTATTGTCAATATTTTTGTTGTTTTGCAAGGGGGAATAATTATGTAGAGTTCTAAAAATTATTTTGCCTTTTTAGAGGAACACTGTGAAGGAAATGTAATCCATGTAAAGGGAGTTGCATGAGTAAATTCCTTTTTCAATGTTGATTTTCTTCATTTTTTCATACAGGTGGCAGTAAATGCCATGAAGGGCAAACTAATGTATCATTAGTTGTATGCAAAAAGTAAATATTTTAACAATAGAAATTATGATAAATTATTAATTTCTGCAATTATAGTTGACATGTAAGTAATTATAAAAATTTAATATGCAATTTGTTGTATTTTCATTATTGCAGCAGATTTTAAATTTCTTAAATTAACTACTGTATTCTTTAATTTGAGTAATTACAGGATTGAAAATGTGTATTTACTAAGTTCATTAGATGTGTTTTCAGTCATTAATTAGCATTAAGTTTACCCATCAGGTTTTGTACTCTGTGACAATGGCAGTAGAGATTTACTATTCAGTTTTCAGCTTTAATTTGGAGCAAAAAGTACTGGAATGCCAATAAATAGTTACGTAGTAACTATCAAAACCTAACAGGAACTATTTGTTGAAAGCAATTTTTCAGATAGATTCAGATTCAATGCATTGATATATCACATTTTGTGTAGCTTCTTGCATGAATATACTGTAATAAACATGTCATTTAGAAGAAACAAAATTGAACATACCCAGCTAATGGTTGCAAAAGACAATTCATGTTGAAAAAGATAATGATTTTGAGGCCTAAAATTATGTATGCTTTTGGTTTTCCAGCTGTACTTATTTGTAGCTGCTGATGGCAAAAGCTTTAAAATTATTGCTAATTCTGAAAAGGATTTAAAACGTGGCAGTGTTGCATCTGATCTTGCCATTTTAGTGGGAGGTGGGGTGGGGGAAGATTGTTTTCCACTTTAAATCTTGATTTCCAGTGCTGGAAGGCCAATACAATTATGGCACTGAAGATAGAGTATGAACACTTTTATGGTGTCATGCAGTTTGAAACTGAGAAAGGATAATTGATATCTGTTACACCAAGAGTCCAAAAGAGAATTTGATACATGTTGATCTTGAAGCTTTTACATCAGAATCAACTTCCTTTCTAACATATAGCAAAACAATGTTACTTTAGATTCATCTCCTTGTTAGAGACATCACTGACTTTACATGAAATCATTAATAGTGTGGAGTGTTCTGGATCCAGCTGTCTTTGAGTCACTGATTATTATCACTATAGAAATTACACAAAATAGTGCTGGAATTAAATGAAAAGATGGAAAATGGCCGGAACAAAATTAGTTCCATCATTAAAAGGTAGAATTATGTATTTGATAAATGATGATGTTGAATTTTCTTGTACAGTATTTTGGTTTTGATGTTTTATTAAATAAAGTGGTGCATGACTGTCATTAGTATAACCCCTAGGGGTGCCAGACTGAGAGTCAGAAATCCCCATGGTGTTAGAACTGGGGGTCAGACTGTAAACAAGAAACTTTGGTATCAAAACTAGGGGTCAAATTACAAACTTGGGGGTCCCTGAAACACAACTGAGGGTAAATAGCTGATATAGAGTTTTAATGATGAGCAATATAAATTCACCATGGGTGCCCCATGTCTTGTGTCATGCCTGAAATGGCATTATAGTTCTGGGAAAAAATGGCTATGGAGGAAACATTTGATTCATATATAGATAAGTAAAGTTTATATACATGTACATGTATCTTGTAATCACTAGCAGAGTAAAGCAAACAATCCAAATTGGACATGGGGTCCACCAGTAATGTAGCACCAGGAGGTCAACATTCGGGTGCCAGAATAATATTTACCTTATATTAAATACTTTGGAGTCTCAGTCAAGACTAAAGTAACAGTTAGTGTTTCATACAAGCCATTTTAGTTTAACTGAGAGCCCTGACCCTATTCTATTGTTTCATGACCCATTTAAAATTACAGGTCTTGTCTGTTTCTTTAACATGTCCTATTCTGATAGGCATTCCCTTGAATTGTTTCTCTTGCATTGTTTTAGTCAAGCTGATCTGATGTTTTGTTATCATCAATAATTTGGTGTCCATTTAAGACATTTATTGCACTGACTGACATTTGATAAGGTTACAAATGTGCATTAAACAAACTTGTCAAAACAAAGATTGGGTAATTTCCTGGTATGTAAAGAAAAACCATAAATGCTGTCTAAATACATGGAGCTATATGATTTCTAGTTTTCTTTTACCATGCATACCTTTGAGGTAGAATTATAGATTTCCAGTCACTACTAAAGTGAGATACAAAGTACCACCCCTGTCCCACCAGAACTTCCACTAGAAGTCTGACTTTCATTCATGTATATTGTTGTTTTTCATAACCACAATGACAAAAGATGTGTGGGTGGATGCATAGATTATGAATCTATTTGAGTGGATTTAAAATTAATTGACCATATCAAAAAGTAAGAAAAATGTTTATATATGCCTAGTTTATGGTAAATAAATGGTACCTAGGAACAAACCTAATTAACAAGTGAAGTTTTGGTACTTACAATGAGAAAAGGATTTTGTTTTTATTAGATTGTCCTTCTAATGAGAAAAAGATTTGTTAAAACTAGATTTGATTCTTCTGTTGACATTAGTTATTATTCAAATTTTGTTTGAATGCAATGAATGTGAATATGAAAATTTGGTATTTCATCTAAAAACATTTCAAGGATCATCAGAGTTCTAAAAAGATAAACAATTGTGGAACACCTACATTCATTATATAAAATCACATGATTTATTCATTTCTTTTTTATTTTACATCAAACTTGCATATTTCAACTATAAGAATAGACTTAAAAGTCTAATTAATATTTAATTAATTTTTCTCAGCATAGTTTTGGTTTGATTTTGTAATTTCATGATGTTTGTTTTTGTTATCTTGTCAATGTATATGTTTTTATGCATTATCTACTAGTGTAAAGCACTGAAGATCTAATAGTGTAAAGCACTGAAGATTAGGCACTGTACTTAATCCACATTCTTCTTCTTAGTATTAGTAGTAGTAATTCCACTGATTCATTATTGATTTATAAGGTGACCACTGTTGGGCATAATAGTTCCATATGTAGTCCTTTTGTTCTGCCTTAATTTATTCATTTCCAATCAATGTCATTCAGGGGTTTGAAGATGCCAAATATTTTTCATTATTTTTCTTACTTTATAAAAGGGTCTTCTTACATGTACATGAGAGAACATGCTTCAGATAGACTTGGGGTCATTGAAATGGGCCTCAGGTGCCAAGTCTTCCAGGCAACTTTTTAAAATCTCTGATAGATGTGAAGTGCAACATAAAAAAATTGTAGCATTAAAGTTTTCTTCTTATATTTTTTTTCTGTTTCTTTTTCTGATTTTAAACATGTTAAAATCTCTACAAATGTGAATTTTACTTAGTTACTAATAGATACACAGTCAAATGTACCCTTTAATTGAGATACATCCATTCACATTTCTACTTTGTCTTTAGATTTTAATCATTTGTGTGACTATTATCCCAATGAAATATATGATTATTTCAATGAAATATATGCCTTTGACTAAGTTTGAATGAATGAGCAATGTTTTACTGTTGAGAGAGAGAGAGGTGGGGATGGGGAAAGAAAAAAATCAAAGATATGGCTCGTTCTTAGAGTGGAGTGGGTGGTAGCTTAGTTCTGGAATTAGATTATATACATGAATTTTTAACAGTGTTTTGTAATGCATGTATTACATCATTCCATTTTATTGATGGAAAATATGAATGAAGTTTTTACAACTGGATTGACACTGCCAATATGTGAGTGCATCTAAGTTTTGAAAGAGTTTGTTTTAAAAATGTAATCACTCACTTTATACCTTCATTACAACAGTCCATTGATAGGATTGCTGATGCAAAGTTTCATTATTTGTCTGCATACTTGTAGTAACATTGGGCATTAGTTAAATAGTATTTGCTTTGCTGCTTTTTGCATATTTTCACAAAAAGAAATGAAGCTAGGAAAACAACTTTGACCTTATAGTGCTGCTTAAATTCCACAACATAGCATTTTCTCATATTGTTCTTGACCTATGTAATTGCATTTAAAAGCTAAATCTTCAATAGTAAAGTATTTTGACATGGTATTCAATGAAATATATATTTTCCTGATTATATTCTTGAGTGATTTATGAATACACACACTAATAAAGTGGTACTTACTAGATAACAGTGATATCCCATGACAGAAAAGTGGTACTTACTAGATAACAGTGATGTCCCATGACAGAAAAGTGGTACTTACTAGATAACAGTGATGTCCCATGACAGAAAAGTGGTACTTACTAGATAACAGTGATGTCCCATGACAGAAAAGTGGTACTTACTAGATAACAGTGATGTCCCATGACAGAAAAGTGGTACTTACTAGATAACAGTGATGTCCCATGACAGAAAAGTGGTACTTACTAGATAACAGTGATGTCCCATGACAGATTCACTTATGGTTTCAGACTGATTTTATGAATTAAATAATGTACATGCATCAATTAAATGTATTCATATCACCAAATCTATTCTTAAAACAAATTGCTATTTATATACTATTAATCAAGATTTGAAACACAATTTTGTGTGATTTTGCCATCAAAGGATACCTTGAAAAAATCAGGTAGTTTTGGTTGCTAAGTTACTTGGGAAAGAGTTAAGGACTCAAGGTACTAATTTGGTTCTATAATAAACTTATGCAAACACTAAAGGATTAAATGATCATGGTTGGGTAAATTTTACCTAATCTCTCACAAATTAAATTAAGTCAAGATTTACTGAGACATTCTTTCAGTAAATATTAGCCCAGTAATAGATGACTTTTATGGAAAAGTCAATTTTGTGATTTCAAAATTTTATTTTTGGCAGAGATCATTCGGATTCATTATGATTACTGTGCATAATGATTCATTTTTCTTTTTTAAAAAATAAATGTTTTTAATAAATTTATCAACTATTGTACATCACTGAATCATATTTCATCATATTTTCAGTTGATAATATTCAGTGCAATTTTTTTTATCCGTACTGTGGTTATACATGTGTGATCTGTAGCTTTAATAGTGATAATTGTAGGTTTGACCAATGAGGATCCAGTGAGACTGTTCTGCCGAGGTCAGTATGATGGAGTACTTAGAAGTCATATAGGACAGCATATTTTACAGAGCAGGTGTGATGAGGGTCCTCATCAACTGGGAGCAAGGATAGTCAAGAATGTGGAGAAGTTTCTTTCCATTCCAACATCAAATGATGAAGACAGTAGAATCAGGTATGGGTTATTAACCACTTAGCATAACCCTGTCTCTTACTACTTCAGATTTTCACTAGCACCTGGTTTGCATGTATTCTTACTGCACCTCTCCCTCGATAACTTGTGCTCTGATAACTTGCGAACCCACTTAAAATGAGTGGTCAGGCGTAGATCCCATTTTTTAAAAACCAGAACGTACAAAAAAAGTTAATCCCTATTTCTTTAAGAAAATCTTGATCAAAATTGTTAACTGAAACGTTGATATATTGATAATTTTATAGTTGAAAATGGTAGATATAACCTTAAAATTTTAACCAATATTTTGAAGTTATCAACTTTTAATAAAAAGTCATTTTGTTGGTTACATTTACTTTCCAAATGACATTGTATACTGTAATTAAAGATATTCAAGGAAATTTTGAATAATGAAAATGATACTTATGCCTAGTGTAGGCAATATGTTAATATTTAAATACCAGATAAATAATTTTTATTAGCAGAAGTTTGTGTTTTAATTCGATCTTTTAGTTATTCTTAAGTGTAAGCATAATGTGTATTGAACATAAAATGTGTTAATCTGCCATAACAACTACACCCGCAAGTGTTTCTCTGAGAAATTAATTAAGTGCTGGCCAATTTTTGATAAATGACTTGTGGAAGTATTTGTTATATTGTTGCACTGAATTAAAAAAGCTGGCCTCCTTTGTATTATCATGTTAATTATGTCTTTTGAAATAAATAAAGGAGGTGGATTAAATGAAAATTTAAAAGGTATGCAAAACTTACGCATTTAAAATCTAGCAGTCGCAATCGTATGTTAGGTGAACTCACTTCATTTGATTGATCAAACACTGTTAAAAATATTATTGTGTATGTAACATGAACTACCTTAAATTAAATTACTAATTTATAACTGTGATGAAAGATAGCAAGGCATTGAAGTTAAACAAATACTTTGTAACATAAAGAGATTGGTTTCAGATACAGGCCTTTGTGGGAAAGCTAGTTTCAGAGAAGTCCTGAACTTGCACTTAGAGATGTCTTCAAGGATGATAAGAAGTTTCACTGTTACTTCCAGTGAAATTATAACATCAATATTGTACTAATTGAACAATACAAAAATTGAATTTTGACATAGAAAATTGTCTCATGAAATGTCTCTTGTTGAAAAAAAGAAATCTTGTTTGGTGGTGTATCAACAGTTAGTCTGGTTCCATACTACTCAGACTCCCGACTAGGCAGGATACTATTAAATACCACTCCAGGAACCAGACTAATCAACAAAGCAAAAAGCAGTGACGTAATACACAGATGTTTTTGCATACATGTGATGGTTGTTGAACCAGTTGGAAAGATCTTTCTCAAGTTAGACCTTTTGAAAATAAATGTTATTTATACAGAATAAAGAATAACTTCATTTGAAAAATGGTGTTATTAACAATTATTATCAGTGTGATTGTAAAACGAGGATTCAGTCATTAGACAGGCCAGTACCCTAACTCCTTACCCCTCACAGTTTTCTCGATGTTTAAGCAGATTTGTTTTCAAGATTTTGAGGTTTCTCTGTAACTTGTGTCCTCGCTTATAGTGCGGTCCATGTTTGTGGACCCAGTTGTATGTGAGTTATCAAGAGGTGTATTGTGAATTCTATGTAAGCAGGGATTCCTAATTGGAAATACTATTACATAAAATCTTTTGGACAATGTAGTAAACTTTTATTAAGATGACAGATTTTTACAAGCAGAACTTAACTTTAAATTTTGAATCCAGCAATTTAATTGACTGAAATTTAGGTCTGACTTAAAATTGACCAATCAAATGTTGAAGTCTTGACTTACATGTGAAACTTATCTTGGTGAAATTGAGGCCAGATCTATCCAAAAGGGATGGATTTTAGGTTTTAAAATTATGCTTTGACAGTGAAGTTGGATGGGGATATAGTATTTTGCCCATTTATTTATTCATTTATTTGTTCATTTACTTCAACTGCAATATTTAAAGCCCTGTTTTACCTATACAAATGAAAACTGCTATTAAGAATAAGCTCAGTCATGTCAACTGTAAATTAATTAATGTGTATGCTTGAATGGCTTCATGACTTCTGCATTTTCAGGTATTTGTTCATTTTACCTTCAATGTTTTCGACTATACTCATGAAAACTGTTTTGTGGATACAGTACATCTTGTTAAAATTACTAAACCATGCCTGAATCTATGTCAATGTGATTGAATTTTGTATTTTCAGTTTTTCATTTGTAAAACCCTAAGTTAATGTATTATACCCTATTTGACTAATATTCCTGAAAATTGGTATGTGATTGCATCTCAGAGTAAGTTTACCAGACCAAATCTATGCCATTATGAAGTAATGTTCATGGTTTTGTGACTTTTTGTTTTAACTATGCAGTGTGTAGAACAGCAGAGCTTATGTGATGGTCTTTCAATAAGCTTCAGTCATCCAGCATCAGATAGCACAAGTTTGTTATTGTTACTCATAAACTAATGAGAGGATTGACACCAAACTTTAAAGAAACATTAATCCCATGTTCTAGCTAATCCTAAGTGGAAAATGGTGCCCCCTAAATATCCAGTATTGCAGCTAATGCAGCCATTTTCAAAATCTTGTTAGCACTACTCCTTCTGGATGGCTGGCTGTATCAACATGGAGTTCTCACTGTAGTGTCTAGTTAGACCTAAAGATAATGGTGCTGATCTGATATCCAATATGGGTGTCAACATAGTCATTCTGAAAATCAGTTTCTCATTACTTTTTATGAAATGATGGTAATTATTGCCATGGAGTTTTTATTAAAAACTTTTTATGATATCGAATTGGATGTTAAATTAAAATGGTTCTGATCAGATATGCAGAATATCTTGTTACTACTCCTAAATGGAAAGTCTTCATGGCATAGGTTTAGGAAAGTCCATATGGCATAGGTTTAGAAAAGTCCTTATGGCATATATATATAGTAAAGTCCTTATGGCATAGGTTTAGGAAAGTCCTTATGGCATAGGTTTAGGAAAGTCCATATGGCATAGGAAAGTCCTTATGGCATATGTTTAGTAAAGTCCTTATGGCATAGGTTTAGGAAAGTCCTTATGGCAAAGGTTTAGGAAAGTCCTTATGGCATAGGTTTAGGAAAGTCCTTATGGCATAGGTTTAGGAAAGTCCTTATGGCAAAGGTTTAGGAAAGTCCATATGGCATAGGAAAGTCCTTATGGCATATGTTTAATAAAGTCCTTATGGCATAGGTTTAGGAAAGTCCTTATGGCAAAGGTTTAGGAAAGTCCTTATGGCATAGGTTTAGGAAAGTCCTTATGGCAAAGGTTTAGGAAAGTCCATATGGCATAGGAAAGTCCTTATGGCATATGTTTAATAAAGTCCTTATGGCATAGGTTTAGGAAAGTCCTTATGGCAAAGGTTTAGGAAAGTCCTTATGGCATAGGTTTAGGAAAGTCCTTATGGCAAAGGTTTAGGAAAGTCCATATGGCATAGGAAAGTCGTTATGGCATATGTTTAGTAAAGTCCTTATGGCATAGGTTTAGGAAAGTCCTTATGGCATAGGTTTAGGAAAGTCCTTATGGCAAAGGTTTAGGAAAGTCCTTATGGCATAGGTTTCTCTGCAAGGGTTGGTTCTAAATAAAAAGGTGCTGTATGGTGGCAATCATGAAAATCTTGTTACTGCTTCTCATCCTAAATGGATGAGTTCGAAATAAAAAATTGTCTCATGAAATAAGCTAATCTAAAGTCATTGCACCATAAAAGAATGCCACCTTTCTAGGCAAATTATTAATAACTAAATGCTTGTTGGTAAACAATTTGAGAAATATTTTATTTAGCTCCTTATCCTTTCATTTGTATACATTATCATAGTACATTTATTGCTGGTTTTTAAATTAAATCTCGGGGCTTTATTAACCAGGTATGCGACATCACTTTACCTTGCAATGAGTCAGTCTTAGCAGTATTTTAAAAGTCAGATTGACTCAATTGTCTCTTGAACTCTGAACCTTATAAATTTATAAAGAGTAATGTATCATTATGGAGTAACATTTATAATTCTTATTGACCTATTGTTAAATGTTTCTTGTGATGAAGACTATTTATATATGGGACAATATAACTATATTTATTCATTGGCAAGATTTTGTAAACCTCAGTAAACTGAAATCTTCTCAAAACCAGGGCTATCAGTTATCTCACATTACACTGTGTGTAAGTTAATATATCAATCTTTAGGCTTCAAAAAAAAAGAAAATAACATTTGGTTGTATAAGAAGTTCTGTTTTGAAAATAATTGTTTCCCAGGTGAAAAAGCATAGCATTTTCTGAGAAAAGGATAAAGGGATACAAAAGATGGCTATACATAAACTTTAATTTCTAATACCTGTTAATTTGAATGTTGGAAATTACACTCAAGCCCACTTATCTCTACCTCGGTTATTTCGACAACCCGCATATGTCGATTAATTTGGTCCAGTCCCGAAAATATCCTTCTTTATTATGATATTTTTTGCCCACATATCTCGACCTCTGTTAAGTCAACAACCTGATTATGTTGGGCATAAGTTTCAGTCCGAAGTGACATGTGGACCTGCTTAATTCGACAAAATGCAACCTTTTAACATCAGTCTTGCAGAAATTATACAAGAAATGGTCAACAAAAACGATATTTTTCATGCACAATTTTGGTAATTTACGATGGTAGTCATATGTTTATTTAGCATTCTTTCTGTTTTTGGTTCCTAAGAGTAGCTTAATCAATTAGTTTATTAAGAATATAGCATGTTCACTACATAAAATATTCAAGGGTTTACAAAGACAAGAGTGTGCACAAATTACAATGTAACTTTATTTTATGAAAACACAGAATCATCAGCTACATGTGTATTTTATCATTTCCTTTTTGTTTCTTAAGGTACATTTCAGATCTGAATTATGTTCGGAAATACTTGTATAAAAGAAACAACGATCAAGGAGATACAAGTAATTAAATTAATAATCAATTTGTCTTAATTTATTTTCAAAATTTCCATGAATACCTGTAAAAGGTAACCACAGTTGGCTGGGAAAAATAACAAAAGAATCGGCACACTAAAAAGAATCCAAAGTTTCAGGGCTCATTTGCTTTGCAATAAAATAACATTTGTATTTGATATTCTACTGGCAAGTTCAAAGAATGAGTTTACTGTAGTTACCGGATATGTTTACTCACCACTCGGGCATCTATTTGTTTGTCATCTGGAATCATAATTGTTACAAACTTGCATTGATGCTTGCAAGGTAAGTAGTATACTGAACATCCACTTGCTTTAATAATACTCTGTAACCCAAGCTAGCGAAAGAATTGTCGTTTGCACTCACAGTGAATGTACATGTATTTTCAAAAACATGTACAGTATATTGATCTTAATTTGCAAGATACTGTCATATATTAACCTGGATATAATACAATCTTGGTTATTTTGCACCTAACACCGTGTTATATGTGAATGGCAGGTGACTGAAAAAATTTTGTTGATGTTTCTCTCTCACTTTCTTGTTTGTGATTTTCTTGGATTTATTTTTCAGTCATGATAACATATTCAAACCTCCGAATACAGCCAAACATGATTTTTTTTTCAATGCGTCATGTGTTATATGGTATAAGTGATTCACGCTTTAGTGTGAATGCATACATAGTACATGTGATATAGGAAGTTCATATATTTTGTCTTTAATAAATTGCTCATGATGATCAAAAATGAATAAATAATAACAACACCAGGTTAGTTTCTTTCATTTTATTATCAATTAAGCATTTTTTTATATTTATTGTAACATGCAATGGGAGGGGAATCCAGTTAAACACAAGATCAAGAGATGGGAGTAATGGTCAAGGACATCTTAAAAATTATGTTACTGGTTTTTATGAACCCTGATATCTCAGGACCTGGTTATGTTGATGATTTTTTTTACACCCACGACATAATCGAGATAACTGGGTTTGACTGTATTTGAATCAGTGATGTGTATTTCAGGTCTTGATTCTTTGAGATCATTGGTCCTTTTGTAAGTTTTTTTTGTTAATGCTGTATCTAATATTGGATATCAGGTTTAGGGTGAGATGCCAGGACAAAGAATTTTTTTTTTTGAAAAGGCTGACTCTGATTTATAAGAAAATATTTTTGTTACCAAGTTTTTGTACAGCTTTTCAAGAATATCTGGAATGGCAGCAGTTAAAAGGATAAAAAGAAAGAAGGAACAGACATAGGGTGGATTCCTTAAAATTGTTTTCAGCCAGTAGAGCATCAGTCCGGTTGAGAGATTTGTTTTAACATAAATTGATAATAAAATCAACTCTTGAGTCTATGGTCAGGCTAATGCCATGTATTTAATGGAAATAAATTTGGATTAATAATATTAGAATGAAAACCAATTGCTTGCAGATTTATTTCTGTTTTTAAAATATTTATACTAATCAGCAGAGTTCATTATATGTAGATTATTATATTCAGTATTTGATTATATTCAGTACTATTTAATTGTATCCTTTTGTGTCTCCGTAGAGAGTTGGATGTTTTGGTGCTGGCAGCAAGCTGTTTACAACTGTTTGTGCAGAGCAACTGGCTTGGTCCCCCTCCCAACCATGACCTGACCAGTGTTACTCTACCACTAGACCTTCAGTCCCAGGAACAGGTAATGGGATTTTGACATGCTTTCATTGTTTTTCAGGCTTGTAACTTCTTAAATTGGTGTAGGTTTTTTTGTCATGGTTACATAATTTTGCATGTCATTTAGCCTACTCTGTAGACAAAATTTGTGCCTGGTACCAGTCAAAGAAGTTGAAATCTTTATGGATGACCTTCAATCCAATCTCATGTCTTTGGAGAGGTAGGGGGGCTAGTGAACATAATTTTTCTTACTGGTACCCTGATACCTTTTAAGGTGACCTTTGTGACTAATTTTATCCAAGAGAACACTTAGAAATACTTCACAGGGTCTTTTCTTAAACTGAATACTTATGATAAGCATTTCCCCTTGATTTGAGAACTTTGGTAAATTTCTGAATATAAGATTGATTTAATCAAGAAGTAAATGTATGATTTACAAATATTGTGCAATTTCCATGTAAAGTCATTCAGTTGATTTTTCAGGGCAAGTTTGTGTCAATGGACATGAATCCCAAAATCACACATCCAACAATTGATGTTGACTGCATGTACTGGTAGTTTAAGATATTCTTTTCCACCACCCCTTAGATCAAAAGGCTGAATTGTTCAGCTTAATAATGATAACAAAACAATCCTGAGAATCCATTTTCCCCATATTGTACAACAGAGGCATCAGTTACATGATCAAAAGTTATAGGCTAGACTTAGCTGATTGTTATCCCAGTGGTGTGTGCTTTGGAGAATAGTAGAGCAAAGTGTAAAATTATAAATCAAATTAGATAATGCAGCAGTGTATTAAGAAGGTCATTTGGGAATAACATAACAAAATAAATGATTTGCTTAACATTTGATAATTTCATAATGTTGATTGAATTTTCCTGGTCCAATTTATCATTGATGATGAAATGAGCAATATATTGATGTTTCATTTACCAGATTTTTTCTTTAAGTTTAACAAATAATGCTAATATAATGTTTTTTATTTTCTAGTTTAAAAATGGGTTTCACACCTGACCCTTGTTATAAGCGGGTTCATGAGTTATTGGAGCACATGTTATAGAGGGAGTGGTGTGTGTGTGTGTATGTGAATATATATCCACTAAGTACTTACTCCATTTGATACTAAAGTTTTTCCAAAAACTTAAGTATAACACACTAAAACATTAAACTTTCAGTAGTGTTAAACAACTGAATGCACTTGTGGCAATTTCTGTTGATACCTGCATGGACTTTTCACAAAATTGTTGGTCCTAAATGAAAATGGTGCCAGTCTGATATCCATTATTGCCACCACTGCAGCCAGCTTAAAAACATTCTTATTGTTATTCCTTCTGAATGGAAAGTTACATCACCATGGGGTATTCACCAGATGACTTCTTATGAAGTTTAGTTGGTAAAAAAAAGAGATAGTGCTAACCTGATCTCCAGTATGACCACTATGGTGGCCATCTTGAAATTATTGCTGTCATTACACTTTCAGGTTGGATGGTCATTTCAACATGAGGTTTTACTAAAAGATGTCTGATGTCTAGTTGGTCCTAAATGGGAGGTTATTTTGGAATTGACAAGTGCATATGACCTCAAATCCTGAATTCATTCATGAGTAACAGTTTTGTTGAGCTTTCCTTGGCTGATTTTCTTTAAAATGCAAATTTTCAACAATTGTCATATATTGCAATTCATGCACTCATTTCAGTGGAAAACAGCTAAGTCTAGTATTCTTTCTTATGGAACAAGTTTTAAATAGCATCACTACTTGCTTTAAACTGAAATAATAACACAATTTTCTGCTTGCATGAATTGTTTTGAATATGGTTTCAGAACTAAGGCATTTTCAAACAAGGACTTGCTGGATACTATGAGTTGCTAATCTTTTTCATTTATGTCTGCCATTTATTGTTTCATTTTCAGGTAAAAAAAGTACAAGAGGAAATTGAAAGTGAACTGAGTTTGGATGGTGAACCAGTCTATTCTTTGGCTGTACATTTGGAATACCTATACTATGCAAGATGTATCCTTCTAGATTGTCGGGAAAAACTTAAGAATCTTCAGGTGAAAAATAAAATCTTAAGAGCCTTATATTTAGGTCAGGAATTTAAAATTTTTGTTTTATCATTTTTGCTGCACTTATCATTTTTGCTGCACCAGATTTTTCAGATTTGTTGTATTGATATAGCTTTAGAAAGTGAAATATCATTTATTGTTATTAACTGTGGGTTTATAGGGGAAGACAAATTTTGAAAATTTATGGATGTTCCTGTGCTACCAACTTTGTTGTTGTTATAGGGTTTAACACCATTTTTCAGCACAAGATAGGTTATACTTGGCAGCCAGTATAAATGGTGAAAGAAGAACCTCGGAAAAAATTGAAAAGAACCATTGACCCATGAGAAGCTACTGGCAAGCTTTCTCATGTAACCGTATTGGCCAAGCTTAAGACTTGAACCCATGCAGACAAAGTGGAGATGGCAGTTATCCATAGCAGTGAGTGCTTAAGACTACTCGGCCACTCATGGCTCTTGCTACCAACTTTAATAACCTTGATCCTAAATCACTGAGTGTGTCAAGCCAGAGATTAACAAAATCACTACCATTCTGTTAACCCAGCATCTAAACTGTCAGTTAACTGTAAACTATAGGTCTGATTTTTGTCCCTCACAATCCAACATAGTGTACAACAATTGTGATTGGCTCGAGTTTTGAACTTGCTATATTTCATTGGCTAAAGTCAGCCAAGAGAAATGATTCTCTTATATTCTTCAGCAAATTGTCAGTTTCTTAAAAAGCCCAACATAGTCTAACTAGTGCAGCTGTAGCACACTAGTCCTAGATAGTGTAGAGTCCTAGATAGTGTAGTGGTAGCAAGGATAAAGACCTAAAAGGTATAAGATAATGGCCAATATAGTTTTCAGTGACAGGGATAGTGCTTGCAGCTATTGCAGAATATTGCTAGAGCAATGGTTACAAAAATGTTGGCCAAAATAATGCTTGAATAGTGATTACAAACATAAGGCCAGAATAGTGCTTGATTAGTGATTACAAACATGAGAACCAGAATAGTGCTTGTGTAGTGATTACAAATATGAGGCCAGAAAAGTGCTTTAGTACTGGTTACAAAAATAAGGTCAGAATAGTGCTTGAGTACTGGTTACAAAAATAAGGCAAGAATAGTGCTTTAGTACTGGTTACAAAAATAAGGCCAGAATAGTGCTTGAGTAGTGGTTACCAATGTGAGACCAGAATAGTGCTTGAAAAATGATTACAAACATAGAGCCAAAATAGTGTTTGAGAAGTGGTTACAAACTTGGGGACCATAATAGTGCTTGAATAGTGATTACAAATTTGAAGCCAGAATAGTGCTTGAATGTTGGTTATAAACTTGAGGACCAGAGTAGTGCTTGAGTGGTGGTTAGAAACATGAGGCCAGAATAGTGCTAGAGTAGTGGTTAGAAACATGGGGCCAGAATAGTGCTTTAATGGTGGTTAGAAACATGGGGCCAGAATAGTGCTTTAATGGTGTTTAGAAACATGGGGCCAGAATAGTGCTTGCATGGTGGTTAGAAACATGAGGCCAGAATAGTGCTAGCTTATTGGTTAGAAAAATGAGAACCAGAATAGTGCTTGTGTAGTGATTACAAACATGAGGCCAGAATAGTGCTTGAGTACTGGTTACAAAAATAAGGCCAGAATAGTGCTTTAGTATTGGTTACAAAAATAAGGCCAGAATAGTGCTTGAGTAGTGGTTACCAATGTGAGGCCAGAATAGTGCTTGAATAATGATTACAAACATAGAGCCAAAATAGTGTTTGAGAAGTGGTTACAAACTTGGGGACCATAATAGTGCTTGAATAGCGATTACAAATTTGAAGCCAGAATAGTGCTTGAATGTTGGTTATAAACTTGAGGGCCAGAGTAGTGCTTTAGTGGTGGTTAGAAACATGAGGCCAGAATAGTGCTAGAGTAGTGGTTACAAACATGGGGCCAGAATAGTGCTTGCATGGTGGTAAGAAACATGGGGCCAGAATAGTGCTTGCATGGTGGTTAGAAACATGAGGCCACAGTAGTGCTAGAGTAGAGGTTACAAACATGGGGCCAGAAAAATGCTAGAGTAGTGGTTACAAACATGGGGCCAGAATAGTGCTTGCATGGTGGTAAGAAACATGGGGCCAGAATAGTGCTTTAATGGTGGTTAGAAACATGGGGCCAGAATAGTGCTTGCATGGTGGTTAGAAACATGAGGCCACAGTAGTGCTAGAGTAGAGGTTACAAACATGGGGCCAGAAAAATGCTAGAGTAGTGGTTACAAACATGGGGCCAGAATAGTGCTTGCATGGTGGTAAGAAACATGGGGCCAGAATAGTGCTTTAATGGTGGTTAGAAACATGGGGCCAGAATAGTGCTTGCATGGTGGTTAGAAACATGAGGCCAGAATAGTGCTAGAGTAGAGGTTACAAACATGGGGCCAGAATAGTGCTTGTGTAGTGATTACCAACATGAGGCCAGAATAGTGCTTTAGTATTGGTTACAAAAATAAGGCCAGAATAGTGCTTGAGTAGTGGTTACCAATGTGAGGCCAGAATAGTGCTTGAATAATGATTACAAACATAGAGCCAAAATAGTGTTTGAGAAGTGGTTACAAACTTGGGGACCATAATAGTGCTTGAATAGTGATTACAATTTTGAAGCCAGAATAGTGCTTGAATGTTGGTTATAAACTTGAGGGCCAGAGTAGTGCTAGAGTAGAGGTTACAAACATGGGGCCAGAATAGTGCTTTAATGGTGGTTAGAAACATGGGGCCAGAATAGTGTTTGCATGGTGGTTAGAAACATGAGGCCAGAATAGTGTTAGAGTAGAGGTTACAAACATGGGGGCCAGAATAGTGTTTGAGTGGTTGTTAGAAACTTGAGAGCCAGAATAGTACTTGAGTTGTGATTACAAATGTGAGACCAGAATAGTGCTTGAATAGTTATTAGAAACATAAGCCAGAAAATTGCTCAAGTGGTGATTACAAACATGGGGACCAGAATAGTGTGTGAGTAGAGGTTACAAACATGGGGGCCAGAATAGTGCTTGAATGGTGATTAGAAACATAGGGCCAAAATAGTGCTAGATTAGTGGTTACAAACATGGGGCCAGAATAGTGCTTGCATGGTGGTTAGAAACATGGGGCCAGAATAGTGCTAGAGTAGTGGTTACAAACATGGGGCCAGAATAGTGCTTGAGTAGTGGTTACAAACATGGGGCCAGAATAGTGCTTGCATGGTGGTTAGAAACATGGGGCCAGAATAGTGCTAGAGTAGTGGTTACAAACATGGGGCCAGAATAGTGCTTGAGTAGTGGTTACAAACATGGGGCCAGAATAGTGCTTGCATGGTGGTTAGAAACATGAAGCCAGAATAGTGCTGAGTAGTGACTACAAATATGAGGCCAGAATAGTTTTTGAATAATGGTTATAAACATGAGACCAGAATTGGGCTTGAGTGGTGATTACAATCATGGGGCCAGAATAGTGCTTGAGTGGTGGTTACAAAAATGAGTCCAGAATAGTGGTGGTGGTTAGAAACATGGGGCCAGAATAGTTCTAGAGTAGTGGTTAGAAACATGGGGATCAGAATAGCATTAGCTAGTGGTTACAAACATGGGGCCAGAATAGTGCTAGAATAGTGGTTAGAAACATGGGGATCAGAATAGTGTTAGAGTAGTGGTTAGAAACATGGGGATCAGAATAGTGCTTGAATAGTGGTTACAAACATGGGGCCAGAATAGTGCTAGAATAGTGGTTACAAACATGGGGCCAGAATAGTGCTAGAATAGTGGTTAGAAACATGGGGATCAGAATAGTGCTAGAATAGTGGTTAGAAACATGGGGATCAGAATAGTGCTAGAGTAGTGGTTACAAACATGGGGATCAGAATAGTGTTAGTAATGTAGTAACTAGTACAGATGCCCAAATAACATAGTGATGACAAACTTAAAGGTCTAACTTGTGCAATGGTGAGTAATCTGAGGTCTAGATTGTGCTGTTATGACAGATTTAGGGGTCTAAATTTTACATTTGTAAGAAATTAGGTGTAAATAGTGAAACAGTTGTAACAAGTTTGGAGGCTTAACAGTTCAGTGGTATCAAATTTTGGTTATAGATAGTACACTACTAATAAACTTATACACCTAAAAAGTGCAGTGATGACAAACTTGCAAATCTAAATATTGACATACCTGGTACTTAGAGACCTCAAGAATGCATTTGTTACAAACAATACATGTAATTAAGTGGTGACAAACTTGCTTTGTTTCGTTGCAACCTGGTTAATAGCAAGAGCCATCAATTTCAAAGGTCATTGATTGCTGATTTTTGTTTTCTCAGGAGTTTCAGCTATCCTTTTCATTTTCATGAGTACCTGATATAAATTGTCAGATGTAAATAATTGACGTTAAATTAACCATTTTTTTTTGCATGAAATCTTCTCAAAAATAATTAAAAATCTGGCATAACTTTAACAAAACTTATGAGATTAGACATGCACTCAACTAAAAACTTTGAACCTTTGGGAATTTTTCTTTAATGATTATTTTTTTTGTTTTAACTGATAATAAACATACCATTTCAAAGCATATGTGAAGGTCATTGTGACTGTTAAGTAATGGTTTTCCTAAATTAAGTGAAATATATAATTAAATTTGATAATTTTGAGCATGCAGATCTATTTTTATTTCAGACTGCAAACTGGTGGCTGTTGAGATGTATTGGTGTACATCAGTGTCTCCTTGACAACAAATCACCCACACTGAAGGAAACTGTTGCAGAGCTGATTGATATCTGTAAGTTATTTTCCCAAATCTTTTTGTGCATATTTGGTTGGTTTTTGTCACTCAACATTTCAGAGTCCATGAAACCTCAGAAATGCCTGGCACTTGATAAAGACGTTTTTTTTCTTCTGAATTAGAGCCTATTGTTTTACCTATCTTTTTTATGATAAGGACCAGAATATCTCATACTTTAAGATGCACTTGTAATATCACACTAAAACTACTAGCTTAAAAGATTTAGTGTTACTTCAATGCAGGAGTAAAACAAGAATAGCACTAGTTGGATTTCCATTAAATTTTACATGCAACTTTTACACATGAAGGAGTAGGATTTCCAGCCTTCCATGTTTTGATGTAAAGGTATTCTGGGCCCCTGATTGCTGGTTCTTATCCTGATCTCTGCAGCATGACTTTACTATGGTTTGTGGGATATCAACTTTTGGGGGTGCTTTACAGATATTATGAACTTCTGAGAGAGTGACAGGTGTAACGTGAGGTTGTTTGCATTTACAGCATGCACAGTGGACCGAATGTTGGTTTACCTCTATGTTACTTTCATGTATAGTGGCTGAGATTTCTTTGGATATTGTACTTGCAGAAATTGTACACAATCTAAGCATGTAGCTTAATAAAGTGACTCCCCATTTGCTTGAAAAATCAGACTGAATTTTTCTAAAGTATAATGTCTTTAGCAGTTATTATTAGAGTTTGCCACACTAGACAATACCAGCTTCTAAAAGTGCAATGAATAATTTGCCTCTGAAGTCCAGGAAGTGAAAATGACCAAGCTGAGCGTGCAATTTTTTGTTAGGTATACAGCTAAAGTAAGGCCAAGCTGTATTCTCTACAACCTGATACTACATTCGTCAATCATACACCAATATAAATGGAATTGTAAATTCTTTTAACAATACCTAAGGTAGTAAAGTTTTTTTTTTAAAATAGCTTGTATAACCAGGGAGGAAAATGGGGGAAAAGTTGTTGTTTTTTTTAAAAAAAATCTAACCCTATGCAAAATATGAAACTTCAGAGCAATTCCTTTATTGGGAAGACCTGTTTAATTGCCAATTTCAACATGCAGCTGCTTCATTTGAGTCATTACAGTCCAGATTGCC
Organism: Potamilus streckersoni; assembly: GCA_016746295.1. Taxonomy (NCBI): domain Eukaryota; kingdom Metazoa; phylum Mollusca; class Bivalvia; order Unionida; family Unionidae; genus Potamilus; species Potamilus streckersoni. The sequence continues at coordinate 775,347 of JAEAOA010000897.1, read as the reverse complement.
CATCTTTGTATATCTTAGTTTATGCACCTTAACTTTACTAAGGATCATTTGATTTCAGCTAAATTTGGTATGCAGTTTAAATTAGCATAACCTCAAAGGAGTCTCATTTCTGACTTCCCAAGTCCTTATGTAGAGGAGTTATGGCCCCTGATTTACCATCACCTAGATTGGTTTCAAAAGTGTAATTATGTCAATGAATGTTGGATGTCGGTTCTGTTTGATGTGTAGCTTTATATTAATGAGATCCTAGATGAATGTAGTATTCAGCCATTTTTTTTGTCTCATACATGGTTGTAATATCATTAACTGGTGGGATGGAGCTCGTTTGCTAAACTTTGCTTAACACCTTTGCAGTACAATTACTTAACAGATTTTAAGCAATTTTTCTTGGACATCTTTATATTATTGAAATATTACATGAATTTGTTTCCTCAACTTTTTATACCATTTTTGATCTGACTTGTCATCTTATAAATCTGGTTATCACAACTCTACTTAAACAGAATGTCATATTAATGTCTGGTTTTCACAAAAAAGATGGACTTTAATAAAAATGGTGCTGATATTGTTAGGTTATCCTATCAGAGGCAGATAATACCTGTGACAATATTTATAAGGGTCATACTTTTAAATGCAACTATTCTTAAATGATGCAGTAGAAATGTATAATGACAACAAAAATCAGTGATGAGTTTTTAGGGACAGAAGACTAAAAATTTGGTTTAAATAGAAAATCTGTACTTGATCTTCAAAGCTTTAGAAAACAAATTAGTGGGTATTGCTGTTTGTAATGCATTCATCATTATTAGTTATTGTTTTGCACAGTTGATAATGCATTGACTTCATATTTCTTTTTCTGTAAATGTGTGTACAAAAATATTGTTTGTTCTCACTTATAAATCGGGCTTAACTACAATAATTGTAGACCTTGATCTGACATTGCATAATGTATCTACCCTGACTTTTGAGTATAGGCATTATATTATTGGCTGTCCTTTATTTCAGTGCAGAAAAAAGTGCCTTTGATGATGGATGATAACAATAGGTCAGTATAATTATACATCATACCTTAATTGCAATAGGTCAGTATAATTATACATAATGCCTTGTTTACAATAAGTTAGGATAATTATACACCATGTCTTGATTACAAAAGGTCAGGGTAATTATACATCATGCTGTAATTACAATAGATCAGTTTAATTATACATCATGCCTTAATTACAATAGGTCAGTATAATTATATATCATGCCTTGATTACAATAGGTCAGGGTAATTATACATTATGCTGTAATTACAATAGATCAGTTTAATTATACATCATGCCTTAATTACAATAGGCCAGTATAATTATATATTTTGCCTTGATTACAGTTGGTTAATATAATTATACATCATGCCTTAATTAAATTAGGCCAGTATATTTTATTTATATCATGCCTTGATTAAGATCAGTATAATTATACACACAGGTTAGTATAATTATACATCATGACTTGATTACAGTACTTCAGAATAACTTGACATTATGCTTTGATTTACAATAGGTTGGATAATTTTACATCATGCTGAGATCATTTCACAGCATCTTTTAAAAATGGACTTTGAATTTCACAAAATTAGCTGAGGAAGTGCATCTAAATAAAATTAGGATAAATTGGAGTTTTTGTGATGAAAAAAAATTATTTGTGAAGAATGGAATCATTAAGAACTGGCATCAAATCGTATGCTGATGCTGTGTATTTGAAAGGTTATGATGAAGTGTGGTGTAAGTTTCAAATTTATGTTTTGCAGAGACCTGATCATACAGTTTTACCTGGAGGCTGCCTTTCTCAGCTACATGTTTTATGACTATAGGAATGCCAAGGACAATATTAACAAGGCCAGAAAAATGACAGGATTAGTTGTGGAACTTACAGGTATTTCCATATTAACATAGCCAGAAAAATGACAGGACTAGTTGTGGAACTTACAGGTATTTCCATATTAACATAGCCAGAAAAATGACAGGACTAGTTGTGGAACTTACAGGTATTTTCATATTAACATAGCCAGAAAAATGACAGGACTAGTTGTGGAACTTACAGGTATTTCCATATTAACATAGCCAGAAAAATGACAGGACTAGTTGTGGAACTTACAGGTATTTCCATATTAACATAGCCAGAAAAATGACAGGACTAGTTGTGGAACTTACAGGTATTTCCATATTAACATAGCCAGAAAAATGACAGGACTAGTTGTGGAACTTACAGGTATTTCCATATTAACATAGCCAGAAAAATGACAGGACTAGTTGTGGAACTTACAGGTATTTCCATATTAACATAGCCAGAAAAATGACAAAACTAGTTATAGAAAAAAGTTATTTCCATTCAGAAAAGGTTGTTTTATATAGAGAGGTCTATATATATATATATATATATATATATATATATATATATATATATATATATATATATATATATATATATATGATACACACTCAGTTATACAATACATACAAGATGTTATGGTGATTACTCCTAACTAACTGCATAGACCAAAGTTTACAGACACATTACATGATGGCAAATGTGGGTCTGTGCCCTTTGCATTTGGACTCTACTTGTGAGCATGCATGGTACTTCATCTGTACATGGCTCCCTCATTATTTTAACATGGCTGATCAAACTAAATTGGGTTGTTGTGGGACAACCATTCACATAGAAAACTTGTCCTAAATATAATGGTGCTCCTCAAAATCATATGTTGCCACCACTGTGGCCATCTTGAAAGCACTGTTGCTACTCCTCTTGAACAAGATGGTCATGTCAGTAAGGGGTTTCACTTAAAGACTTTTTATGATTCTGGTTGATCCTAAATAAAAATAGTGCCAATCTGACATTTAATATGGCCATAACAAAATATATCTTGAAAATCTTCTTTACAGATCATCATAGCAACATCATACTTTCACTAAAGACATACTCTGATTGGTCTTAAATGCAAATGGTGTCATTTGAACATCCCAAATGATATCCTGGATAGCTGTCAAGGTGACCTTGTCTGAAAACCCCATTATCACCAATCATCCTGCCCATATTAGCATGGAGTTTTCACTAAATGACTTGGCTGCTGAGAAGGCAGTCTAAAAAGTTTGATAATGGTGATCTGATATCCAATATAATTACTACAATGGTTATCTTAATATCACCATTTCTCTTGAACAGATGGCTCTAAAAATCTGAAATTGATTGGTCCTAAATGAAAATGGTGCAGATATAATGTCTAACGTCTTGGTTTGGTTACTGTTCTTGATAATTGACATTTGTATTCACTGATTTCAGATTTCTTATATCCACTTAATCCTGATTGAAAATAGTGCTGATTAGACTTGCAATGGTTGTCAGGTCTTGTTATCACTACTTCTGCTAAATGGATGGGTATAGCAACATGGAGTTTTCACCAAGATTTCTTATTATGTCTGGTTGGACTTAAATGAAGACAGTTGGATGGCCCTTATTTCCAGTATGGTGGCCATTCTGATAGCTTTTTTTGTTATCATTACTCCTCCAAAACAGATGGCAATAGGGAAATGTGTTTCACTATAGCAATATGTAACTGTTTCTGAATGCAAATGGTTCTTATCTCACCATTAACATGATAAATTTTGTGGTCATTTCAAAAATTTTGTTATCACTACTACTCATGATTGATGGCTTTGACACTTTTGTGCAACATAAATTGTTTTTTTTTTTGAGAATGAAAATGGTGCAGATTTGATGTATCCACATTTTTATAAAGCAGTTTGAAGACCAGCCTTATTGGCCTTGGAGTTAAGTCATTTGTAATTCATGAAGTTTATGCAAACAGTAACCAGTACATATTCAAGTTAAATTTGACTGGATGTATTTTGTTGCATCAGAAATAAATTGATAGTCAGTAACCTGACATTGATTTTAAAGTTCAAGGATGTTGTATATATTTGCTTTTCTAGTCAGTACTTTGACATTGATTTAAAGGCCCAAGGACTCTGTATTTAGTCAAAGATATTAACAGTTTTAGCTGTACTGGCTTGAGAGCATACTAATACAAACAGGTATGAATAATATTTTGGCAACCCCAGTCTGATGAACACCTTGAATGATTCCACTTAAATAACTTTGGTGTTTCTGCCAAAATATATGTAATTATAGATTTAATGAAAGTTGCTTATCAACACAGTGATTTGTACATGAAATTATGTTTTCTAAAATTTGGACCAGACTTTATATTTAGTTGTGTTTATATTTTGCACTCTTGACGTTGATTTCAAGGTCCATTCTTGACACATTGTTCTAGCTGTACTGGCTTTGTGAGTATGATAACACAAACCAGTATGAATTGATTTGTGTTATTTAACATTGTAGAGAGATCTTAAAAATACCTTGAATGATAGCACTTCAAAAACTTTTATTTTTTTTTCTTTCGCTATAGTATATGTATAGATTTTACCAAACTTGTCATGTGTATTATATCTCAAAAACTGACTGAAACAAATTTGTTGATCTTCCTGCCATATGAGGTTCATTCATGATCCAAGACCTTATCATATAATTTCATACTGCACTTAAATTTATCTTGTAAAAATGTTGCTTCAAGTGTAAGAAAATATGTTTGTTAATAAATTTGTATGTTTAAGTTTTTCAGGTATGTCAGTACTCCACCATAAAAAAATAAAAAGGATTTTCACTGGATTACTGGATATTCTTTTTGACCACTAGATTGTAAATCTTTTTGAGGTACTCTTGTTATACTCCCACCTCTGAGGCTGGGGCATAGGGGATTCCTCATGTTCATCCTTCTGTCCATCATAATTATCAAAGGCAACAGGTTCCACAACCTTGATGGATTAAAGTGAAACTTTGTAAATATTATAGTCATCATCTGAACATGTGCACATCAAGAAATAACAGAACATAATACATGGCTTACCTGATTTTAAGTGCATAACTGTACTTCATCAAAAACTTATTCTTTTAAAGGTAATGCATCATGAAAAATATTCTTGTGTGTCACTGTTCAATCAACAGATTTTCTGCTGGAAATATTTGAAAAGCTTAAATCACATATTTTCAGTTTCCATTTTCAGTCTTTTTTGTGCATTTATTTTCAACTGATAATTTTTTTTAAAAAAAATTTAAGTTGCTAAATTTGGAAATAATAATTTGTACTGAAATATTATGAATTACAGTATTTCATCATAATAATCTCTGATCACTCCTCCATTGAAAAAAATATTAAGACATTGTTTTGTATCATGGTCTTTTTAAAAAAATTACATGGCCATGAAAACATATATAAAAACATGATGATACTTTTGTATACTTTGAAGTCTCATCATGATGTTAAGGACATACTGAAGTCATGTACAGAACATCATGCTGATGCTTATGGAAACATTGAAATCATTTACTAAACATTATGATAATATTTATGGAAACACTGAAATCCTGTACAGAACATAATGATGATACTAATGGAAACACTGAAATCATGTACAGAACATAATGATGATACTAATGGAAACACTGAAGTCACATACAGAACATCATGATGCTCTTATGGAAACATTGAAATCCTGTACAGAACATAATGATGATACTAATGGAAACACTGAAGTCACATACAGAACATCATGATGCTCTTATGGAAACATTAAAATCCTGTACAGAACATAATGATGATACTAATGGAAACACTGAAGTCACATACAGAACATCATGATGCTCTTATGGAAACATTGAAATCATGTACAGAACATCATGATGATACTAATGGAAACACTGAAGTCACATACAGAACATCATGATGCTCTTATGGAAACATTGAAATCATGTACAGAACATCATGATGATACTAATGGAAACACTGAAGTCACATACAGAACATCATGATGCTCTTATGGAAACATTAAAATCCTGTACAGAACATAATGATGATACTAATGGAAACACTGAAGTCACATACAGAACATCATGATGCTCTTATGGAAACACGGAAATCATGTACAGAACATCATGATGATACTAATGGAAACACTGAAGTCACATACAGAACATCATGATGCTCTTATGGAAACATTGAAATCATGTACAGAACATAATGATGATACTAATGGAAACACTGAAGTCACATACAGAACATCATGATGCTCTTATGGAAACATTAAAATCCTGTACAGAACATAATGATGATACTAATGGAAACACTGAAGTCACATACAGAACATCATGATGCTCTTATGGAAACATTGAAATCATGTACAGAACATCATGATGATACTAATGCAAACAATGGAGTCACATACAGAACATCATGATGCTCTTATGGAAACATGGAAATCATGTACAGAACATCATGATGATACTAATGGAAACACTGAAGTCACATACAGAACATCATGATGCTCTTATGGAAACATGGAAATCATGTACAGAACATCATGATGATACTAATGGAAACACTGAAGTCACATACAGAACATCATGATGCTGTTATGGAAACATTGAAATCATGTACAGAACATAACTAATGGAAACAATGGAGTCACATACAGAACATCGTGATGATACTAATGGAAACAATGGAGTCACATACAGAACATCATGTTGATACTGATGCCTATATTTAAGCAAACACTGAAGTCATAACTTCCAAACAACAACATGACATTATGACCATGTAATAATTTAAATGTGATTACTTTTTTCTAGCAGATTGACAAAACTAGCATGTTCAATTTATTTGTCCTTTATTGTTTGGCTAATCTCTATTTTGGATTCATTTGTTTGGCAAAAGTGACCTGCATTTTGATTATCTAAGCTAAAATAGCTTATCCAGTTGAGATGCAAGCTGTTGTTTCCATGACCTAATAATAATATATTTTGGCCATAGGGGTAGACACTGTAGGAAAATAATATGAAGATACAAGGTTAGAATCCCACCCAACAACTACCCTTTGAGAAAGTGGAAGTTTTTTGTCAGTGTACCACCAATAGGCTTGTGAAACATTAAACTCTTTGTTTACTCGCTTGAGGATTGGATTTCAGGTGCCATGGGGAAACGAACACTGTTCCAGCAGGAGAGCAAGGCACAGCTGATTCTGAATGTCAGCAGGGAGGGTACTGGTCATCCAGTCAGCACTGAAACTTTGATAGCCCAAATACCAGAATATCTGCCAAAGGTATATGTAACATTTTTAATGATCTCAACCTTCAGGGGAAAAAAAGAGAATAAGACTGTGTGCTAATACCTTTCAGTGTGTGCATGTGTGTATTAGTGTGTGTAGCAGAGATGCAAATCATTCTAATCGTGGCAGAAACATCCCTATTTTTAACCTCAAATTACACCATCATGACCACTGTTTGGCAGATTCTGATTTTCAGGTCAGATATAACTTTGATAAGGTGATCCATAATATGGTCACCAATGTATCTAGAAATACTTGTAATGTCTGATTACAGTTGATAATGAATACCTAAGAACTTGATTCACAGTTAAATACTGCCAAATAGAAATCACATAAGCTTCGTGATCAGATTCATCTAAGAAGTTAAAGTTAGATGTCTGACTGAAAGTGACCTTGATAAAATGATATGTGCTACAGACATTCCAGATGGAATATGAAAGGTATTAACATTGGAATGAATACCATGCACTTCAGTCTAGATGGACTTTTTTACCAAGTCACATGACTGTAGGAAGCACTCTCCAACAGAAAAACTTAATTAAATTAGATTTAATACATAAAATAAATTCATAGTTTCCAGTTTCGTGTTCAGATTCAGTGTTAAGCTGGCATTCCTGTATTGTAATGGTAAAGGTTAGAATCTCTGATGATGGACTAAAGACATGTCACACAACTCTTTTATTACCACTGGAGACTGCAGCATTATTGGCTGGATTGCATGGTGATGCCAGTTCATCTGTCAAATCCATATCTGGTATAAACATTAAGGGTTGGGTTGCATTTATGTCATTTTCTTTGATGCTATTGTTTGTAGCATGATATATGTAAATGTTTGCTGAGGAGTACTACAGTCCTTGGTGAAGATGAGGCCAGTGTGACCTATATTTCATGATTAATTGATTTGTGCAAACATGGTATAAGGAGCTTAGTGTCTGTATATTTGGATTTGTGTTTACTAAGTTTCTTTGATACTCTTACCAGCAGTCATATAACTTGTTATGCAGATTTATAATGAGGAGTATGATATCCTTATGTCCTTACCCTGGATGGCCAAGTGGTCTAAAGCACTCACCTTTACTTATTACTGCCATCTCACCAGTTCATATAGGTGTCAGTCTTGGGCTCCACCAATGTGGTTATGTTAGATGGCTTTCCAGTAGCTTCCCATGAGATGGTGGTTCTTACTGGGGTTTTTCCTGATTCTTTTTCCACCTGTTACACTGGTCATCATTTTTAGTGTTTAACCCACAACAACAACATCCTTAAATCAAAACTAGATCAGTATGGTATAGTATTTTACACTCCAGCGACCTGCATGAACCATTGGTGTGTGATGTACTGCACACTTAGCCAAAATTACATCATTGTGGAGAAAATGTTGGCATACCTGTATGTTACTTTTCATAAACTTTGGCTGAAATTTCTCTGGATATTTTGCTTGTGGAAATTGTAGATGATCTAATCACACATCTAACCAACATGGCTGCTCCCATGTGCTTGAGAAAATTGGCTTAAATTAGCATAAAATGCACTCTCTTTAGCAGTTATTAAAATGTGGAAAAGGAGTTTTGCCAGGTTTGACAATATCAGTGTCTGAAAGTATTATGAATGAATAGAAAAAGAATTTTAAGAAGTATTAAAAAATGTTATTTGCTCTTTTTTACAATTTACCTCTGAAATTCATGAAGTTAAAATGACCAAGTAAATCTAGAAGTGCATATCTAAAATAAGGCCAATCTGTATACTCAAATACCCAAAAAGTACACCCATTAATCATATACCAAGATAAAGGGATTTTAAAAGTTCTTTTAACAATATCAAAGATATTCAGGGTATTTTTTTAAATAACCTGTACAACAAGTGAAAAAAAACAATGGAATTCTTTTCTTTATAAATCTAATTCTTTGCAAAATATATGACTGTAGAATGCCACTAAAGGTTGTTTGCTTGCCCGGTTGGATCATACTAGAGTAGTCTTCCTTTGGATAGAGATCCCATCAGTCATCATTCTTACTGATTCTCTTGTGTCTTCTTATCAGTTGAGTAATTTCTAGGTGTTTTCTGAACTCAGTGAAGTATGCATAATCCAAAGCTATGGGTAATCTGCTGTGCTCCATTGTAACTTGTGGCTGCTTATGCAGAGATTTCCTAACCTTTCATGAGAACACATGAATAAAAACAATGTCACTAAGGACACTGTGTTACAATTTTCTACATATCAGTGAAAGTGATCATTTACATTAGGTAACTGTGTTTGAAAGAAAACTTTGATTGGCTCATTCAAAAGTATGAAAGTTGATGTTGGGCCACAGTAGCAAGAAAAATTTACTTGTACTTGGTGATTGTTTTATTGGGTTTATTAAAATTTGGAAAAGGAGAAATTCATCAGAAATGAGGAAATCTCCACACATGCATCCATGGGCGATAAATGAGTGTAGAGGATTGTTACCCATCTCTTACATCAGTGGGGAGTATGCATCTATTTATATGGTCTCATCACTTGTAACAGAGAACATGTTCATATGGTCATGCCATTACATCTGTTGGTACATCATTGTTACCCATCTCTTACATCAGTGGGGAGTATGCATCTATTTATATGGACTCATCACTTGTAACAGAGAACATGTTCATATGGTCATGCCATTACATCTGTTGGTACATCATTGTTACCCATCTCTTACATCAGTGGGGAGTATGCATCTATTTATATGGACTCATCACTTGTAACAGAGAACATGTTCATATGGTCATGCCATTACATCTGTTGGTACATCATTGTTACCCATCTCTTACATCAGTGGGGAGTATGCATCTATTTATATGGACTCATCACTTGTAACAGAGAACATGTTCATATGGTCATGCCATTACATCTGTTGGTACATCATTGTTACCCATCTCTTACATCAGTGGGGAGTATGCATCTATTTATATGGACTCATCACTTGTAACAGAGAACATGTTCATATGGTCATGCCATTACATCTGTTGGTACATCATTGTTACCCATCTCTTACATCAGTGGGGAGTATGCATCTATTTATATGGACTCATCACTTGTAACAGAGAACATGTTCATATGGTCATGCCATTACATCTGTTGGTACATCATTGTTACCCATCTCTTACATCAGTGGGGAGTATGCATCTATTTGTATGGACTCATCACTTGTAACAGAGAACATGTTTATATGGTCATGCCATTACATCTGTTGGTACATCATTGTTACCCATCTCTTACATCAGTGGGGAGTATGCATCTATTTATATGGACTCATCACTTGTAACAGAGAACATGTTCATATGGTCATGCCATTACATCTGTTGGTACATCATTGTTACCCATCTCTTACATCAGTGGGGAGTATGCATCTATTTATATGGACTCATCACTTGTAACAGAGAACATGTTCATATGGTCATGCCATTACATCTGTTGGTACATCATTGTTACCCATCTCTTACATCAGTGGGGAGTATGCATCTATTTATATGGACTCATTACTTGTAACAGAGAACATGTTTATATGGTCATGCCATTACATCTGTTGGTACATCATCAGTCCCATGAAGCTTGTGACAGGATTACACACAGACTATTGAGTGTAGACACAGTCAATATTAGTTCAAATTCTGAATCAATATATATATATATATATATATATATATATATATATATATATATATATATATATATATATATATATATATATATATATATATATATATACACCTTTATGAAAACTTGCTTGTAAGCACAATTAAGAAAACCAAAATAAAATTTGTTAACTTATTTAAATTTAAATATACTGATGACTTGATTATATTCTCAGGCAATTAAAGAAATTTTTATTGTTTTACACATTTCTGAACTTCTTGGGGTAATCAAACCCACTTGAGGTAGAAAAAAAATGAAATTGGCTTATTTTATAATTATGTTTGCAGATGACCTGTTGAGATTTTCAGTCCATTATAGCATTTTTATTATTTGAAATTTTTTAAAAAATGTTTTGGATTTTAGGCATTTTGTTAAATGAGAAAGAAATGAAATTAAGGGGGAAAAAATTCACTTGTGAAAAATGACAGTTCGGAGACATGTTTGAATGCGTAATTACTTGGCGTTGAAACATTTTCATGCCATAAGAACAATTTTTCAAATTTTCATGAATTTTTCAACTTTGATGTTGCAGTGGGGCTTGAATGAGAGGATATATGTTTTACATAAACATCTTATTCTAAATCTTGCTCTATCTTCATCACAAATGAATATCTACTTATGATTAGTCTAACGTTATTGTATATTTAGCCTTTCATTGCCTGATGGTACCATATACACTCAATTATAAATCAAGTCCACCTGTAAACAACATAGATCCTGGTCAGTAGTCATGGAACAAGGAAGTTTTGTGGTGGAGGGTATGGGAAGATATAGTACAGAGGAACATGAACTTTTGACGGTTGATCATCTAACCTCTCGCAATCCAAATGGAGAGATGAAAACTGGAATTCAGAAGTGCCTTGTGAACATGTTATTGCAGTCTAGGTAGGCTGTAACATTTATTTCTGTAACCCTCCTATAATTAACTGTTGCAGGTGCTGAGGCTAGATGATGACACAGTGATGGATTCCAGATTAGCTGGTGATCAGAATGGTCCAGTCTGATCAATTCCAGATTAGATGGTGATCAGAAAGGTCCAGTCTGATCAATTCCAGATTAGATGGTGATCAGAAAGGTCCAGTCTGATCAATTCCAGATTAGATGGTGATCAGAAAGGTCCAGTCTGATCAATTCCAGATTAGATGGTGATCAGAAAGGTCCAGTCTGATCAATTCCAGATTAGATGGTGATCAGAAAGGTCCAGTCTGATCAATTCCAGATTAGATGGATGTTCAGAAAGGTCCAGTCTGATCAATTCCAGATTAGATAGTGATCAGAAAGGTCCAGTCTGATCAATTGACTAGTCATGTCAAGCTTCAGGAAGATTTGTGGTGGAGGGTATGGGAAGATATAGTACAGAGGAACATTAACTTTGGATGGTTGATCATCTAACCTCTCGCAATCCAAATGGAGAGATGAAAACTGGAATTCAGAAGTGCCTTGTGAACGTGTTATTGCAGTCTAGGTAGGCTGTAACATTTATTTCTGTAACCCTCCTATAATTAACTGTTGCAGGTGCTGAGGCTAGATGATGACACAGTGATGAATTCCATCAGTTTTGAAGACAAGAGCCTTGAGCATGTACCAAGCCTTAGTGCTGCAGAGCAAGCTGTCATCTTAGCCAGCATGTAAGGATATAATCCATTTTATGCATAATTTCGTGCAAGTTTATTTGAAATTTAAAGAGTAAAGTCTTGCTCGTGTCCTGGTCTTCGGGATGAAGAATAGTCCTGATACTCCTTTATGAATTTTGTAGAAGACAGAAAATAGAGGAAACTTCTTTGTCATGAGTTGCATTACATGTCATTTTAGGATCCTGGCAATTGAGCAGAGGTGAGGCCAGGTTGTTGCTATTACAGTCGAAAACACTACTTAAATCTCAGCTCTAGGTTAGATGGTGATCAGAAAGTCCCAGTCTGATCAATTCCAGGCTAGATGACAATCAGAAAGGCCCAGTCTGATCAATTCCAGATTAGATGGTGATCAGAAAGGTCCATTCTGATCAATTCCAGATTAGATGGTGATCAGAAAAGTCCAGTCTGATCAATTCCAGATTAGATGGTGATCAGAAAGGTCCAGTCTGATCAATTCCAGATTAGATGGTGATCAGAAAGGTCCAGTCTGATCAATTCCAGATTAGATGGTGATCAGAAAGGTCCAGTCTGATCAGTTCCAGATTAGATGGTGATCAGAATGGTCCAGTCTGATCAATTCCAGATTAGATGGATGTTCAGAAAGGCCCGGTCTGATCAATTCCATATTAGATGGTGATCAGAAAGGTCCAGTCTGATCAATTCCAGATAAGATGGTGATCAGAAAGGTCCATTCTGATCAATTCCAGATTAGATGGTGATCAGAAAGGTCCAGTCTGATCAATTCCATATTAGATGGTGATCAGAAAGGTCCAGTCTGATCAATTCCAGATTAGATGGTGATCAGAAAGGTCCAGTCTGATCAATTCCAGATTAGCTGGTGATCAGAATGGTCCAGTCTGATCAATTCCAGATTAGATGGATGTTCAGAAAGGTCCAGTCTGATCAATTCCATATTAGATGGTGATCAGAAAGGTCCAGTCTGATCAATTCCAGATTAGATGGTGATCAGAAAGGTCCAGTCTGATCAATTCCAGATTAGATGGTGATCAGAAAGGTCCAGTCTGATCAATTCCAGATTAGATGGATGTTCAGAAAGGTCCAGTCTGATCAATTCCAGATTAGATGGTGATCAGAAAGGTCCAGTCTGATCAATTCCAGATTAGATGGATGTTCAGAAAGGTCCAGTCTGATCAATTCCATATTAGATGGTGATCAGAAAGGTCCAGTCTGATCAATTCCAGATTAGATGGTGATCAGAAAGGTCCAGTCTGATCAATTCCAGATTAGATGGTGATCAGAAAGGTCCAGTCTGATCAATTCCAGATTAGATGGATGTTCAGAAAGGTCCAGTCTGATCAATTCCAGATTAGATGGTGATCAGAAAGGTCCAGTCTGATCAATTGACTAGTCATGTCAAGCTTCAGGGGCCATGTCTGTAACAGCTGCAATCTCCTAACTTTAATAGGTCGCCATCACAATTTAGAAAAACCTATACTGTTAATTTTGAAACATTACAAACAACATCATCTATGATGATGGCAATTAAGTAAGAATTCTCCATTACTCAAGTATAACACCTAGCCCTGACATAATAAGTACAATAAAACAGAATAACACTCTCTCCCTTTATTGGGTGCCAGGGCAAAGTGGGATGCACATAAATAATGTTCTTCCATTATGGGAAAACATGCCAAGCAAACGATAGTTGGAGACATGGCCTAAAGCGGTTTTATTTGGTTATGTGGACTTGATGCCATTTTTCAGCACATGATAGGTGGGCATTATATCTGGTGGAAGACAAACCCACCAAGTCATCAGAAAGAACCACCAACACGTAGGCATCAACAGAAGCTATCTTGTATACCCACATTGGCTGTAGCAAGTTTCAAACCCATGTGGACAGAAGTAATATGTTGGTTATCTATAAAGATGATGGTGTTAGACCATCCATTAAAAATGGACCAAGAATAATTTGCCCCTTGATTTGGACAAAGAAACTGTCCTAAATCAATGCAATTGCCAGTATTTTCTTATTATGTATCCCACAACAAAGATTATAACAAAAGTCCGTAAGGGTCTAGCTGGAGGGCCAAAGAATTTAAAATATCATTTCAGGTCAGTTACAAGTTGTGTGAAGCTCTCTCTGATAATCTTCATTGCACAAAGCAGTTTGTGGAGATTCCCATCAAAATATCTCTGCATAAGTCTCTGAACCAATTTTGATATGAGGAATCTTTATGGCTGCATTGGGCCTGTGATATTTGAAAATCTACATTGTCCAAATGAAATTTATCAACATTTACCAAAACAATAAATTGGTTCTCAATAAAGCTTACATATTGATGACTGACTGTGCAACTTTGCCCAATCCAAGTCCCAGCAGTCCCATCATCTATAATCCCTTGTAGTACTTAAACAATGACAAATATAGTCCCCGCAAAGATCACTACAATAGAAAATCATAAAACCCCAGATTTGGGCAGAAGGGCCACAATGAGTGATTATGGAATGAAAAAAATCCAAAATGTGAATTTTCAGGGCAACAAGCTCTAAGTGGAAGCATGAAAAGGAAATACAGGTCTAAGCTTATCTGAGGCCAGAAAGTTGATGGAACCCACTTAATATTGCTGGCAAATTCAATTATGAATGCAGCTAGAGAGATGAAGAAACCTTCCACAAACCGTGTCTGTTCTCTGACTGTTCCTGGCTACAGGACTAGACCAACTTATGGTCTTGATGCTACACAAACTTGTGTAGTCAGCCATGTAGACAAAGATGAAGCAGAAAACACAATGTATTAGGGTGACAAATGAGGAACACAACACTACCATTAGTTCCAACCCATAGAAAAGAAGTGGACCAGTGGCTTCAGTGGTCAGTTAGGACTTACTCTTTAGAAATCCTTGATGTTGAGGTAAAATGAACCAGCTCTTAATCTCAGACAAATGAAGTTGGCTTTTCAGTATGCTACTAGCATTTTGTCTAATTCATCAGTCTTTGTTTTTCAGAGTAAATTCATTAAGACCAAAGCCTTTTGTGATAGCCATACATTACAAATTCAGACAGTTCAAATGATGGAGTTAGTGTTTTAGTTGCCATTGTGATACATTATGGTCCCATCAGACAGTTCAAATGATGGAGTTAGTATTTTAGTTGCCATTGTAACACATTATGGTCCCATCAGACAGTTCAAATGATGGAGTTAGTGTTTTTGTTGCCATTGTGATACATTATGGTCCCATCAGACAGTTCAAATGATGGAGTTAGTGTTTTAGTTGCCATTGTAACACATTATAGTCCCATCAGACAGTTCAAATGATGGAGTTAGTGTTTTAGTTGCCATTGTAACACATTATGGTCCCATCAGACAGTTCAAATGATGGAGTTAGTGTTTTAGTTGCCATTGTAACACATTATGGTCCCATCAGACAGTTCAAATGATGGAGTTAGTGTTTTTGTTGCCATTGTGATACATTATGGTCCCATCAGACAGTTCAAATGATGGAGTTAGTGTTTTAGTTGCCATTGTAACACGTTATAGTCCCATCAGACAGTTCAAATGATGGAGTTAGTGTTTTAGTTGCCATTGTAACACATCATGGTTCCATTTCAGGCTGGTTACTGGCCAAAGCCTCCATTTTTACTACAGATATTAGTCCTACTGAAATCTTTCAACTACATTAAAACCTCACAAAACACTTCTCAAATCTGCTCACAGAAATCTGGATCATGTACCCTGTACTGTTGACTGCCTTGTCACATTGGTAAAAAGGGTAAAGGGCAGGGTAGCTAATGTGGCCAACTAATTCTTAATAAAAGATTCCATATACTGACTATATATCAGAATAGAGACCGCAAAACTTTTACTTTTAGTTTGCTCTATGTTTAGTACAGAATGTATTGTTTTTACCAGATGATGTAGACTGAATGTGTTTTATTATACCAAATTTAACTTGTAAAAAATAAAGTGACTACAAATTTTACACATAAAATGGTTGTGTTATTCTTTTAGACAACTAGATACCATGACATTTTTGTTTAACTTGCAGTTATTGGGTAGATAGATCAGATTTTTAATGGCGGAAATAAATTATTCCTATCACTATGAACCACAGACTAAACTTAGATAATGTCAACCACCTCTCTGTACCAAAGAGTAAATTTGGGTAATATCAGCCACCACTATGAACTACAGGCTAAATTAGGTAATATCAGCCACCACTATGAACCACAGACTAAATTTAGGTAATATCAGCCACCACTATGAACAACAGACTAAATTTAGGTAATATCAGCCACCACTATGAACAACAGACTAAATTTAGGTAGTTCAGCCCCAACTATGAATCACAGACTAAATTTATGTGATATCAGCCACCACTATGAACCACAGACTAAATTTAGGTAATACCAGCCACCACTATGAACCACAGACTAAATTTAGGTAATATCAGCCACCACTATGAACCACAGACTAAATTTAGGTAATACCAGCCACCACTATGAACCACAGACTAAATTTAGTTAATATCAGCCACCACTATGAACCACAGACTAAATTTAGGTAATATCAGCCACCACTATGAACCACAGACTAAATTTAGGTAATACCAGCCACCACTATGAACCACAGACTAAATTTAGGTAATATCAGCCACCACTATGAACCACAGACTAAATTTAGGTATTACCAGCCACCAATATGAACCACAGACTAAATTTAGGTAATATCAGCCACCACTATGAACAACAGACTAAATTTAAGTAATATCAGCCCCCACTATGAATAACAGACTAAATTTATGTAATATCAGCCACCACTATGAACAACAGACTAAATTTAGGTAATATCAGCCACCACTATGAACAACAGACTAAATTTAGGTAATATCAGCCACCACTATGAACCACAGACTAAATTTAGGTAATACCAGCCACCACTATGAACCACAGACTAAATTTAAGTAATATCAGCCACCACTATGAATCACAGACTAAATTTAGGTAATATCAGCCACCACTATGAACCACAGACTAAATTTAGGTAATATCAGCCACCACTATGAACCACAGACTAAATTTAGGTAATATCAGCCACCACTATGAACCACAGACTCAATTTAAGTAATATCAGCCACCACTATGAATCACAGACTAAATTTAGGTAATACCAGCCACCACTATGAACCACAGACTAAATTTAGGTAATATCAGCCACCACTATGAACCACAGACTAAATTTAGGTAATATCAGCCACCACTATGAACCACAGACTAAATTTAGGTAATACCAGCCACCACTATGAACCACAGACTAAATTTAGGTAATATCAGCCACCACTATGAACCACAGACTAAATTTAGGTAATATCAGCCACCACTATGAACCACAGACTAAATTTAGGTAATATCAGCCCCCACTATGAACAACAGACTAAATTTATATAATATCAGCCACCACTATGAACCACAGACTAAATTTTGTTAATATCAGCCACCACTATGAATAACAGGTTAATTTTAGATATCAGCCATCACTAAAAGAGTTTGTATGGTTGTGAAGGTTTAATGCTATTTTTAGCAGATGATAGATTATACATGGTGACCAGTGTACGTGGTGGAAGATGAACCAGGAACACCCCTGGAAGAATTAATGACCATTGGGAAGATATTGGCAAGCTTATCACATACCCATGTTAGTCAAGACCAAGACTCGAGAAATTGTGGACAGGGGTGAGATGTTAATGATCTGTAAAGTCGAGCACCTTAAACCATACAGTCATCTGGGGCTACCTCCATCAATTAAAAAAGAATTTTTTATATCAGCATTTCTTTTTTTTTTCAATATATCAAGAAAGACACAAAGTGTAGTACATATGCATGTGCAATCTAAGCTTGATATATGAATGGAAAATATATGAATGGAAATGTATGCTACATATTTGCAAATAAACCTGTTTATATTTTGGAATTATTATTATAGATTTGATATTCAGTGCAAATGTTATGGATTTAGTAATCATCAATTTGCTGTTCTTTGAGGCATTTCCAATAATGGGTATAGAATATTTCTTTCTTATGGCCAGAATATTTATTTTCTTGTCACTTTAGAAAGCAGTTAAAATTATGACCTCATTTTCATACATTAAAAAATTCAACCTTCATACAGTCAAAAAGCAGTGAGTAACTTAACATTTTGAAGAAGTTGTTAGGAACTTGTGTTTTTTATACCTGTAAATATTGATATGTATCAAGATGAAACCTTTTATAATTTACATTTAGTGACAGATGGTTATTTTATGTAGGTTGTCACATAAGACATATTGAAAAATTCTCTAAAGGAAATGCATTTTAACTTCTGGAAACTTTTTCTCTAGGGAAGAACACATTCACAATCATGTTGCCAGTGAAGATAATTTACTCCGTGAAGAAGTGGAAGCCTATCTCTCAGTAAGTGTATTCTATTCTCTTGATTAAATCCAGAACAGATCATAAAAAAATAATGCATCTCAATATTTTTGGGCCCTCTCTGGAATGCAGCAGCCATATAGTAACTATCTTTTCTGTCCAGTTATATGCACATCCACAGCTAAATGTGTCTTTTGAAGGTATCTTCTTTTCCAATCTAATTTCTATGGAGTTATTGCCCTTTTTCCAGAGTTATGGGTTTTCTTGTGGAGTCCTCTGTTCCATTTTGGACAGAGTTATGCTTTTTATCTTCAAATTTCTTGTCTTCACATGAAAGATTTGAAAGTTGTTTGCAGTCAACATAGCTCAAGAATCATTCAACATATTCAATTTTGAAATTTGATAATAACTTTGTCTCCTAAATCTAAATGTACATAGCTGCCAACCCTCACAAATTCAGCATGAATTTCACAACTTTTTGAACAATTTACTGATTCACGCTTCATGGAAAACAAAATCATGAATTTCCCCAATTCTCAGTTATTTTAAATCTTTAATAAAATAATCAATTTCCGGTTTAGTGCTAGTCATGCTATTGGCAGTTACCAAACAGTCCAGAATTGCTGGTTATGATATTAGTAGACTATAGCCAATTGATACAGTTGGCCTGGTAGCAAGCATTTTAGCATATTTTAATCTATATGTATAAGAGTAGTTTTACATATGCTTTTGAGAGAAACTGGGGCCAAACTGGAATTTTGCTCTGTGCATGTGCTGCTCATGTGCTGCCAACACTGATTTTAATTGCTGATCAGCATCAATGTTGAAAATGTCTTCACCATCAAAGAAAAAAAAATGTATTGCACAAAAAAGTGAAGTTTAGTTGGAACATACCAAAAATGGGCCATGCATTTATCCATCAAACACTGAATACATGATGCTTTTTGCACACAATGTGCCACAAATTTTAGCATTGGGCATGGTGGCACAGATGATGTGAGGAAGCAAGTACATTGGCAGCAAGAAATCATATTAAGGTTGTGAAAATTAAAAACTCTAGCAGATTTCAGCTCTGAAATATTCTAAACCATCAACGGAAGACTTGCAAGCTACCAGCACTAGAACATTGTGAAATTATTTGCTGAACACGATCTACTTTTATGTACACTTCTGGAAGTAGTACTGTATATACTCAATTGTAAGATGATTCAAGCCACAAACTGAACAGATCCAGTTCTGGTGTTGCATAATGTGTCAGCAGATCGATGCAGTTTGTTAGGAATAATCAGGAGAACATATAATGTAGACCTTGATCTGCTGGCTTATTATGTGATGGCATATCAGGACCTATATTGTTTGCACTTAAACTCATTTTAAAAGCAAATATATACAGTAGGTATAAATGATCCAGACTGAGAGAATATTTTGTATACAAACAATTCAATAAGAATTTTTTAAAATATAAATATGGTATTGGTCTAGTTTTAATCATATCTCCTTTTATGGAGAATTACAGAGAATTATGATGAAAAAATCTGTTTATTCCAACTCCCAATTTTTATATCAGTTGGATGCAAAGCAGAATCTTGTTCCATCAGGAATGATTAATGTATATTATTAGGATTGAATTAACACACCCTAATTCAGAAATAAGAAAAACTCATTATTGAGGTTAAATCAGATACTGTTGAACAAATGTGAATTTTGATTCTAAAAGTGAATTTCAAGTAAAGAACATAAGTAACAAAATTTTGTTTATTGATCTAGTAAGTGTATAACAGCACTTTTACTCAGTTGGATCCTACTAGAGTAGTCTCCCCTTGATAGAGATATTGGCACCAAATCCCATCATTTGGCTTTATACAGGGCCTTAAACAGGTCATATATTTTGTAGGAGAGTTTTAAGCAGGCTTTATACAGGTCATACAGGGCCTGTAAATGTGAAACCATACATTTTGTAGGTAATCTGTAAGCAAGGATTATACAGGGTCTTACAGGGTCAATACTATTCACTGCCATACATTTTGTAGATATAGATGTATGCAAGCTTTATACAGGGTCTTACAGGGTCTTTACTATTCAGCCATACATTTTGTAGGTACATTTGTAAGCAAGCTTTATACCTGTTCTACTATTCAGTCTCATACATTTTGTATGTACATTTGTAAGCAAGCTTTATATCTGTTCTACTATTCAGTCTCATACATTTTGTATGTACATTTGTAAGCAAGCTTTATATTTGTTCTACTATTCAGTCTCATACATTTTGTATGTACATTTGTAAGCAAGCTTTATATCTGTTCTACTATTCAATCTCATACATTTTGTATGTACATTTGTAAGCAAGCTTTATATCTGTTCTACTATTCAGTCTCATACATTTTGTATGTGCATTTGTAAGCAAGCTTTATATCTGTTCTACTATTCAGTCTCATACATTTTATAGGTACAGGGGTACAGATCATGGCAAGGATATAAGCAATGCATTAAACAAATCATCTCAAACTTTAATTACATACTTGCATTAAGTAAAGACTGATCCAGTTACCTAAGTGGTTAAAACTTCTGCCTTAGATGTGGGAGGTTGCTGGTTCAAACCCCAGCCAAGTCATTAGAAAGACTTATAAAAATGGTACTGGCAGCAATCTTGCTTGGCACTTAGCATTAAGAGGTTAGTGTTGTGACTGGTTAGCCTGATGTCAGGATAATGTGACTGGGTGGGACATCATGCTACATGTCTACAGCATGATCCCTCATTGCTAGACATCAGTGTAAACTGTCACACTGCAGACATCATAGTGTGACTAAAAAATTGTTAAAACTGTGTTAAAAATCCAAATCACAAACATTCATTAAATAAAGAACTAACATTATGCTAACTTCATTATTAAAAATGTAATCAAAAGGGTGTTAATTTTACTGTCCTTTTTTATGTCTTTGATCAGTTGCAATGAAAACAACACAATCTTTGACCTTTAAAGATTTCTTGAAGGAAATCACACATTTAATAGCATTTAATTGTAAAATATTCTAAACTTGATGAACATTTTAAAGTTGTGAGTTATTATGCTATTCAGTGTGTCTTGCCACAAGCCAAATGTTGGAGCATCTGTGTAGCAGCACTCTACCGAAGATCCTGCATGGAAGTGGACAGCAAACGTCATGTAGAACGAGCTATGATGCAGGTAGAGGTATGTTGCATATTAAGACATGATAAAAAAATTTTTGTTCCTGTCCCAGAACTTATGGTGAAACTTCTTTTCAACTAGGTCATGTGTCCGAATACTTAAGAAATGAAATAAATTTGTGTTGAAATGCTACCCCATCCACCACAGCAATTTGCAGTAACACAGATAAACAAAACACTTCTTTGATAATAAAGTGAAAAGAAACTTATCTTAAATTGTTTTATTATATACCCTACATTGTTTATTTTGAGTAATTTGTTATAGAAAGAAAGTATATCCATGAACTATGTATATGTTGCAAATGCAGTGTGTATCACTTTTGTTAGATAACACATGACACTGTTCATTGACATTAATATAGAGAAATGAATCATGTTTAGTTGTACTCCAAGATTTGAATATGTTATCATACTGAAAACTTGGTCCAACAGAATGGGAAATGAGAAAGAGAGAGGGAAATATGAACTGATTGCTTGAGGTTCCTGGCATTCATGCATAACATGGTGTTTCAGAATAACTAAGATTGTATTATATCCAGATTAATTATATGACAGTATCTCCCAAATATAAATAATTATTTGACAATGCATTCACAGTGAGTGCAAATAATAATCTTTTTACTAGCATGGGTTACAAAAAGTATCAATAAATGCTGTGTATACTATTTACCTTGTAAGCATCAGTGCCAGTTTGTATTCATTATGATTGCAGATGGCAATCAGATAGATGCCTGGGTGGTAAATAAACACAATGGCAAAGATGCAGTAAACTCATTGTTTGAATTTTCCAACAGGATATCAAATACAAAAGTTATTTTATTACAAAGCAAGCTGACTTCAGAAGATGACTTTGGATTCTTTTAAGCATGCTGATTTTGTATTTGTTTAAATACCATGTCAGCTGACATTGGGAAGCCAACTTTGGTTCCTTATTACTGGCATTCATAGGAATTTTGAAAAAAAATTGAAATAGTGGATCAGTTTTTAAAGCAGATAATCTAGTGCTTCATGAATGGACATTGATGACCCAGTGTTTTCCAGAAGATTTAGAGGAGAAAATACAAATCAAATCATTTGATGAATTTGTGAAGGCTAGAAGAGAAACATGATGATTTTACAGACAGTTTGATCATTAAGATGAATGAAAATCTGGTGTACTTTGATCTCATTCCTTGATGGAATGTCAATAAGAAGCAGGTTAAGAGTGTGAGAATTTGCTAAATATGGTCCTTGCAGTTTCTGCTTCATTAGATTTGTTGTCTTAATTGATAATTTTTCACAGCACGAGGAAGCTAACAAATATTCATGTACCTAAAGTATGGACCATATATGCAGGAGAGGATTTGGGTTGATGAGCTGCTTCAGTGGATTAAAGTGTTTCATTTCAAGTACCCACTTTAATATTTTTTAAAATAAAATTTAAAGTTTTGGTGTATTTTCTTACATTTATTTTTTGAATAATTTAAAGGTTGTCCCACAATTTATGACTCCAATAAATCACATGTCCTAAAACATAGTGCACACAAAAATTACTATAAAAATTATGTTTTGGTGTACCAACAAACACGGTGTTCAATTGATATGGCAGTAAGTTTCAGGGTTTGTCTCCACTATATTATACACTTATTTATTTATTTTTTTTGTTGGAATTATTTTTTGTGATCCTTACAAACAAATTGTCATTTTTATTGATACTTATATTTGTGGATATGACCATATTACAAATGTAGTCCTGTTATATTTAAAGGATGTGGGTAGGGTGTTGTACTCAATCTCGTTAACTTTATGGTTTGTGGTCATTGTATCTAATTTGACATACATTATATTCACTACTACAGCTATTTGGAAAACCATGTCACTATCCTCCCTGAACATCAACTTGAGGTTTTCACCAGAAGACTTATGATCCCAAACCAAAATGATGCCAATCCAACCCCCAATATGGCAGTATTTTTGAAAATCTTTTTATTTCTACTCCTCCAAGGGGGATTGTCATATTGGCATGGGGCTTTCACCAAAAGACATCCTATGATATTAGGTTGATTCTAAAAGAAAATAGCATCAATCTAACATACATCATGGCAGTCATCCAGAAATTGTTATCACTAATCTGGATGGATGATCAGACTGACATCCACAGATTTCTAATGATCTCTAGTTTGTCCAAACTGAAATGGTGCTGGTCTTAATTCAATATACCTGCCTCGGTGGCCATTTTGATCAATAGAAGAAATTATGTTCTGGTGGATTCCTTTAAATTTTTTTCAGCTGGTAGTGCTTGAATATCTTGAATGACTGTTGTTAGTTGTTAGTTGGAGTTGATTTTCCTGTAAGTGATAAATTTTTATAATTAATGTAAAAAAATTCAAAGAATTTTTAGTACAGATCCAGTGGTTAAAATATGTTATATTTGAAAAAAGGATATGAAATATTGTTGGAGTTTGAACTTGTGTGAATATAATACAAATATTCATTGATTGCCTGATGTGAATGTAAAAACCAATATTTATTGATTGCCTGATGTGAATGTAATACCAATATTCATTGATTGACAGATGTGAATGTAATACCAATATTCATTGATTGCCTGATGTGAATGTAATACCAATATTCATTGATTGCCTGATGTGAATGTAATACCAATATTCATTGATTGCCTGATGTGAATGTAATATCAATATTCATTGATTGCCTAATGTGAGTGTAATACCAATATTCATTGATTGCCTGATGTGAATGTAATACCAATATTCATTGATTGCCTGATGTGAATGTAATACCAATATTCATTGATTGCCTGATGTGAATGTAATACCAATATTCATTGATTGCCTGATGTGAATGTAATACCAATATTCATTGATTGACAGATGTGAATGTAATACCAATATTCATTGATTGCCTGATGTGAATTAATACCAAAATTCATTGATTGCCTGATGTGAATGTAATACCAATATTCATTGATTGCCTGATGTGAATTAATACCAATATTCATTGATTGCCTGATGTGAATGTAATACCAATATTCATTGATTGCCTGATGTGAATTAATACCAATATTCATTGATTGACAGATGTGAATGTAATACCAAAATTCATTGATTGCCTGATGTGAATGTAATACCAATATTCATTGATTGCCAGATGTGAATGTAATACCAATATTCATTGATTGCCTGATGTGAATGTAATACCAATATTCATTGATTGCCAGATGTGAATGTAATACCAATATTCATTGATTGCCTGATGTGAATGTAATACCAATATTCATTGATTGCCTGATGTGAATGTAATACCAATATTCATTGATTGCCTGATGTGAATGTAATACCAATATTCATTGATTGACAGATGTGAATGTAATACCAATATTCATTGATTGCCTGATGTGAATTAATACCAATATTCATTGATTGCCTGATGTGAATGTAATACCAATATTCATTGATTGCCTGATGTGAATGTAATACCAATATTCATTGATTGCCTGATGTGAATGTAATACCAATATTCATTGATTGCCTGATGTGAATTAATACCAAAATTCATTGATTGCCTGATGTGAATGTAATACCAATATTCATTGATTGCCTGATGTGAATGTAATACCAATATTCATTGATTGACAGATGTGGTTTTAATATCTGTATGCATTGATTATCTGATGTGAATGTCATACCTGTATTTATAGATTGACAGGTGTGAAAATAATACCTGTTTTTGTTGATTGAATGATATCTAATGGAACATCAACACATGAATGACTGTCACCAATGTATGAAAGGGCCTTAAAAAAAATAAAATAAATAGTCAAATATAAACCTAATCATGTAAAATCCCAATATGAAATCTTTACTGTTTTGGAGGAGGTATCTATGGTGACTATGTAGGAATACAAAACAAAAAATACAGAGAAAATTAATTTTAAAATGGGTGCCAGACACAGTATTGTAACATGGTATTATTGTGAATAAATGAAACATATCAGCATGCTTTAGTAAGCTGAGTTTTTTTTTAATTCTTTCCATAATTTACAATGGCATATTGGGGTTGGTTTTGTTTGTTTTGTAATTTTGTGATATTTGTACTATTTAGGAGCTGTTGAATCAGATTAAAAGAGAAAAACCAGAAAGTAGCCATAGACTGGATTTGTTTTATGCTGTAAAAATACCACCCAAATGGATAATTCAGGTAATGGTCCAATTAGTCTATAGATTCAGCTTGTTGCAGACTGAACTTTTTGGCAATAACAAATGAAATGAGTTCAAAAAAATTGTTTAAAATAAAAAAATGCATGTAGTAAGGTTTTTCTTAAATTGGATACATAATCTTTATGTAAAATGGATGTCCTCCACAGGGATAATTACAAATAAGATGGTTTATTTTCTCAGCAAAATGTTTCTTTTAATCGTTAATGACAGATTATTTTTTCATCACAAATATTGAGTCAAAAATTAAAAATAGAAACTTAGAGGATAGAACTTGATTATATTTAGTCATGCAGATTTTTTCTTCATGAACTGTTTTTTGTTTGGTCAGTGTCATTTTTTGTGTCTACTAGAAAACCCTAGCTGACTTGCTGTTAAGCCTTGGAGCTGTTGGGTCAGCATTAGAAGTCTTCGAGCAGCTACAGCTTTGGGAGGATGTCATCAAGTGCTGTCAGAGGTTGGGCAAGTCAGAAAAGGTGACCAGTTTGACTCTGTCTTTGCATATCTTCTGTAAATGATAAATTTAATGATAAATTTAAAAGAAAATAATTTTTAGCAATAATGCATATTTTATATATGTAAAACTTTAATCATAAGTCTTTTAAGCAGAATTTTAATGTATATTTATTGCATTATAAGAGTTTCTCAGTACTTGGTGTTTTTCCATTTTTGTAAGTTTTCTTTGTAAAAGCAATATTTTAGTAGTTCATTTCATGATGTTGCTAAGTCAATGCTGGTTTAGTGTCAAATCAACAATCTGGTGCAAAGTGTCAAGACAACATTCTGGTGCAAGTTAAATAATTACTTTGATTGTAAGCTTCGATTAAATATAGATAATAAGATAATACGTCAATTCATGATTTAAATTCTAAGTCTATATTCTATGTCTATTTCAGCAATTTTTGATGAAATTTTTGTTTGTATGATGCCTTTCATGTCTCATATTGTCACAAGTTCCAGTTTTGTTCACTTTTACAAGGAATTTTATTCTGTACTGTTTAACCACATTTTGTGGGCAACTGTTACTGTACTTGGTGGGCAACTGTAACAACATTTTGGCTGTATGCAGTTTCTCATCACGTAAATAACTTTATTTCAGGCTGAGAGTTTGATCCGAGAGCAACTTAAAGTGAAGGAGACTGCCAACATGTGGTGTTACCTGGGTGACGTGACAAACAGAATAGAAAATTATGAGAAAGCCTGGGAGGTATCAGGACAGAGAAGTGCCAGGGCACAGAGATGTATGGGATACGCTTTCTTCAGGCAGGAAAATGTAAGGCTTCATAAGAATATCATGCATTTTTTAGAATCAAAGAAATTTGGTATGGTAAAACTTTAATTGCTGTATGCATGATGGTGATTACAGACAAAACTAATTAGTGGCTACCTGCATATAGTAACTACCTGCTTGTAAAAGTCAAGTTTAATCAATCACATTTGTACTTGAATCACAAAGATCACATATTCATTAGGACCACATCTACCTAGTCAATGAATCTTGGTATGCACAATAGTGTATGAGTTGAATTTTGATCTTTTGTTTGGTACATTGAGAACAACTTTGCCAAAATTCTAAATATATGGTATTTGTTTAATTCTTTGTATTATCCCCCACAAATTGAGATTGCAGGGGATATGTCAACAGATTTTTTTTGTTTTTTTGTCACTTTCATTTCTGGAGCATAACTCCAAACCCATTTAAGATATCGCTCTAAAACTGAGTACATATGTTATACTAGTAATCTAACTGTGCCTTTTACTATGCACAATTGTTTAGTTTGATTTTTTTTTTGTTCTTTTCTTTTTTGTCTGTCCATTCATCCATCTATCATGCATACTTTTATTTTCGTCCGTGCTCCAAAACCATGTATGATCTTATTACATCTTTTGATGTGTCTTTTGCTATTTTCATTTTTTCAATTTCAAATATTTTATTTTAATGGTTTTGACTGTTTGTTCATCCACCCATCCATCATTTACATTTTCATTTGCAGGTCATAGTATACAGTAACTTAAAGTATATCAATGAAACATAAAATATGTATTTGACTAGTGGTGATATCTCTGTCATACCTGGTATGTATATTAGACTATTGGTGATATCTCTGCAATACCTAGAATGTATATTAGACCAGTAGTGATATCTCTGCAATACCTGGTATGTATATTTGACTAATGGTGATATCTCTGCAATACCTGGTATGTATATTTGACTAGTGGTGATATCTCTGCAATACCTGGTATGTATATTTGACTATTGGTGATATCTTTGCAATACCTGGCATGTATATTAGACTAGTGGTGATATCTCTGCAATACCTGGTATGTATATTTGACTAGTGTTCAACATATCTCAGTGAAGCTTGGTACATACATTAAATTAGTGGTAAATATAATTCTGTGAAGCTTGGTACATACATTAAACTAGTGGTAAATATAATTCTGTGAAGCTTGGTACATACATTAAACTAGTGGTAAATATAATTCTGTGAAGCTTGGTACATACATTATACTAGTGGTAAATATAATTCTGTGAAGCTTGGTACATACATTAAACCAGTGGTAAATATAGTTCTGTGAAGCTTGGTACTCATTATAGACTAGTGATATAGAAATCTCTCTGCAATTTTGTACATATATTAGAATTTTAGTCATTATATCTCTAAGCAATTTAGTACATATATTAGACTTTTAGTCAAGATATCTCTAAGCAATTTAGTACACATATTAGAGAAGTGCACAGCATTTCTCTATCAAACAATTTTCTCATTTAGCATCATATTATATCAAAAACGTGTTATTCATGTCAAAATAATGAAAATGAAAGTGTACTGCACAGACAGCAAACTTTTGAAAAGGGTACTAAGAACAAGACATGAGAAAAGTTTAGAAACAATTTAATAAAGTGGCTTACCTTTGTGTACCATTTCATGGGGTCCTTTTTTTGTACATTATCTGATTGCAGCTGTTGGTGCTTACAAGGTTCATGCAAAGTGGCTGTTTACACTGATGTAAGCTTTCAATTTCCAAGTATGTTTCTGTCAAAGACAAGGGACATGAAACATTTTTGTTTGGTTTCCAGTTGTACTTTGTATGCGGATCATATGCTGTTACAAAACCTTGAATATTTCCCCTGTTTTATGTAGTGTTATGCAAAGGCAGAACTGTTTCTAATTTTGGAATAGGCCATATATATATCCTGCTGAATGTATGTCATTCAGGATTTGATTCATCAGTCAGAACAAGATTGCTCAGCTCAAGCTTGTTAAACTTGTTACTGACAAAACAACTAGGACAGTATTGAATGCATTAGGGCTAACTGAACTAGTAAACTAATCTAATTTTCTGTTTCATTGTGCTCTCTCTCTCTCTCTCTCTCTCTCTCTCTCTCTCTCTCTCTCTCTCTCTCTCTCTCTCATTCTTTATCTGCTGTGTATTGTGATTGTATAGCAGGATTCTTCCAACTTCTATAGAACTTTAAAATATGATAAAAAGTAGGTTTTCTGACTAAATCTGTTAGTGCCGACATAGTCCTCTATTGTACATTATTATGAATACATAGAGTAAAATCTGTACATTATTATGGATACATAGAGTAAAATCTGTACATTATTATGGATACATAGAGTAAAATCTGTACATTATTATGGATACATAGAGTAAAATCTGTACATTATTATGGATACATAGAGTAAAATCTGTACATTATTATGGATACATAGAGTAAAATCTGTACATTATTATGGATACATAGAGTAAAATCTGTACATTATTATGGATACATAGAGTAAAATCTGTACATTATTATGGATACATAGAGTAAAATCTGTACATTATTAT
The DNA here is from genome assembly GCA_016746295.1 of Potamilus streckersoni. NCBI lineage: Eukaryota > Metazoa > Mollusca > Bivalvia > Unionida > Unionidae > Potamilus > Potamilus streckersoni. The sequence goes on along the minus strand of JAEAOA010000897.1, from coordinate 745,228 downwards.
GGATACATAGAGTAAAATCTGTACATTATTATGGATACATAGAGTAAAATCTGTACATTATTATGGATACATAGAGTAAAATCTGTACATTATTATGGATACATAGAGTAAAATCTGTACATTATTATGGATACATAGAGTAAAATCTGTACATTATTATGGATACATAGAGTAAAATCTGTACATTATTATGGATACATAGAGCAAAATTTGTCCTATTGGACATTTGTTTTAACAAAAAGTCCACAATGGACAAATGTTCTTTGTACCACTGCTATGTTTTGTATTAGTTTAGAGTCAGCAGACACTTTACATTTTGTTGTCTTTCAGTATGAAAAGGCCATGGAATGCTTTGAGCAGTCCTTGAAAATAAACTCCCTTCAGGTATGCCATGTTTTATTTTTTCCCTTTTGATTTGCTTTCAGTACTCTAGTATTATGTCATCTATTTTTAACATTTCTTTGATAATACCTTTCACAGTTCCTGTTTGTATTATCTATTCTACTATGATTTATCTAATTTAACAGGACTCACCAATTATCTGGATGCCACCATATTCTCAAACTTTGTAATAATGTTCATTAGTGTTGAAAAGCTTCAGGAAAGGAAGCAATTTTTTATTTATGCTGACAAATAGTGACAAATTCAGGATTTAATCAGGAACTAAGGAATACTTTTCCTGTACTCTGAAACTGGTGATTCATTAGGCCTTGAAACCACTTTGATCATTCTAATTATGCTGTGGATTAACTAAAGTGTTTTTAGTAGACAGCAGTAAAAACAGCTGACATGATCCACAAGTTGTGATCAAGCAATTGGTTGAATTACCTAATGAATCTTTGATAACTGTAAAATCAGTGTTCATTTGCATTAAACAGAGCCAGCATGTGATTGCAGGCTTGTTTCTTGTTTCTGCAAGAACAGAACAAAGAGATACATAACGGTCATTTACTTTGGATCCTATTCTCATGAATGCAGATTAACTTCTATGATATCAATATGCATGTCAGATATTCATTTTTCCTTTCCCTAAACTGGATTACATTTATTTCTGATGAAGTGGTCAACATCCATGTTAAATGAATTTTACAAGTTTCTGTATTGTTTTATTTCCCTTTGATAACCTTATTTTGGTTCAGCCTTTTTACTTATAATCCGAGTACAAATAATGGTATTCTACGAAGATTGACTTGGAGTTTTAGTGTGGACATAATTTCAAGCTTAATTTTAGAATGAAAAAATCTAGTATCTTGAAGATCTTCATGCATGAGATAATATATTAAAATCATGTATGAGATAATATATTAAAATCACATATGAGATAATATATTAAAATCATGTATGAGATAATATATTAAAATCATGTATGAGATAATATATTAAAATCATGTATGAGATAATATATTAAAATCATGTATGAGATAATATATTAAAATCATGTATGAGATAATATATTAAAATCATGTATGAGATAATATATTAAAATCATGTATGAGATAATATATTAAAATCATGTATGAGATAATATATTAAAATACAAGCATGTCATTTCCGCAATAAATTCTGTTGTCATAGACAATCTTTTCTTTTTGAAACAATATTAGTATGAGAACTGCATCTTGTTCATAGACAAGTTTCTGATCAGACTTGTTGCCAATGGTAGTACACGTAAATGATGAACAGATGTTTACAAACAAAGAGAAAAAAGAAATCCACCAGAAATACATGCGGAATTCTTTATTAATAAAGAACATTGAAACATATGCAGTCTAGACAGTGTACTTGCTGGGACAACAATACACAGTTGTAACACTGATGATATTAAGTTTTCAGGCAAAACAATAGTTTTCATCAGTACATGATTTATATGGACAGAGATAAATATATATGGACAGAGAGAAAAGTAATTATTTTTTAGTGTCCAGATGTCTTGATAAATATTTGTATATAAACAAACATTGTTGCAAAATAAATCATGCAGGAAATTTATAAGGAGTCACATGCCGTTTTGAAAGATAGAATACAGTGCCATAATAGAGGTCCGTTTTGCTCTTCATTGGGTTCTTGCATTCATCAGAACTTTCATGGATGTATTCATCTCAGTTGGTCTCTGTGTTGTATTTCCATGTTGTGTATGTGTATGTAATTTTTTTGTCTTTTTGTGATTGACTTTGCCCCTTTAATTAGTTTTTCTTTTTTTCTTTCATCAGTTTATCCAGCATTTATTATTAGCCCTGTCCCCTTTGTTCTCTTCATTGTTTAATATTTTACCATCATAAGCTTACATGGTGAGACATAGGTATCACTTATCCTTTGGCAACATCAATATAATCAACATCAAATGATGTTTTGTTAGTCTTAAATGAAATTGGCAGAAATCTGACATCCAAAATGACTGCCACAGCTGCTAATTTGAAAAGTTTGATATGACTGAAGAATATTTGAGATATTTTGAACACTCAGCAATTAAAAAAAAGAAATGGTCTTATCTTGAATTCCTGGAAATTCTTTGTAGATGGTAGCAATGTCAGTGACTTCAAAAGACTTCTGTTAATCTCAAGGAAGAACAAGACTTGCACAAGTGCTAATTCAACAGTGTACATACACACTACTAATTCAACAGTGTATATAGTACTAATTCAATACTTTTCAAGAACCACTCAACCAAATTTTTCCAAATTAGCAGAAAGCATTGTCATATGAAGGCCTTTCAACTATATACAAATAATAATGATATGCCATCAAGTACAGCCACCATTGCTGAGGAGATAATAAAAACTTCAAAATGACTTCACAGAAACTACTCAGCAGAATGTAACACACATTTTATAAGAAATCATCCGACCAACCAGTTTCATTGACCAGCTGCTCTGGTATTTAGATGTTATGCAACTGTCAGCCATGAGAGATTTCAGCATTATCTCAGTCTTTTAGTTTTCTCCTGCAACTTGTTTCTTGAAAATATTCTGCTGTAGAGTTCAGAAAGATTTGTTCACTTGTTTGACACCTTTGAGGCCCCAGTTTGAATATTTTGCTCAAACATTAATGTTCTATTGGATATCTATCCATGATTGTTATCAACCATGCTCTCAGTAGCAATGAATGCATTCTAAAATAAGAAATTTTGCAAATTAAAAAAAATTATAAACTGGTACAAAGAAACTAGGCAGTAGAATATTTAAATAAAATTTTTGTATGGTCTCATTGCTGATAGCAAAAGCATCTTGATTGGGTCATATCTGCCTGTTGTTGATCTGCAATGAAATCCATTTGCATTCTTGTGTAAAAACTACTTTGTGTAGACATGTTCAGTTTAGTGGGCATGTTTTTAAGCATATTTAGATTTTCATGCTATTGAAACATTAAAATTTTTTGTGTTCATTTTGGTGAAAACCACTTGGCAAATTAAATTTATTCTGAATAATTGAATTCTTATGTAAATGACCTAATTAGTAGATTTTCTTGCCAGTGAGCAATTTTTCCATTCTTTTAATAAATTTTCAACTTTTTTCTAAGTCTGTTATTGTTTCAGTAGGGGCATGTGTGTTTTACAAGCACAAATCTTGTTTTTACTTCATGTGTAAAATTCCCATGTTTTTTATATTTGTACAGCAATGTTTTCAAACTCAGTTCTTTGTTTTTACTTCTTGCTCAAGGTTCCTTTGTGGTTTACATTTGGTTGTACAGCCTTGTCCGCCAAAAAATATGAAGTGGCAGTAAAAGCTTTCAGCAGATGTGTTTCTCTTGACTATGATGTAAGTCTATAGACTTTGATGTAAGTCTCTCAACTATGATGTAAGTCTCTAGACTATGATGTAAGTCTCTCAACTATGATGTAAGTCTCTCAACTATGATGTAAGTCTCTAGACTATGATGTAAGTCTCTCAACTATGATGTAAGTCTGTAGGCTATGATGTGAGTCTCTAGACTGATGTAAGTCTCTAGGCTATGATGTAAGTCTCTAGGCTATGATGTAAGCCTCCAGGGTATGATGTAAGTCTCTAGGCTATGATGTAAGTCTCTAGGCTATGATGTAATTCTCTAGGCTATGATGCAAGTCTCTAGGCTGTGATGTAAATCTCTAGACTATGATGTAAGCTTCTAGGCTATGATGTAAGCCTCTAGGCTATGATGTAAGCCTTTAGGATATGATGTCTTTCGACTATGATGTGAGTATCTAGACTATGATGTAAGTCTCTCCACTGTGATGTGTCTCTAGAGTATGATGTAAGTCTCTCAACTATTATGTAAGTCTCTAGGCTATGATGTAATTCTCTAGGCTATGATGTAATTCTCTAGGCTATGATGTAAGTCTCTCTTATAGAATGTAAGTTTTAAGATTATGATTATAAGAACATTTACAGCTAGTGAACTTTATTTTCAAATCCATACTTCAGGATTCCTTTGTTGAATCATTATATTCATTTGAGTCATTATCAAAACTAAGGATAATATTTTGATTTATAATAACCAAGTAAATCTTTGATTAATGTAAAAAGCCTACGTTATCAGAGGAAAGTTATATGAACATTGTCATAGGAAATTTTTTGAATAGATTAGTAAGTAGAAAGATAATTGTTTTTTTTTTTTGTCATCTGGTGTACATTGCTTTCTGTAAAGGAAACTTTATAGTCATTGTTTTGTTCTGCAAATGATATGTATTTCTTAATAACTCTGCAAACATAAATATGTTTAATTATATTTTGGTCAGAAAGAAAAAGTTTTTCAATTCTGGAAGTTTTGTTAGATATAAAACATTTAAGTTGGATAACCTTAATATTTTTTACAAGAAAAATCAAGATATAATTCAGACTTATAAAACTAAAGAATTTTGATTGGCTAGCATAACATAACTGACTTAAGAAACTATAGGCCTTTTAGTTAAATCTGAGTTTGAATTTGAAAATGTTTTTCCTAACAGGAGGGCTATACTAATTTCATGTATGCTTATCATGTTCATAATTTGTTTCAGAACTTTGAGGCTTGGAACAATTTGGCATCTGCCTTTGTCAAGTTAAAAGACAAGTAAGTGTAATTAAACCTTGAAAATGCTGCAGAGAATAGACAAGAATACATTGCATTGTCTATATATGTAGTTTGGATTTGTTGTTGTTGTTATAGGGTTTAACGCCATTTTTCAGCACAAGAGAGGCTATACATGGCGGCCAGTATTAATGGTGGAGGAAGAACTCCGGAAAACCCTGGGAAGAACCACCGACCTACGAGAAGCTACTGGCAGGCTTTCTCACTTACCCATGTTAGCGGAGTCTGGACTCAAACTCACGCAGACAAAGGTGAGATGGCAGTGATCCGTAACGGTCATCGCTTTAGACCACTTGGCCACTTGGGGCACTAGTTTGGATTTGTCTTGATATAAAATTCATTGTTACAGACTGACTTGGGTGTGTTGAATATGCCATCATTCACATACCTTTTAACATTTAATAAACATTGATGGTAAATAAGATTGAATAAATTTACACAGTGCCTTTGTGAATATGTTTGTAAAACCACAACACAAGCATTTAGCCATGTAATAAACAGAACTGATATAACTATGGCTTCTTGGTTTAAAGTTTAGTGATACACAGGCTAATATAATAACAGTGAATATGCTACATTAATGTACCATTCAGTCACAATTTGCTAAAGGTATATACAATAGCCACATTAGGAAAAGACATCATTAACTGGGTATCATTCTACCACAGCAGTAACAATAATTTTTTTAAGTGAACATTTTGGTTACTCCTCCAACTTTTCTTATTAGCAAGATCTTAGAAATTGAACATTTAGTTATCCCTCCCCCATTTTATCAGCAATATGTTATGAATTGAACATTTGGTTACCCCACCTCCTTTGTTATGAATTGAATATTCGGTTACCCAGCCCCTTTTTTCTATTAGCAAGATGTTATGAATTGAACATTTTGGTTACCTCTCATCCTTTTATGTCAGCAATATCTTAGGAATTAAACAATTAAATTGAAAAAATGTTTAGTTTACCATTTCTTTCAGTAATTTTAGCAAGGACTAAATCTTAAGAAAATTTAAGTTTTGGTCTCAAGTTTGTTACCCCATTAGCATCATAGCCACAGAGTTATTAATTTAATTTTTGTTTTATAACCGAAAACATCCTTTAACATTGATTCTCCCAGGTTTCCATAAGTGCAAGTTGCAAGTTAATTCCATTTTTGTCTTCTGCAGATAACCAACTAAATGTCTCATCAACTTTAGCTTTCATATATATGATTTAACTTGAACTTATTTGCATATTTATTTTTCCTTGTTTGGTTTTATGGTATGGACCAGTGTCTGTCATCCATTGTGGTATGTCATATCCATCATACATTTGTCAATAATTGCTGTTCTAAATTTCTTCTGAAAAATATGTGGACAAGTTTCAACAAATTCTGGCATGAAGGGATATAAAGTCTATGCGAATGATGACAATTCACCAATGAATAATGCCACCATTACTAAAAATGGTATTGACCTTTACATGACTTCTTAAAACTGCAGTACAAATTTGTTTAAATTTTGTAGATACCAACATCTCCATTCCACCATCAAACATTGACACCATTACTAAACATAGAAAAGCCAGTGATGCTATGAATATAACAACTTTTAAAATGACTTCTCGATGAAAACTAAAGAACAGAATTTAATCATATAAGAATAGAAACCGTCCTGGTTTGTTGAGCTTTCAGATTTAAACAAATGATGCCAATACAACATTAACTACAGCCACATTTACTCTAAATTGAAAACCTATAAATGACTTACTCTCTAAAAAATTGAAAAGAATTTGACTAAATTTAGCAGAAAGCATCCAGGCATGAAGAACTTTCAAGTTTTAACAAATGAAGCCAGTCGACCATTGAGTAAGGCCACCAATTCTAAAACTGGGCAAACCTGTGAACAGGTTCTTCTCTACAGTCACTGTATAGAATTTGACCAAGTTTGATCAAGTACATTATGTTATAATAGATCATATATATTATTACAAATGATGCAGATCCACTTCCAAATAAAACCATTTTTACAAAAAACAAAATCCATTCAATAACTTCTTTCCAGAAACTCCTTGCATTAATCAGACCATTTTTGACAGAAAGGCTTAGAGGTTTTTCGAGTTTGTACTGCTGATCTACCACCAAATTTGGACTGTTCCAGTGGCCTGGTGGTTAGAGCATCTGACTCGGATGTGGGAGGTTGTGGGTTCGATCCCTGGTCAAGTCATACCAAAGACTTAACAGAATTGGTACTAACGGCTGCCTCACTTGATGCTCAGTGTTAGGACTGGTTGGCTTGGTGTCAGGATAATGTGACTGGGTGGGACAGCATGCTACATGTCTGCAGCATGATGCCCCAGTGCTAGACATCACTATAAACTGTCAAACTGCAGACCTCATATACTATATCATGTTTGTTTTAATCCATCCAATAAATTAAATTATGACCGACTTAAAAAAATCACCGATTTTAGTTTTTCTTGGTACACCCTGACAAAACACTGATTTTGTTACTGATCGACAGCTTACATATGACTGTAAAGCAGAGGGCTTGGAAACAGCTGTTCATACTTTAGTTGGATTAGCCCTACAGTTGATCAGTTTGCTGAGATCAAAAGACAGTCTTGTTTGAGTGTCCTGTGATGAATAGGGAATCAAAAGAAACATTATATGGCAATTTTTGTGATCCATGGCTTAATAATTTACCTGTCTTTACAGAGAAGTTTTAAATATTGAATGATGCCTGACCTCAATGAAATGGGATGTAACTCATTTCTCATCTCAAAATCCAACCATTTCCATCAGAGATGGCTTTAATGTATAGAAATAGATGATTATGTTAAAACTATACCTGTGATGCTTGCACAGAAGGTGACATCTATTTCTGCTGTGATAACCCAACTACTTTTCCCATCAGCCAACCAACAAATTGCTTCAAGCCTCTCTAGTAAGGATAAAAAACTTCCTTGCTTTCGAACCTGGCATATTGATACCTTTGAATTGGACTGACTCTGTCTGGACTGCAGTGAGTACAAGTGAGACATAAAATGTTTCAACATCAATTCATATGAAATGTCTTCATATAAACAATATCTTGCTTGCAAGCCAAATTCTTTTTAAATACTTTGAATGGTCATATTTGATATTTATAGGTTACTGCATTTGTATGGGAAAATATGAACGAGTTTTTCGGATGGCTATACTGCACAACCTTGGGAGTGCAGTATATCCATATAAAAAATGAGTTATTTTTCCATTCAAATGCAGTAATCTTTTTATTATATGCTTATTATTAATTTATTACCAAAGATTTAATAATAAAATTCACAACCAATTATATTTAATAACAAAATTTATTATTTTATTATTAAAATAATAAAGTTCACAATCATAGATTGCTTCAATGCACAAATAATAGCATACATGCACATATAGCTCCTAACACCAACCATTAAACTTCATAGCGTACTGTGCACTTACATGCATCAAGCGTGTGGAGTGCAATATGAAGGTGTTAAGTACATTTTTGGCCATTTTTTTTAACAGCTAAAGAAGACAGTTTATTTGTATAACTTACGTTTAATTGTGATGACCCTGTATAGCGTCAATATCTAGCTAAATCTGAAACATTTGTATCAAAAAAGTAAAAGCGGAATGTACAAAAGCAGTTTGTATGTGTCAGTCTATGAAACATTTGCTGCTATGTGGACATCCTTGAAATATCTGCTTTAGTTCATTCATAAAATATTGTTTACATTAGAAAATAATTCCTTTGCACGTGGGGTTCAGTATGAAGGTATTTAATATCATGGAATATTGCACTATTTTGACAATGTAAAGTTAACGGTGAAAAAAGATGAGCGTATAATAAGATTCAGTTACTGCTTAAAGTAGGGAGAAAACTACTGGTTAGGAAACTCCTGGGTTCTGACTGCAGATGGTAGTTGACCATAACACACCTGGAATTAATATATGAGGGGAAATTAGCATGGCTGTTGTGGCCAGGTGTTGGTAATGTACAAGTGACCATTAAGATATGTTTGACTATATTCAGATTCTGATTTTAATGTATTATGTTCTTGAAATTACTAATGATGCATATTTTCATTTTGTACTTGTGTACTCATTTCAGTGATTACAGCACCTGATATAAAGATTTTTTTAATGGATTTACTGTAGATTAAAACAGTGGGTGGGATTGGTGTGGAGTCTTCTTTGAGATCTTCTAATAATTCATCACAGAAATAGCATTGTTCTTCAGATCTTTACCTGTAACATTTTTTTTTTTTTACAGACAGAAAGCATTTCTGGTGATGAAGGATGCTCTAAAGTGTAGTTATGACAACTGGAGAGTGTGGGAGAATTACTTAGTGGTAATGGTTACTTAAATTGTTCCTCTAAAACTACAAATCATATAATGGGTATTTTTCTCAGACATATATTAATCAGTTTGTTCAAATAGGAGGTATTGATGGCTAGATATATTTAAGCAGTTATGGATATCAACAATTCATATCATTTTTATTGTCATTATCACAATCTGTCAGCTAAATCACTAAAATTTCTCCATTTTAGAATATTCTAACTATGCAATTTTAAATTTGCCTTGTCCATCCATCTGCCATGTGACTGCTATAGCATTCATATTTATGATTAAATTTTGAACCCAGTAAGTTTAGCTGAGATAGTTTGATGTTGATCTTGTTGATGAGCTTAACATTAGTTTTCAGCATATAATAGGTTATACAAGCTGGTCAGTGTAATTGGTGGAGGCAGAACCTGAAAAAACCTCTGTAAGAACCACAAACCACAGGATGCTACTGGCAAGCTTTCTCATATGTCCACATTGGGCAAGGCAGGGACTTAAACCCTGGTGGACAGAGATGAGATGGCAGTAATCACTAAAGGCAAGTGCTTTAGACCACTCTGCTACCCATGGCATCAATTTGATGTTGAGCACATTTGTGCACATTGATGCTATTCGGACATACTGCTCAGTATCCCAAACACATCTTAGCACACATTGATGCTAATCAGCCATACTGCTCAGTATCCCAAACACATATTAGCACACATTGATGCTAATCTGACATCCTGCTCAGTATCCCAAACACATCTTAGCACACATTGATGCTAATCAGACATACTGCTCAGTATCCCAAACACATATTAGCACACATTGATGCTAATCTGACATCCTGCTCAGTATCCCAAACACATCTTAGCACACATTGATGCTCTTTGGACATACTGCTAAGTATCCCAAACACATCTTAGCACACATTGATGCTACTCAGACATACTGCTCAGTATCCCAAACACATCTTAGCACACATTGATGCTAATCATACTGCTCAGTATCCCAAACATGCCTTAGCACACATTGATGCTCTTTGGACATACTGCTAAGTATCCCAAACACATCTTAGCACACATTGATGCTACTCAGACATACTGCTCAGTATCCCAAACATGTATTAGCACACATTGATGCTAATCAGACATACTGCTCAGTATCCCAAACATGTCTTAGCACACATTGATGCTAATCAGACATACTGCTCAGTATCCCAAACATGTCTTAGCACACATTGATGCTCTTCGGACATACTGCTCAGTATCCCAAACATGTCTTATGATATATGTTGCTGACACACAACTTCATGAAAACTCAGGCAGATTTCAACCAAATTTGGCATGATGCTGTATCTCAGTAATTACTGAGTTCAGAAGAGTTTGATGACAAACACATTCTGCATGTTTCGTAGAGTCATGCCTCTTTGAACATCCATACAGTTAATATAGGATTTTACTGTGAAACCTCATTTCAACAATTTTCAAAAGTATTGACTTCCATACCATAAAGGGGGCCTTGGGTGACTCGCCTTTACATATCCTTGACATCTCAACTCAGTCCATGTGGATTCAAATCTCAGTATAGCTGAAGTGGGTATGTGACAGACTTTGCAATTAGTTTCCCATGGGTTGGTGGTTCTTCCTGTACCAAATACACCTACTGCCATATGTAGCCTATAATGTGTTGAAAAACAGTGTTCAACCCACAAAACCAGTCCACCATGTGATGTCAACTCAGTTGAAAAAACTTTTTGATGATGTACCACCAGAGAAAGTTTGGGCTTTTTAAAGGTAAGCATTTGATATAAAAAATTTTGGCTGTGTGTTTAGAAAATGATATAGTTTGTTCTTTCATCAATTTTTATGAACATTTTGCACAATGTGATTAAAATCAGTCCTGTATGAAGGTCTGACAGCGACCACTTATGGGTCATGTTCTGGAGACCTTTGTTATTACCATAATAGCTAAGTTTATAAACCAATCAGATGAAGTCCTATACCTTCATGCTTGGGATACTGAGCAGTATGCCTGAAGAGCATCAGTATGTACTGAATGATTTGATTTGCTTTGGAATTTCTGAAAGCTGCATTTCCATTGATTGATTCAAAGGTCACCAGGACATGACCCCTAAGCAGTCACTATCAGATCTTCATGTTGGACAGTGGAGATCTAATTTCAATCAGATTACAATTTGCAAAAATTTTAACAATTTTTCCGCTATCTTTTATCTTGTGCTTCAAATTTACATTTATTTGAAGGTTTATCTTCATCACATCTTTCAGGATTTAACTTTTTATCAGTACTATATAGCTATTATTGTGCTGATGTGCCATTAAATGCAGAATTTGCATATACACCATTACCTAAATAACTTAATGGGGTCCAATAACATTGACAAACAATAAGTAATAGCACAAGTAACTGAGGTACATACAAAAATTAATAAAATGGTGGAAATTGACGAAAGGAGGTGAGAGTTGGGGGGTATATTGTTGAATACTTGTTTTACAATCATGTTGAAATTAATTGTGAATAAATATCTCTTCGTGATGGTGTAGTTTGTTTTTTCTTGAGTTACCTTTATATTCAGGATAATCCATATTAAAACTGTCATTAAAAAGTTATTCCACATGGTTTCTGTATGCTTAACATGTACCACAAAACACTTTTTGAATCACATCACTGCTTTTTGTGTTAAATTGGATACATTCTCATTTTCAAATATTAAAATTTATTTTGAGAAACAATTTAGAAACTTTTGATGTTTTCAATCTTTTATTTTCCTGTCACTAGATTGATCGATCAATAGATTTATTTACAGTGGAATGCAAAAGAAAGATCAAAAAGGCTAATTATTAGCAAATTTTGAAATAAATGGGTCTAAAATTAAAAAACCAAACAATCACTCTCGACACCAAATTTACTGTATATAACTTTTCTCACATAACCATGTTGGCCAAGCCTGAGCTGTGAACCCATACGGAGAGAGGTGAGATGTAAAGGAAAGCATCTTAGACCTCTTGGTCACTGGTATCCTTACAGTGTAAAACATAATCTCAATAATGCAATTAGTCCAGCATTTTGCCTTTATTTTATGTATTGTCATGAGACCTGGTACATGTTACAGTCATTATTTAGAGATGAACCTATTAGCAAATCTTTATGCTTCCATGATCATTGTACGAATTGTTGCCCTTTTTGACTTGGATATAGGAGAGATGGTGTTATGCTTAATATTTAGTCACTCACAAATTGCTCACTATTTATCAAGCTATGATCATATATTCAGTATGGCCAGCATGTTGGCAATCTTTGAGAGAACTATTCTCTATTTTGATTTTGTAACATTGATTTTCAAATTGGAACCCTTAGTGACTCTTGTCATTTTGTTTTAGATAATATCTGATTTACAATTATCATGAAAATCATGTACTGAAAATTTCTCTCACTTTTCTTAAATGGATTTTCTTGATTTACAGATCAGTACAGATTGCGGTGAGTTTGGAGAAGTTATCCAAGCATATCACAGACTAATTGACTTGAAGGACAAATGGCTAGATCTTGAGGTTTGATTTTTAAAGAAAATTGCACAATATGGCATAGATATCACTGTTATAAACAAGACATTTTACTTTTCTTGTTAACAGTATAGACATTTGCAGTTTTGAAACATAATGGTACTGCTTACAGGTACGACACAATGTCTAATAGAAACCTGGTAATACATTTCACTGCAAATTAGTTGTGATGGGGTATTTGAATTGGATATTTGAGTGTTTTGATAGTAAAGTAGGCCATTTTTGAGAAAGCAGTTGGTTTGGATCAGTAATTTGGAAAATTGTTGGTTGGGATTGTTACAATTTTGCAGTATGTAACTTTAACAATGCATTGTATGGCATTAATGTGAATAAACTTTCAGGAGTTGAATTTAGCTAAGTAAATGATATATGTTTGATTTAATGCTGAATCCAATTTTTATATGCAGCTTGATCTTAATAAGCCTTCAGGTTAATTTAACTGGCGATGATCTTCATCAATGTTTAAAAAGTATTGTAACCTCTGATTGCTAGACCCACCCACTTTTATTTCCACAAAATAACTACCATTAATAATTATTGCATTTCAACCAAATTTCATTGTGATATTGAGGATACTCTGGATAAGTTTGATTGTCAGGGTTTTAAGTCATTGTTTAGTGGTGTTATAATCCATGAATATCAGATTTGATTATTAGTGTTTTAGGTCAGTGTTTAGTGGTGTTATAACTCCTGGATGTCAGATCCGAATATGGTTGTTTTAAGTCAACATTTAGTGGATATCAGATCTGATTGTTGGTGTTTCAAGTCAATTTTTAGTGGTGTTATAACATACTTTCATTTCAGCATATTAACTTCCTTATATTTGCACTTTAGCTAAAATAGACCTTCGCCGATTTTAATTGCCAACATTTTATGTATTGTTTATGGCCCTTGATTGTAAGACTCACCCACATTTATTTCTGCACAATAATTCCCATAAATGTTGTATTTCATGTTAGGGTTCCTGCAGGTCATGGAATCCTGGAAGAGTTTTGAAATTTAAAAAATAAATTTCAAGGGCCTTGAAAAGCTATGGAATTTGAGACAATAGAGTTAAAAAAATTTATTACTTCAAATTTTATAGAGCACTGTGAACTTATTAAATGAAATGGTAAAATTACAATCGATAAATGGTTTCAATTCATATAAAAAGAGTAAGTTCCCTTAATGGAAGTATCATGTGAATTCCGTTGTAGTTCACTAAATAAAAGATAGCAATTGGAAAGTAATGTGTTTTGTTAATATTGTAAATAGGAACACATACAAAGATTACATTTATCATTGGATTATGACATGAATTACAACATAAAAAGAGGAGACTTGTTATCTCTACCAAAAAGGAGGTACCATATCACATAAAGGAGGGTTTGATTTAGTTTTGTGGGGTTCAGTTCCAATTTTCAGCACATTAGAAAGAGAGAGAAAAAGAGTGAGAGGACATGATACTTTCTTTATTTGTAACCATGCATAAATATGTTTCAGGTGTTGTCCATCTTAGTGCTTGCCATTACTAACAACATCAATGATGCCCAAGGAAACCCTTCCTCAAGATATCGGCAGAAAGTACAGGAACTGTTTGGAAGGATTACTGCCAAGGTTTGGACAAAACTGTACCATAATGATAGAAACAAACTCTAGTAAATTATGAATCAAATCAGATGTCAACTTCTTTTTTTTCATGAAGTCTGATCCTTTTGAATACATTATTGTGTAAGTTCACTTCCAACCAGTGAGAGTTGGAATGTCTATCAGATCTTATTGTCAACCTTTATAATCTACTCTTTATTGGTAGAAACTGAGTATTCAACTTGAAGCTTTGTTTTGTAAACAAGACACAAGTATGTAGCTTGACTGGTCAAAGACTATGATAGTTTATATAGTGGTCCAGTAGCTCATCAGGTACCTGGTGATCATAATTTAATTGTTTGTTGTTGCAATTCCTCTTAAACTATTTGAAGCTCATGCAGTGTGGTGTACATTTTCATCCAGTGGTCTAGAAAAATGGTATTTCATGTTCATTCAGTATGGTTGCCACAACATACATCTTAAAACAATCTGGTCTTTGCTACTGCACCATCTCCTTATCACCTTACATGGGAGTTTATTAAAAAGCTTCTTATGTAGTTAGACTCTTATACAGTGAAATGAAGCCCCATTTTGTATTTGAGCCATTAGGGTGTGTAGCTATAATATCCTCTGCAGAAAGTTCTGCCAAAGCAAAAGTTTCATACAAAGGAAAATCATTTATAAATGAGAAATAATAATGGTCCAGAAAAAATGCTTTGTGGTATGCCTAAAGTAAGGGGTATTTACATTCCCAATGCAAACTTGCTGGAACATAGGTAGAATTCAAACCAATTTATTGTCTGAGAGGAAAGCTTGTACATTGTATACTGGAGTATTTGCTGATTGACCGAGTGAATGACCTGTTATTCCTATTGCATATCCATCATCCATGTCCTTTAGCCAATTCTCGGTAATTTAGGCAGTAACACAGGAATGTGAAGCACAAATGCCAGACCCTTATGTAAACTTTATGATCTGGTGGGTACTAATAAAGTTTATGCTTTTGATGGAATTATGGATATTGATAATTTCCTGGTTACTTGAATAGATAGGGCATCCTCTTGCAACCTTTAGGAGGTCTAGAAAAAACATTTAAATCTCGAGCTGACCAGACAGGTGAGTGATTTTGATACTTTATGGGCAAAATGTTGTAGGGCAAAGGACACAAACCTCTGAAACCACCAATCAAATACAGTGCAGATATAGCACCGAAATGGTTCTATTGTTCATTTGACACCTTTTTCTAGGTCCCAATGGCAAAAAAAACTTGGTTCTCTCCAGGAACCCTGCAGCACATTTTGAATGATATCCATGAGGGAGACTTTGCCTCTTCCCTTAAATGGCACATACCTTCACATCTCTTCATAGGCCCCCAGGACCTGGACAATATCCTGAAGCAATATAGTGAGATTTAACCAGTCGTGATGGCTCTTGTTTCCATTCTGGACTTCTCATTAACAAGGAAAAATCCAGCTTAGCTAGTAGCATCTCAGCAATTCATTCACTTAGGTATGGACTTAAAATCACAGATACCATAATTTGCTCACAGATGGATGGATGAAGGACAACAGCCCTTCCCACTGGCTCTTTTATCTGTGACCAACTAGAGATATATTAATTCTATTCAAGTGCTCTTATGACTCAAATCATCCCACAAGCTTCTGCGATACTCAGATACTCATCCCACAAGCTTCTGTGATACTCAGCAGTTACAATGAGTTGAAGGAGGTATGATCATGGATGGCTACAATATTTTTTAGTCAGTCCCTTCAAGAGACTACGAGTAGGTATATAAGTGCTGTCAGTAATAATGTTACATTTTTTGTTTCAGGTGTCTAACAGTGGACCACTGTGGCGGTTATATGCACAGCTTTATTCTCCTATTGCTGCAGAAAAACCAGAAAATCAGAAAAAGGTAGGTTAGAATTACTGTAGAGTCTAAACAGGTTGTCAGGGCTTACCAACAGTCATCAAGAGGTGACATAATGATCTTGAACTCTAAAGTTGTATACTACATGTTAATTAAATATATTAAAAAAATTACTGAATGCTAGAAATTTAAAAATTCTCAAAAGTCATGTCTGTGCATAGACATATCACCTGACATTTTTACCAAGTTATGGCTCCAGAAACAAAGTTTATAAACAGAATATGGACAGACAGACTGATGGACATAACAATAGCCAAGTCTGTCAGATCACATACAATGGTTTGAAAAGGTTTCACCCATCCCCCATTGAAAAATAAGCTCAATGTAATTCACAATTAAACACCTTGTATATTTGTCAGGAACATTTTTCAAAAGCTGGCTTGTTTTTACTCTTTAATGAAACATACACAAGTTGTATCTTTTTGGGGAAACAAACCTGCTTCAAATATGACAAAAATGTCTGACTTCAGCAAACAGAAAATATTCAAACTGTAGTGCTTATATTCAAAGCATTAGCAATGTTTGAAAGAATGTTTTCGAGAAAGGTCAGTACAAGATGTATACAAAATTTGACCCCACTTAATGCCATTTTCCTGGAAAGAGAATCTTCTGGTACGTCAAATTAAATGTCAAAATTTCAAAGTACCCAAGCCAAACAAAAAAGAGCTATTAAAAAATAGCTTTCAGTTATCAGGTGGACGTGTTTGGAATAACATTCAACACAATATTAAATCAACTCCAAGCATCTCTTCCTTCCACAATAGGTGTATTAGATGGATGAAATCATAAAAAATGTACTTATTTAAGTACACATTACACCACCCACCTCCCATTTCATTTCATTACTGCAGCAATGTAGCATTTTATGTAAGTAGTTTATATGCTGTATATTTGCTTGTGTGCAACTATATTATTAGCTTGTATTTTATATGTACATAATATAGGGCCTAAGGGTAGATTAGTTCTTGTTTTTATCTAATTGAGTTACCCCTGAAAATAAAGTCATTATTATTATTATTATTATTATTATTATTAGTAGTAGTAGTAGACCTGTTGGTCATCAAGACAGCACTTGTATTAACAACTTTATACAGTATTAACTGAATAATATGAAGTAAAAGTTGGTTTGCTCATGAAAAGATCTTGAACTCTCATCCCCTGTTCATAAATGCACCCTTTTTCTATTATTACAGATGTTGCAGTATCTACAGAAATCTCACAGATGTGTAATACAAGAGGCAAATTGGGAGAAGGATATAGCAAAGTGTAAAGAAATCGCAGATCAGTCTGTTGAACTAGCAGAGAGTAAGAATTTAATAAATTTTGTCCCAATAAAATAAAAAATGTAATTAGGTCCTTAAATGTAGTGGTGAGGGATGTACGAGTTTTGTGATCAGTTCTGTTGGTTCACTTTATTTTTCAAAACTTGCATGAAAGATTGCACACAAACGGTATAGGTTTGGTATCTCTGACCCCGTTTTCAAGATCACCCTTTCATTCTCTTCTTAAATACAAAGTCAACATCCTTGTATAAGCAGGTGTCAGATTCTTGGAAAAATTCCTCATAATAGTTTATTAATAATTCTTCTTATTGAATAACTATGTTCTATGATGCCTTCATGAAAACTCAAATGTCCATAAAGCTTTTTCAATACATTTGAGCAACTGCGATAATTAACTCATTATTTTCTCAGGACATTTAAGAAACTCTTTGATGCCTTCAGTCATCATTAGTAAGAGACTGGAAAGGGTAAGCTTGCCCCCACAATGATAGGTGATTTAATTTTAATTTCCCTCCATAGAAATCACACATTACCCAGCATCTAGTACTTCCTGAATGCAAACAGGAATCATTTATATCAGGGCTGGTGCAAGCTATAAGCAAGCAGTGCACTTGCACAGGTATCCAATTTCAGAGGCTCCAAAAATCTGACAATGTAGCTAAAATTAAACAAAACCTCTGGGTTTTTTCTCTTTGAATGAAAATCCTTTATTTGGTCATAACTTACATCATTTTCTTAATGAGCTTGCTCAGCAAATAGTTTAATGATTGAGGTGTGTGGGTACTTTATTTCACACAGGGTGCCAAATTGCTTCACACTGGTCTTGATTTCTGTATTTTTTAGCAAATGCAACAATATTTTGCCTTGAGCATAATTTTGCTATAATATTGCAAAAATCCAAATATGTATATTCTTATCCCTCTTTTCACAACTTGATCATTACATTATAATCAGAGAGAGGTCTAATGCATGCCTTAAACTGGAGTACATTATAACCAAATATTTTCTCTACATTTGCAATTTTAATGCAAAACCACAATCTGATTGGACAAATATTTTATGAAAAATCTCTATAAAATCGGTTGGTTAATAGCCAAAAATCACACCTTAATTTACGATTATTTGCTAACAACTTTTCTGTATTTTTAAATAGATTATTTTGGAGTTTCACAATGACAATTTACAATGGAATGTAAGCGAAGATGTTGCATGTCATGGTATCTCTCTCTCTCTGTTACAGCTTACATCAGATGCTGTGATACTGGAACTATTGGGAACCAAGCACTTCAGCTGTTGTCATCTGCCAAGTTAATGTTGAAAGGAATTTTGTCCAAAATCCAGGTGAATGGAGCTGAGGAGTGTTACGGCAAACTGAATCATCTGTCTCTTTTCTTCCATACCTCTCCCCCTTTCTAGTTTTAAGCAATGGTTGATCAGCATACATGCCAGATTATTTCTAATCAGACATTTAGTTAGAAATGGGAGCATGTAATTTTGCACAAGGGCAGGCCAGGTGACGATTGTGATATGGTAAGGCACTTTTGTGAAAGAACACACTAATGCTGATGCAGAATACTGATAATCAAACCAAAGCAAGGGTTGATCATTAAAAAGATGCATGCAAAATTGTAATAGTGCTGAAACAAATGTATGTGGGTCCAACATTCAGTGATGGTTTCAAATGGATATTAATTCTGTTCAATTTTTACATCAGTTATACTTGACCAGTTGCTATTGTATAGCTCGTACTTTTCTGGGAGGAAAATATTGAACTGAATGACAAAAATTGTATCCTCCATTGAGAGTAAACCAAAATTTTCCAGAACACTGATTAGTCCCGAGAGAACCTCACTCAACCCAAATATGCATTTGGAACCACTCAGCATCAAGGGATGTTAAGTTGCTTCGAGATGGGATCTTCTCAGTCACATGTGTACCCAAGGAAGTAATCGTACAGTCTGTAAGAAAGAAATTGTTTAGCTCTTTGGATCTCCCTGTTCCCAAAAAGGGAGGGGTTGAGAATCCAGGTCATTTGGAGGGGCTTTGGGTTTTGTCATCAACAATCCTTTCCCCTCTTCACAAATAAAGCCTCAGATCAGGAAAAGGATGCCAGGAGTGGTGGAACTTTTGCAAAGACTACAATTCCTAGTCACATCATCTAATTCAAGATGGAAACAGTGAAGTCTAGGTGTCTCTGTGTCAGATGGGGCAAATATACCATCAGTCTCAATCTGACACATACTTTCATGTCCCTATCCACCCTGTCTCCCACAAGTTTCTGTTTTGCTTGCTGCAGCACCATTTGTTATTTCACCATTCTTCCCTTTAGCCTCAACATTAGTCCATGGACTTTCACTCAGATTATCATGTCGTCTTCCTGTACCAGTTGACTTCCTCTGGCAGCATACATGGATTACATCCTACAGAAACACATGGTAAGTTCTATCCTACCCAAAGGCAGGAACGATCTTTCTCGTCTAGTGCATCTTGACTTTTTAGTAAACTGGGAAAAGTCAAAACCTCAATCCATCCCAGAACTTTGTCCGTTTGGGTATGGAGTTCTTAACTGACCAGAATCTGGTTCTATTTCCTTGTGTTTCAAAATCATTGAACTCAATTTTGTTTCCAACAAGATTTAGATTTTGGAGAGTTTATTCAATGTAGCGGTGGACCTGATTCCACTTGGCGGGCTTTCTATGCACTCCTTACAGATGTCATTGCTGATTCAGTGGTGCCATTTTTTTTTCTCCCCCTCAATCAAGCCTTCCTGATCATGCATAAGATTTGATAATTCCTGCATCAGTGGCATAACCTGGGTTGACTGACAATAGGAATCTAGCTCAAGTGAAAATAATGGTACGCACAGATGCCAGTGCATACGGTTGGGGTGTCCAGTTGTTTCTGGACTTCACTATGGTCAGCAGCATATAGGAGCCAAGGAATCATCCTCTGTCGAGGGTGTTCCATCCATGTCTGGACTGTCTTCAGCATGCTTGGCTCTTATCACAGAACCTTGCAAGACACACATACCCTAGGTAAAGGTCAGATGCTCACCATCCCCTCCTCCTATTGCTCTCCTAACATAATGCAATTGGGGAACATGTCCGAAGGTGAGGCCAATTTTTAAATAAATTATGCATCTCTTAAGAATACTTACTCAATCACATTACTTAAAATCCTCCAACCACCTTACCATGCAAGCATCCTTGTTAGTATCTCGCACAGCTAAAAAAAAAAAAAAAAAAGTGGCAACACCAGGTATTAAGGAAAGGTAATTGGAAAGAATTACTGTCCTTTGTGTATTTAAAATAGGAAAGATTTTTTTTTAGTCTGTTAATAGGGCTATATTTGTGACGTAGCAGAGCAGGCTAATATTCTTAATGTAGTGAGATTTGCTCAAGTATTCTGAAAGAAACATAATTTACTTAAAAATTTGCTTTCTCCAAATGGGGTTGTAAACACCTCCCAATAGGTCACCTATCTTCAGAAGTTTATGAATGCATGTGAAGCAGAACTTAATTTATAGCACAAAAATCTAATTGTTTAACTGATACTGTATGCTCCAACATTGAGACCATAATGTCAGTTCTTTTTTCCAGCTCCAACATTGAGACCATAATGTCAGTTCTTTTTTCCAGATCACACACAAAGAAGTCATAACCCAGGAATTGCCTCAGGAACTGAGAACAACTGTAGTTAAACTGGACTCTGCTTTGACAAAACTACTAGAAAAAATTCAGCTGTTGAAGGAACCAGTGTGATATGCATTATAATTACACAGATAACTTCAAATTCAAAACTGCCATAAAAAATAAAATGTTTTATCACACTTGATTTTCATTTTTATTTTGAAAAATAAGCATGTAAAAATACAATTTGAAAAATGAATTTTGATCATAATAAGAACTCTGATCTTTCAGAGACATGCACCACTTCACTATAATCTAAATAAGATGCAATCTATTTATTACAGTGATTTGTCAGGTTTGTGTACATTTTCTTACAAAAAATGATAATATTCGTTTATGTCCACAACAAATTCCACAAGTCAAACATATAAACTTAACGTGAGTGGCTGTACCAGTACTGTTGAGAGCATTATCTTCCATTACAGAAGTAGACATTTTTAAATGTTTTTTAATAAAATTTTTTTCTTAAACAGTACCTGAAAACCTAGATCTTTGGAGCAGCTTAAGTATTATTAACAGAAGGCATAAGTGTTGTCCAGTAAGATACATTTTACTGTGAAACTGTTAGTGTACTGTAGTCACTATTTTTACCAAACACCAGAATATCAGTACTACCATGCAGACAATACTAGCATATCAATATTTAACTTTTACCATGCTTTTCTTCATTTAAAGAAACAATCCACATTTCTATAAAACTGATACAGAACTATTATATAAAATGAAGATACAATCTTTATACTATTCTACAATTCTTCCATTTCCATGCAATATTTTTGATTATTAAAGAACTACTGAACAGAAAATTACCAATATAAGGTTTACGAATCTGTCAGATGCTATATTGCCTCAAAGGAATTTATATGAATCCAAGAAAAGTCCATTTGTTTTCTTTCTAGCTTCCGAGCACATCCAATATTCTTTAAAAATTCCAACATGCAAAATTTGTTAACAGAACTAATTTCATATTTCACTTGACACATTCACAAGAGATCTAAAGTGTAGTACAGAATGTCATGGCCCTGAACCTTGAAGATAACTGAAAGTGCAGTACAGAGTGTCGTGGCCTTTGACCCTGAAGATATGTAAGTGTGCAGACAAGAATATCATGGCCTTTGACTTTGAAACTTATACCATCACTGAACTAAGTTTGGTTCAACACAGCACCATTTATGGGGAAAGTTAAGTGTTGTTATCCTGGGTAATTTTCTGATGTATCTAAAAATGGGGTTAATGATAAATCCAAAAAAGCAGCAATAAGATTTGGCCGCTATATTGGGAATGAGAATGGCACCATTTCCACTTAATACCAAAATTTTCATATTGTATGTACAAGGGCAACATTTAATTTCAGAACAACTAAGCATCACAAGAAATCTTTATGTGAGAACCCATATTAGCATACCATCTACTCAAGAAGAGCAGGATTTTCAAGCTAGATGAAAATTTATGCTGACAGCAGACAATTTTCATTCAAACCAATGAGATGTCATCTGAAATTTAATGAAAATCACCTGCTGATATGGATTTTCAGAATGATGGTGATAAGATGGCATTGTATGTCCAAGGCACCATGTTTGTTTAGGAACAACATTAAAAAAAAATTTCAGTGAAAATCTCGTGTTGATAGGACCATCCGTTCAGCCTGAGATAATGTTTAAGATGAATTCAATGACAGCCAAACAGTATGTTATATGAGCACCATTTTGACAAAGAACCTACAAGACCTAACAAGAGAAATCCTATGTTGATATTGCCAATCATTCTAAAGGAGCAACAAAAACAGGATTTTCCAAATGGCTACCATGGTGGCGATATATTGAATTGGGGAGGATGGGGTCAATTTCAGTGCAGACCTGCTAGAGATCAGTCTTTTTAGTGAAAACCACATGTAGAAAAGACTATCAGTTATGGAAGAATAGTGATTTCAAGACTTGTACCAGGACATCAGCACCTTTTCAGTTTGGACCAATTAGACATAACCAGAAGTGTTTTAGTTTAATTCCATGTATGTATGAATATGTGTTCAAGAGAAGTTAAAACGGGATTTAAAAGATGGTAATCTTGACAGACAATACAAGTTGTCAAATGGGCATCATTTTTATTTGGGACCAAACTGACATCATACAAGTATTTTAGTGACAAGATTTAAAGATGACTTCCACTTAGACCATATTGGATGCCTAGGGGATGCCATTTTCACTCGTCTTGGGACGGAGGTGTTGTGTTTCTTGGCAATCTTACCTGTAGTTTATGCACAACAGCAACAAAAAAAAACTTGTGCTAACTTATGCCAGACAAAAACCATCAAATGAGCTCTTCTGGTCAATAACTAGCCAGTAAAAAATGAAACTTCAAACATCAATAAAAATTATAGACTTAGATAAACCAATTATCTATGTACAGTGTAGATACACAACCATTATTGCCAGTTTTCCTGTATCAATTGTTAATGATACTGTACTAATCTAGTAATTTATGTGCTACTGATAAATCCGTAACATTCATTATTACAAGTATTATCAGTTTGATAATTCTTGTACAATACTGGGTACAATAGTACTATTTTTATCTACCAATAGATTTTATTGCCACTTGATGGTACTGATTTGAGGTCAAGCCCTCTGACAAGTTTTTCAGTATTGTAATTTTTTTTGATACCAGTTTCAACAGTCTTGAAATGCATATTAACTCAGATTTGCTATTACATACATGCATACATTCAATTTTTGGCGTAATCATGCTTTCTCACTTAATTACATTTTACACTCACCTGCATGTGGATTACACTTTTAGTACATAAAAATATCAAAGAAACCAATAAAAAGTTGTGTTTATCATGTGTATTATTAAATTTTTATTCCCACACATGTGAGTTTGAATATTTTCTAAAAAATTAAGACTGTTGCACAAGAACAGTGTAAGAGTACATTTGTCCATTGTAGACATGCATTTAATTCCTTATTTTCTACTTGTAGCAATTGTACATTTCCAAGAAAATGGATGGGTTTCTTCAACTTTATTTTCTAGTCATTATATTTTGATAACTTTATTTATGTAGCAGACCAGTCTATACTTCAAACAAAATGGCACCAAATGTTATGCAAAACAGGCTTTATCAATGCAACTCATCAGACATACAACTGAAAATTTTTTAGAGGCAAGGGATCTTCTTAAACTTCAAAACATGCTGGATCAGAAAAAGGATTACTCAATAGGACTTTGAAAGAATGGATTAATGTAATACAGCACTCTGACCAAATCATACTCTCGCTGCAGATCTTTTTGGACTTTACTGCAGCGAAAATTAGTCAATGTAGTTTGATGAAAGTGAGTGCTGTTTATCAACAATTTGTAAACATGTTTTGTCTATGTATTTGGATCTAACCTACATGGATTTTGCCCATTTGTGACAAGAATTTTAACCGGCTATAGATCAAGGTTTGTAGAAAATGTTGATATTCAATGTTTTCCTATAATTATGGTATATGATACACTTTTTACCATTTATATTACCAATACTTATGCTTATACCTCACTCTGGTTTGGCATAAATGCTTATACCTCACTCTGGGTTGGCATGCTTAGATTGTGCCTCACTTTGAATTGGCATGTATGCTTATACCTCGCTCCAAGTTTTCATTACTAATTTTTATAAAAACAAAAATGGCTATATGGTATCTTCAATCATAAATCTTCTTAGTAGAAATATTGTGTCCAATAATTTAAAGGATTTGTCAAAAACTACAAGGTGATAGGTAAGAAAAATTATGATCCATTTAAATGATTATTAGTTTAATAACTGGATTGTGTACACAAAATTAAAGAGTATGAAAAATACATGAAATACAGATGAACATGTCAATAAAACTCATATTCTATTTAGTATAATTCTTTAAAAATTTGTTTTGTGACCCGATCAAGAATCACCCAAATAAAAATCTCAGTGAAATTTAAGACTGGTGTATAGATTAATAAAAAAAATTTCCAAGATTATGAAAATGAACAACATCAAAATAAAACTAACAAACTAATTAATGAAACAGAATTATCCCCATCTCCAAAAACATTTTTTTTAACAACCTGGTATTTTATGAAGTAAATATTTGGGAACTAATAACCTATAGAAATTATTAAATTTAGAATAATGATAATCAATTAACACTTACTTTAAATGTCCAGGAAAGTTATTTTGTCAAAAATAATACCAAGATGGATTTGAAAGCAAAATTTGTTAATAAATATAAATTCTCAAAATTGAATGACTACAAAACATAAAATTTAAATAATTTGAAAGTTGTATTAAAACTTGTATATTCAAACTAGAAACAGAACTCTGTAGTCTTATCTACATCATTTTAAACAAGTATGTTCCTTAAATACGAAATCTAGGGCCTGCATGTTGTCCTTAGATTATAGGGCAAGCAAACATGTCACAGAATGCATTGTTCTAGTTTGATCGTGATTCTCATTCACACCAAAAATGATGAGAATCTATCAAAGGTTTAGGAAATAATTAAGCAAAAGTCTATCAAACTGCTGGAGTCACTGTTATGGGCTCCACAAGAGAAGTAAGGATTCTGTAGTACCAAATACACATAAGGTTTTCATCTGTAAAGATCTAGTGTGTAAAATGAAATTAGATAACATCTGAATATGCCCAAGTCACATAAGGAAACTTGGACTAAAGGCTATAGAGTAAGGAAATTATCTCTTATAACACCTCCAAAAGCTGAACATATACTTTTCTTTTTTGTTTTGACACCAGTCATAACAATTATAAAAATACAGAAATCATGCGACCTACCCATTCTGAAATTTGGTTAGGTGTTACAATATTCTTATAAATCAAAGAACAAAGTTAAAAATTTTTTGTTTGAGTTCTTGAGAAGGAAAAAAAAATCAAAATCTGCTAAAAGTGTAACAAAAAACTTTAAAATCAATTGAAACTTTCAAGCAATTACGATAGTTTCTAAAATTATTCAAAATCTATTCTCAACTAAAGATATTTCACAAAAACTACACTAAAATTAAGTAAGCTTAAGAGATTTGTACATTTTTAAATCTTTCTATCATGATGTACATCAATAGATTTTCAGACAAAGAATATTTGTGTCTCCAGTACTTGATGTTATAACTGAACCATGGATCTGTAAGCAGTTCACTTAGCTGTCAGGAAGTACTTTCTCAGTGGTGAGAGTAGATGTTTGATGACTGGTACACTCCATGCCTTCCCCAGCACCTTTCGCCGTTTGGTGATGTTTAGGTCTCCAACATCAGTGTAGTGAGACGGAAAGCCAAATACTCTGCCAAATAATGGTAATAACTGAGAAACTGTTCATTAACATGAGCAAATGTAAGATGGAACATTTTATGGTCTCAGCAAAATGAAACAAATGTTCCAGATGCTAAAGTCCATTTTTTTTTCATTTCAAGAGAACAAGTATATGAAGTCATGTTGATAGAAAATAGATAAAAACCATTTTGTGGGTTTTGTTTTTTTTCCCTTTTTTTTAAAACACATTTGTCTCCCTTGACATTTTTATCTGCCATCTTCTTGACTCTCACTCCATACTGATATGAAAAAGTTAATCAGATTTGACAGATGAAACAAATATGAATATCTTGAAATCACAAATCTCAGACAAATAATTCAGTAACTTTCTATCCCATGCCTATGTTGGTGCCCAGACCACCAAATCTAAACAAACCTGAAATATGACTGGGCTTTGCAACAAAGCTTCTTGTACAAGGCAAACATGGAAAGTAACCTAGTTTCAAATCTATTTCAAAGAGCATTTGAATGAAAGGGCACAAAAGGAGAATAAACTGATTAGGCTAAAAAATATTTTTGTTTTTGGTCTGCCAAACATTCCGTTTTCCATTGCTGAACCTGGCACATTTTCCCCTCCAGGGTAAAAAACCCTCCAAAAATAATAATTACTTCCCAAAATTGATAATGTGCATCTACTTGATCTGGATTCATCCAGTACTTAAAGGCTATACATTATATATATATATATATATATATATATATATATATATATATATATATATATATATATATATATATATATATTACACACACACAGGTTTGGTGTTGGTAAATTCCATCTTTTTGATAGGTAATGGACTCTGCCCTTACACTCCAACATAAATGTACAAATATTAAAAATGGGGTGGCTTTGGTCAGAGGAAACTCAGATTAGAGATATGGTAGAGGTTAATCGACTTGTAACGGACAAGCTTTGTATGGATTGAAGAGTTATACCTAGTGAAGTAGAAATTCCTGGTTTAATTTCCAGCTTGCTAAGTTACTAGGGCTATGGCAAAGTAAGCTCCTGAGAATGATGCTGTTGATCAAAATGTTATTCCATTAGCTGACATACTTTTGGGTCAGGCTTTTAACGAGGTCACTTTTGTTCCTAGTTTGGATCAATCAGAAAATATTGATATTACTCTTTTGGCTACACCTTTTCTTTAAAATTAGGGTGATAAATGAAAATCACAAGTTCTCCTTTTTGTTTTGGTTGTTCAGATGCTACACAAGAAGCAACTTGTTACATATGAAGAATTGGGTCCTGATGAGGAAATGTAGGCCACCTAAGGTACACACTGGTGATGATTGGTCAGTAAGCTAGCAAATTGTTGTTCCTAGATCACTTCAATGGGAAATTCTTAGTCTAGCCCATGAAAAGTTGTTTGGTCATATAGGTATCAGTAAGACTTATCACAAGATCTTAAATCATTTTTATTGGCTGTAAATTAAAAGTTACATTTATAAATTTATAATCTTGTCATATGGTAGGTAAACAAAATCAGTAGATACCCAAAGCTCATCTGTCACCCTTTCCTTTATTTGACACACCATTAGTAGAATAATGGTGGATTGTGTTAGCCCTTTACACAAGACCAAATTAGATAATATGTGTGCATCCAGAAATTTTCAAGAAGCTATTTCTTTGAGGAATATTTAAACTGAGACCATAGTAGAAGCTTTGGTAAAGTTTTGTTATTACACACTTTACCCACTGAGACACACAGGAGAAGGAACAGACAAAGGTGTAAATTGTTGTTTCCAGTTAAGGAATCTGTTCAAGATTCTCTATGAAGTTTATATTTTGGTCCTTATAAAGTTAGGAAGAAAGTGCCAGACTTAAAATACAGTATCCACACTCCTGGGTGGCAAAATAAAATTAATTTTGTCTCAGTAATATCTTAGTAGTATGATGACAGAGACAACCATGTAAATTAATTTAGTAGTTCCTGTCGCCCACACGCTGCATTTGAACAAGATAAGAAATCAGATTGTGGATATTTTGAAGTGACTTTACCAGAAACTTTAAAATATGCTACCACATGATATGAATAAGCTACTAATAGAATATGAACACTTATTTCCAGATCTTCCACCATCACTTTGAAATAGTAAATTCAATGCCGGCAAGGAAACATCCTTATAGGATGAATCCCCTCAAACATGGCTATTTAAGAAAGAAGTATTGCCCCAGAGAATGACTTCATCCAACCATCATCAAACCAAGTAAAAGTGACTGGAGTTCACCTTGTATTTGTGCTGAAACCAGATAAGGCTTTCTCTTATGTGTGCTGAATTACATAAAAATAAACATTGTCACTGAGGCAGATTCATTTCCGATTGAAAGACATGCATTAAAGGAATGGAAATGTCAAATGCATAACCATCACCAAAGTTGGACATTTTGAAGGGATTCTGGCAAATTCCACTATAGAGAGAGAGAGAGAGAGAGAGAGAGAGAGAGAGAGAGAGAGAGAGAGAGAGAGAGAGAGAGAGAGCAATGGAAATTTGATCATTTGTGAATCCAGATAGAATTTACCAATACAATGTCATGCTATCTAGGATGAAGGGTTCTCAAAATTATTTCCAACATTTGATGAAAATGATAAAATCTGGTATAGAAAATTGTGACACTGACATCATCTACAATGACACATGGAAGGACCACACAGAAACCACAGTAAAGTTTTTAAAAAGGCTCCATAAAGCGAATATGACAATGACTTGCCTTGCTTATGTTCTAGTTAGGACATGTTGTGAGAAATGGTAAAAAAAAACTATAGATGTTAATGTTAAGGCTATTTCTGAATTCCCTGTGCCTATCAAAAAGAAGCAATTGACACTTTGCTAAAATTTTTCCATCACTGCAAAGTTAAAAGACCAATTTTCACTGTTCAGACAAACGTCAAGAGGCTTTTGACAAGTTAAAAGCTATGCTCATAATTCTTTCTCCTCCATATTTCTCTAAATCATTCAAAATGTTTGTGGATGTCAAGTGATGTATGGATTGGTGAAGAACTTACAGGAAGACAGTGATGGTATGGATCAATCAGGGTGCAACTTTTCAAGGAAATCGAATAAGCACCAGAGAAATTTTTCCATGATAGAGAAGGAGTGTTTGGCTTTGATGATGGCCTTGCAACACTTGGAGGTGCAAGTTAGTGAAGTCTCTTCTTCAATCGTTGATTTCTGCAATCACAACCCCTCAATTTCATTAATAAATGAAGAAGAATCAAAGAGTGCTACAATAGAGTCTGATGATACAATCATATAATATTAATGTCAGGCACATCAAGAGAAAAAAATTTGATTGTGAGGTACTTTCATGTGCACAGAATTATTATTGAATTGTTTTGTATTCATGGTTTTATCACATTCTTCTACACTATTATTTGATAAGAGAAAGTTTTATTGCACAAATCTTTCTTCTCTTTAAGGAGGAAGGTGTCATCTGTATTATATATTATTTTATGATATAATTTTATTTAGTCATTTGGGTTTATGACATTGATATTTAAACATTTTTAATTCAGTGACTCTCTTCTGCTATAGTCAAAGTACATGTATATTACATGTAAAATTCTATTCATAAATTATGGATGAGTGTCAAGGTCAAGCCAACAACTATTTTGGTTAAAGTATGCCATACATTAGTTTGAACTGAGATCATGAAAACATTACATGATACTACAGTGGTCCCCCTCTTATACAACCAATGCTTCTGCACCGAGAAAGTGGCTTTATAAGACAGGAGGCCTTGCCAGAGGGGGACTAAATATTACATGTGAATATGCATTAATAGTTCTTAAAATGTGGAACAGGAAAGAGAAGGAGCTGGCACAGGCATGGTTTTCAATAATAATGTTTATGTTTTTAATTGAATTATAAAAAAAAAAACATGATTGATCGAGCTTCTGTTCTCCATTTTGATAACATTCATATTGATATGCACAAAAATAATGGCATGAATTGAGTTATTTCTTGCGAATTTTGCAAAATGGTTCAACTTTTACCTCTAATCAGCCTATATGGAATATTAAAATTTATCTTGTATGTTACTTTATCTATATTAGAATCCCACCCAATGCAGACAGGCTGACTATGATATCTCAGTAATCATATATGCTGAGTGTTGCCTCAAATATATATTACACAGAATATATTTAAAATGAATGCTCTGCAGTTCCCTAGCATGAGCTACAATTATATGCTTCCTTTGTGTCACGAGCTCCAAAAACATGAGCAATAAAAACTGGCCCATTTCAGGGTCCTCACTCAGCATCGAGAAAAACATGCCCATCAAGGGTCATAGGCTCTCATAAACACTACCACTTCAAGGTTATATGCTGGAAAGAAAGATACACTACTTTGAGGTAATGAAGTATGTTAACACTAGATATACACAGTAGTTGCAAAGAAAAGCAGGAGTCAAGCTAGACTTGAATTTTAGGGAGAAGTGACTTCTCCTTTCTGACATAACAGGAAGAAGCAGATTAGAAACAAGAAATGTGCATTCATCGATGCATATATATATATATATATATATATATATATATATATATATATATATATATATATATATGTGTGTGTGTGTGTGTGTGTGTTTCCTTTTTTGAATTATGTCCTTTATTTGCCAGTATTCATAATTGCATTTAACAAATAGATTTAAGCAATACTTTGTTTTCTAGTAAACAATTTTCTTATTTATTTTTGGACATATGACTCTAAAAGAGAATAACTGCATATCTGAGTAACTAGATTACATTATTGTAATTACAAGTTGGTAAAAATGCTTAATTAACTACCCTCAATCAACTTTTATATACTTTTGCATATTTTTTTCATATTGTTTAAAAGTTCACAATAATGGCACTTTTAGATTTTGAAACACATTTGACACAATTGCTGTACCATGTACATGAGGACAAATGCATACATGTCCTAATTTCTTTGTTTTATATAAAACATTATCATAACTATTCAATAATAACACAAAAAATGCATTCAATTACAGACATGTCTTTTTTATTGCTGGTATATGAATAAACCCTTCTTTTAAAACTAATGAATCAACACAGATAAGAGTGCATCTATTTTTAGAAGGAGGGGTTTCATAATGTAATCACTCACTTTATATAGCTTCATTACAACTGTCCATAAAAAGAATTGCAAATTTATGGCTTTTTTGTCTTTGTGCTAGTATTAATTTTAGGCATTGATCAAATATTATCTGCTTCACAGCCTTTTTTCATATTTAACAAATATGATTAAAGTAAGAAAACAACTTTGACCTGACAATGCTTCTTTCGAATTCCACAACAAAGCATTGTCTCATACAATTCTGACCTATATAATTGCATTTTAAGTTAAATCTTAAAAAACATAATACACTACTCCCTCGATAACTTGTGGACATTGAGGTCCAAAAACATCGACTGCGATATAAGTTAGGGCATGAGTTATCAAGGAACCTATAACAAACAATAGAACTAACAAAGGGATCGATGTAGAGGCAAAAGCAGGGTTGGGTCGGCTTGGCTTGTTACAGTGTTGAATACTCAATTAATAATCATGCTAAGATTAACAGTGAATAAATATCTCTTCATATTGGTGTAATTTGTTTAGTTTTTTTTCCTCACAGAGTAACATTAATTTCAGGATAACTTACAGTATATTGAGGAGATCATCAAAAATTCTTTCACATGGTTTCCGTTTGCTTAGCACATGTACGACTTCATGTTGTGTACTACATCACTAATTTTTGTTGTGAATAGTATACATTCTAGTTTTATTGTTTGATCCAAAGTAGATGTTTTTTAAATACAAAAGATTGGCATATTTAGAAAAAAACTGTTGATCGAATATATAGATTTTTATTGTGGTAGAAGTAAAATGGAAGAAAAAATAAATTCACAAGGGTTAACCTTTACCTATATGAATTTAATAGGGCTAAAAATTTAAAATGACAAATTAGAACATGATAACACTTGCAGTTTGTGATTCGTTTGTACCATGCGTACACAGCATCATCTAATTCGTTATCATTTGCTATCCATGCTCATTTTCATTTCATCCCTTCATTTGAATCAACATCATGTAAGTAATTTTGAAGTTTAAGCTCATCCATAACCCTTTAACTACGACTAATGCATCTGAGCATCGCCTGTAAATAGCTCCTGAACCCTGCTGACGCATATACGCAGTGTCGATAAGCCTTGTTTAAAACCCCAGTGTCGCTTATGAGCGCGTAGTTCTGATGTACTCAAAACCCCAGTGTCGCATCTATGCGGACATAACTGCTATGTTAAGTAAACATTGATTGGTTGAAAGTACAGATATTTACTTATTTTTCATTATCATAACCAATGAGAAGACTGGTTACTGAACATTTTGATACCAGTTGAAAAGCTGAGAGGTTAAATTTAGACACGCGGGAAGGAAATTTCCGGCAAAACACGTGTAGTTGAGATAAACAAAAATGAATTCCTAGTCAGATATTTGTGACTTTAAAGGGTTCAGTGCAAGCAATATCGAAGAGTTTAATGGATCATTCTTAGTAAATGGATCAGATAATGATGTTATTCCCGTTTCAACAATAGATGTAGGTGATTTTGAATCAAATGACGATTTAATTTGTGTGATTCAAAACAGTTTACACGACAGATTTCTTGTCTGATTGTTGTAGGAGTAAATAAAATGGAAATATATTAATAACAGACACTATACAAGGTAAGCTTTTTATTTCACTGAAATCCAGCAAAAACTAATGAAATAATGAATATAAATGTAACCATGTTTTTATTGTCAGTTTCCGTAGTCAGCCATGATGATGCTCTAGTATTCAGCCTAGCAAACAGTATCAGTAGTCTCAGTAACTGATAACGCTATCACTCAGCAGTAGTGAAACTGCAGAACAGCTGTAGTAGTTAAAGGGTTAAGACAACCTCTAAATGTCGACTCAGTAATTTTTTTGTTCATTGCAAATTTTTGATCGCCATTATGAACCCTATCTATGATGCACAGCTTTTCAGTCACTAAGTATGCCTTTCATTTAATTCCTTTGCTCTAAATTTATAAATGATTAGTATATGTTACTGATATTATATACTTTAATATGTTAATATATAAAAATGTGAAAACATCTTTGTGTCTCGGCAAATTTAGCATTGGGAAGATGAATGAAAACGGGCGTCTACTAGAAATGTGCTCGTACCACAACCTCAGCAATTCATTTTTTCAGACAAAACTACAGCAAAGTGTCTTGGATGCATCCCCCATCCAAACACTGGCATCAGCTGGACTTGATCATCACAAGATGTTCAGCCATGAAGGGTGTGCAGCTTACTCATACATTCCATAGCGCTGACTGTAACACCGATCACTCACTAGTTTGCTGTAAATTCAAGCTTCAACCAAATAAGATCCACCACTCTAGGCAAGTGGGTACACCACACATTGATGTGAGCAAGACATCATATA
Organism: Potamilus streckersoni; assembly: GCA_016746295.1. NCBI lineage: Eukaryota > Metazoa > Mollusca > Bivalvia > Unionida > Unionidae > Potamilus > Potamilus streckersoni. Next base: position 711,012 of record JAEAOA010000897.1, on the reverse strand, counting down.
GAGAGAAGGCTGAAGAATTCACTTTACGCCCTCTCCAAGACATTCAGTTCAGAACCTCCCTACAGCAGTGCCAAAGAGAGATGGTACATCAGAGATACTGTGTACAGCACAGCCACAAGAATTTTTGGTAGGAAGCAGACAATGAACAATGACTGGTTTGACGCCAACTCCGCCACACTCATGCCAGCAATAGAAGAGCGTCACAGTGCCCACCTGGAATACAAGCGTTCACCCTGCCAGAGGACACTACATGCATACAGGTCTACCAGAAGCAAAGTGCAGAGGTTAGCAGGGCAATGTGCCAATGAATACTGTCGTCTGCTCTGTCAAAGCATCCAGTCAGCAGTAGACAACAGAAACATCTGAGGCATGTACAACTGCATAAAAAAAGCAATGGGTCCAACGAAGAAAGTGATAGCTCCACTGAAGTCTTCTGCAGGTGATACCATTCACAACAAAGGCAAGCAGATGGAGCACTGGGTGGAGTACTACTCTGAACTGTATTCCAGAGAGAACGTAACCAACGATGCACTCAATGCCATTGAAAACCTTCCCTGTATGATTAAACTGGATGAGAAACCTACTGCGGCTGAACTAAAGTTGGAATTAGAAAAACTGACCACAGGTAAAGCCCCAGGAAAGGATGGCATCCCAGCAGAAGTCATCAAGTGCGGCGGCAGTGTGCTGTTCACACACCTTTATGAACTTCTCTGCCAATGCTGAGATGAAGGTGCAGTGCCTCAGGACATGAGAGACGCCAACATCATAACCCTGTATAAGAACAAGAGCGATATAAGTGACTGCAACAACTACAGGGGCATATCACTTCTCAGCATCGTGGGTGAAGTCTTCGCTAGAGTCATCCTGAACAGACTGCAGATGCTTGCTGACATAGTGTATCCAGAGTCTCAGTGTGGGTTCCGCGCAGAGAGGTCCACAATCGACACGATCTTCTCCATCAGGCAAAAGCGGGAGAAGTGCATTGAACAACACAGACCCCACTTCCTGGCTTTTGTAGACCTCATCAAAGCATTTGATCTGGTCAGCAGAGATGGAGTCTTCAAAATCCAGACGAAGATTGGATGCCCTCCAAAGCTTTTAAGCATGGTTCAGTCCTTCCATGATGACATGACAGGCACAGTGCAGTATGATGGCTCATCGTCCGACCCAATCATCATCCCCAGCGGAGTGAAACAAGGCTGTGTCCTTGCCCCCACACTCTTTGGCATCTTCTTCGCTGTCCTGCTTAAGTACGCCTTCGGGACATCCACAGAAGGGATCTACCTGCACACACTTCAGATGGCAGACTGTTCAACCTGGCACAACTGAAGGATATGAGCAAAGTAAGAAAAGCAACCATTAGGGACATGCTCTTTGCAGATGATGCTGCTATAGTCACTCACACAGAAGCTGAACTACAACGCCTGATGGACCGCTTTACTAAAGCATGCAATGAATTCGGGTTGACCATCAGCCTAAAGAAAACCAACGTAATAGCTCAGGATGTGGACACACCCATCATCAACAACTACAAACTAGAAGTAGTCAGTGAGTTCATTTACCTTGGCTCTACAATCACCAACAACCTCTCACTCGATGCCGAGCTCAACATGCGGATTGGAAAGGCATCAATAACTCTCTCTAGATTGTTGCAGAGAGTGTGGAACAACAGCATGAGAACTTTAAGTTCACCATGTACCGTGCCTGGTTGCTTAGCACTCTCCTGTATGCCTGCGAAACTTGGATCCTGTATGCCTCTCAGGAGAAAAGACTGAGTGCCTTCCACATGCGTTGTCTCCGTCGCATACAAGGTGCTTCAACATGCCAAAATTCCCAGCATGGTCACACTCATCCACCAACGTCACATCAGATGGCTGGGCCATGTGCGTCGAATGGATGACAGACAGATCCCCAAAGACCTTCTATACTCTAAGGTTGCCTCTGGCAGAAGATCAATCGGACAGCTTCAGCTTCCCTTCAATATGTCTGCAAGCACGACATGAAAGCTCTTGGGATCGATGTCAACATCTGGGAAGAGCTTGCCTTTGACAAGTCCAGCTGGCGACATGCTCTGTTCACTGGTCTGAAAGCCAGCGAGGAAAACTTATGACAGCATGCTGAGAAAAGATCTGAGGAAGAGTATGCAGTTCCAACCAAGACCTGACTCAACATTCAAGTGCAGCAACTGCAGCAAGGATTGCCACTCCCGTGTGGGGCTCCATAGCCACAAAAGACACACAACTACAAACTGGGACACCTCTCATGGGTGCATTTCCATTGTGTCTCAAGACTAATGGAAGCCAACAACAATATAAAAATGTGAAAACATTTTTGATTGGTCAAATAAAATGAAATTTGAGAACGGTAATGAATACAAGAACTTATGCTCCTATTGGCATGCATTTCCATCGTGTCTCAAGACTAACGGTAGCCAACAACAATATAAAAATGTGAAAACATTTTTGATTGGTCAAATAAAATGAAATTTGAGAACGGTAATGAATACAAGAACTTATGCTCCTATTGGCATGCCTTTAAACTTTAGTATATTGTACTTACCATGTTTGATTTGATACAAAAGACATATTCAAAGTGATAAAACAACACAGGTCTCTTTTAATTGATTCTTTTATTGCAACAAACACTTCCCCAAGCTGTTGATTGAAACAAAGCCGGCATGTAATTGGGTTCTCAAAGCAGTATTCATAGATTGCAACGTGACGGTTGGTTGACTCTTTTCATGTTTTTATAGAAGAGAATATTTATGTTGTGATTATAGTGTTGAGTCGAAATTAAAGGATTATAATGTGAATTTCACCAAGCAAGACATTTAATTGGTGTTTATTCCATTTTCTGTTGCCACCTGTTAGCATTTACCAGAATTTTTTGTTGATCGCTGTTTCACCAGACTGTTTATTTACAGTGTATTGACAACTTTTTCTCTATAAATAAAAAACCCTAACATAATATCTGATATCTTTTTAGAACTTGCAAATTTCACAATATGGATTCTCTCTTTACGGGCAATAATCACCATTTTCAATGAAAAGAACGAGCTATATATCAAGGTTCAAGTTATTGAGGTAATGGTGTACATCGCACTGGTCAATAAATATAAGTGGTATCTTTTTATGCTAAAAAAAACCCAAACAAAATGTGGTTAAATTTTGGGAATATGTTTTTCTAAACATTACCATATGTCTGGAATTTGGGAGTCCAAAATCATGTTTTTTTGTGTGACATGGTGTGTTTGGGCATGTATGGCAAATATATGCCAAGATTCATGTACCAAATGGAATGAATGCACATTTTGTTTTGACCTAAGAAAAGTTTATTCTGTACAAATTACAGTATTGTACCTCTCCAGCTCAGTGACCCAGACAATGTCATCTCTTCCATCCATCGTGACTGGAAAGATGTCATCTTTACCCTGCATCAACGAGTTGGATCTGGTTGTCACTGTGCGCAGAGTTTCCACCTGAAATTATATGCCAAAGTTATGTTTCAACACTACCCAGACATATTTAAGAGTTCACAAGAAAGCATTTTATACAAGTTTCTATGGCATGAAATGACTGTAAGGATGTCACTTTCCTCATATGGATGGCAAAGAAATCCATCACATATTGCCACCGACTCCACCCTCGAACTTGATACTGCACATGGTAAGTTCAAGCTTGATCCCATAAAGCGATCAATATAAAGTGTCACACTTAGGAAGAGTATCGCAGACCATGGCAGGACTTGAACCTGTAACCACTCAAATCTAGATGTAAAATGCACAAGCACTGAGTCATGCTGCCTCTTTCCCTTGGACATGCATGATTTGACATTTCAGTTTTTAGATATTACGGACACAAGCTAAAATGTATGTACATTTCTCACTTTTTGTAGAGTGAGTCTGAGCAGTTCTTCCAAAGACTAACATAGATGCCCAATAGCATTTACTGTCAATCTTGTAATACATGACAAATGAACTCACTGCAAGAGCAATTCCTTTCCTTGATCATAATGGCGATATCTATTTGTATAGCAGTCAAGAGTGAAACAAGAAAAGATCTTAACATCTGTGCATACAAACTACAAATATATTTTCTTGTACTTTTAAGCAACGCAAGATAAAATACAAATAAACAGTTTTTCATATGAATAATAATAATTGTAATAATTGCTAAACACAAAGGATATATGAGAAGTCTCCACTCTAATATGCGGAAAATACTGAAAGTTCACATTTATCCAAGCAAGTACAAATATCTATTAAATTTCTATCAAGTTATTCTTGCATGACAAGAGAGGGTGTCAGAGAACTGACCCTGAACTTTCTATTATACAGAGAACCGACCCTGACATTTCTATTATACAGAGAACTGACCGTGGCCTTTCTATTACACAGAGAACTCACCTTAGCCTTTCTATTACAAAGAGAGCTCACCCTGGCCTTTCTATTACACAGAGAACTCACCCTGGCCTTTCTATTACACAGAAAACTCACCCTGGCCTTTCTATTACATAGAGAACTCACCCTGGCTTTTCTATTACACAAAGAACTCACCCTGGCCTTTCTATTACACAGAGGAGACAGCATGGAACTCAATGAAGTTGGTTTCCTTAGTTCTACCGACACAGCAGGAGTACTAAAAAATATAGTTGGTAAGAATTCATCTTCATTGATGGTTGAATCAGTTGATACTATCAAATACAAGAATATGTATGTGTGTGCATGTGTATGTGTGTGCATGTCTTTCTGTACTCTGTGTATGTACAGAGTTGAACAACATAACCACACAAGTATGCCTTTAAGATGCTAATTAAAAGTTAAACTCCAAACATATAAAATTAAACATTGCAAAAAGACCTTAACAAACAAACTTCTAAATAAAAGCAAATGATTAGTAAACCTTCTTAACAAAACACACAGGCCACTTCACATCACAATTTCAAGATAAATGTTTACTTTATTTAACTTTGCACCAACCTTCTGAACAAAAACATGAATCACTTTGCAGCACAATTTCAAGATAAATATCCCTGAATTGAGATACTTGTACAATGACTTTGTCCATATATAGGGTTTTGATTTCTGGCAGTCCAAAACTGTCCTTGCTTACTTAGTACAAGGCTTTCAATTATGGAAGCTATCCAGCCAATACCAGTACTCATTGCCACACTATTGTTTCTTTCTCCGACTTTATATTTTTTATATCATAATGTTCAAACCCAAAGATACTCTTTCAAAAATGAGCAGTGAAAGGCATACCCCAGTACAGTCCTACACTGTAAGACATAGCACATATTGATTTTGATTAAGTGCTCTGTCTTACTACCCAAATAATGGCCTTACATAGCCAGTTCCAATGTCATTGAAATTGGAATGAGTAGTCAAAGTTTCAGGAATATCTCACACACCTGACAGCCTATAATTACACTTTTCTATGTGTAATTAATTAATTTATGTAGGTTCATGTGGAGGATATGTTTCTTGAATGAAACAAAATGTTGCTTATAGTTCCAATAGGCATAATAATTTTTTTTTCGTTTCGTTAAAAAATATTTCAATCTAATCTTATTTTGGCATTCCCGGTTTTCATTGCTTTCCAGCCAACTGAAATGTAGGCCAATGAAACTTGAAAACGTGTCCATTTCATTTGTGAGAATTTGAATTTATTAGAGAAAAAATATCTGGGTAAGAAACATCTGGCAAAAACATAACTTTGTAGAAAAGTGTCTTTTTTGGTTGCCAGTTGTGTGTGATATTCCTGAAAATTGACTTTCATTACACATCAATACACGCTACACAGCACCGTTAGGCAGTAAGACCCATCATCCCTGATGAGTTTTGTACTACTAGAAATAGAAACCATCAAAGTCTGGGAAAATTAAAAAAGAAAACTTCTACACTGATATTAAAGCCAATAAAGTACTGTATTAAGTGACCCATTTTGACACTGGTACCCTGATTAATTAATAGCAAATTTAGATGTACAGGTAATCAGAGGTCATAACTCTTGTAAAACATGTAATGAAATGATATATAAGTTGCATTTATTCAAGATCTCAATACAAAGTTGGTTAAAAACCAACAATCTTTGTTGAGGAAATGAAAATCAAGAGGCACAAATCCTGTATGGATGGAAATCAATCTGTTCCATCTCACTCACTCAAAGCACCATGACAATTAGAGTTTAAAAAAAACAACAGATAGTTTATTTTTGTACAAAAAAATCTTAAGATCAAGCATGCAATCAGAGGCATACATGAAAATCAGATTGTTCAGTTTCTTTCATATAAAGCTACATACCAAATTTGGTTGAAATTTAACAAACCCTGTTCAGGAAAAAGTTCATTCTGGGAGTATGTTAAAGACTGGAAAACGGGACTCCGAGTGGCCAAGTCGCTGTCCATTACGGATCACTGCCATCTCACCTCTGTCTTCATGGTGGGTTTGAGTCTAGGATTCAGCGAATGTGGATATGTGAGAAAGCTTGCCAGTAGCTTCTCGTGGGTCAGTGGTTCTTTCCTGTGATTTCCTGGTTTATTCCTCCACCATTAATACTGGCCGCCATGAATAGCCTATCGTGTGCTGAAAAATGGTGTTAAGCCCAACAACAACAACAGACTGGAAAAAGTCATTAAAACAGCATCATTCTAGGTATTCATCGGATGTTACATCTACAAAATGTTTAATAAAATCATGATTATAATTATTTGTATTAAGACCTCTGACCTCAAAATCAAAATCATTTTTGACTATAAACTTGCTCATTGGAATTAAACTAAGTACAAAGTCTGGTCTACATCTAAATTTGTATATAAACAAGTGTCTCTCTGTTTACAAGGGCAATGAAGTATAAAAATACACGAAATGACCTCTGACTTCACCCAAGGAAAATTATGTCTGGATTTCTAGCTTTCACCAAAGTAATAATTCTGGTTGGCAGATCTGCACCATTTTCACTCAGAACCAATTAATGTGTACACTGTAACGTGAATTTTAAGGAAAACCAAGGAGAACAGTTTTATTAATATCTATTTAAATTACTTGTGTGTTTTATTTTCTTTTATATTTTATTTTGTTTCATTACATTTTATTATAATGATAATTTTCACAGGATTAGACTATTTTCTAAAATCACTTCTCTGTTTTGATCTTATTTTGAACATAAAATGTATTACATTATCAGTATTTTTAGCTCACATTGGTTGAGAAGTTTTGTAAACACTAAGTGAAAATGATTGGCTATTACGAAGGTCATTGGCAGCCTATGTGTTAGCTGAATTTTAAACAACCTTTCTTTGTTAATTTATTCCACTGGGAAACTGATTCTTAGATAGGGCTATTCTTACTTATGTGATAATTGACATATTTACTGCACTGTTCAGACAAAGTAAGTGATCATGTGACCCATGTTGAGTGTCAAAATGACGTTTTAGTAGGGTTCAATTCTCAATCTCAGTGTTTTCTGGTTCAGTCATATTTTAAACCTTACGGGCTCAAGAGGTTTTTATTGTTGTTGCCAGTTTGTTCTGAAGTACATCTATTTTTTGGAATTTAATAATTTAAATTCCCTAGAAAACAAATTCTGGGACAATACATTTAGTGGAAATTTATTCTGGAATTCTAAACAGAACACTATAACTTATGTTTCAACAAGGAAATGTGGCCATCATTTCAAAGACCTCATCTGATGGCATTGCCTTCCTTATTGGAACATCATTGAGATTCGAAACTGGATTCAATTAAAACTGTTATAATTTTCAATTCTAGGATTAAATTTTGGATTATGTTCACAAACCAAAAGTCCTATTTGATAATTTTATCTTGTTTACTAGTGAAATAAATTATGTTAAAATTTACAAAGCTTGTTGACTTCACTCTTTTCTTCTGTCACTCAATTATCTTAGAGTTCCTGCTTTAATGTAAAGATGGAAATTGTGGAAACATTTTTTTGTAAATTTTAGTCTTAAATGAGTTGCCAATCGTATGATAAAACCAACAGGTTTGAACATAATCGTATTTTCTTTCATCAACCTAAATTGTACTTTTACCAACCTGTATAGTCCTGGGATATTTCCCCAAAAGTAGCGTGCTCTCTTCTGTGCAGAGAAGTACTTGGCATCCCATAATGCTGGCCTTTGCTGAAAACATAATAAAAGTTTAATCCTCTTGTAATTACCAGTATAACATTAATTGCCTACTTGGTTAGAGACCTAGGAAAGCCTCATATTTTAGGCAAAACTTCATTCTTTCTAAAGGTGAAACAAAATACACCTGTGCTGCATATCGATATGATTCAAGATATACAGCCTACAATACAATACATTATTGACACACTGTTAACTTTTATTCATCTTTTGAGGGCTTGTCATTGGTAGAGTGGTGTGCTTTGTGTCAATAATAATAATAATGATTTATTTATATAGGGTGACTCATTAGTCAAGGACTATTCTCCCTTGTGGCCCTCTTAAGGAGAGTATAACAATGCACATTATATGAAGATACCAATAATTACTGTTCAACATATTTAGTATTAAAATACTAATTTTTATTATCTGTTGCAAACGCATACATGTTCATTATATCTCTTCTTAAATACTCAAATATTTTCAGCAGACTTTACATGTAGTGGAAGCCTGTTCCACAGAACTGTACCAGAGTATTGGAAGCTCTTTTTAATTGCTTTGTTCTTAGTTTTGGTGCTAGATTTCCATGTAATATTGATCTTAACTGGTATTGTGTTGAAAAAGGCCTGAATAAGTCCTGAAGATACTCTGGTGCAGTTCCATGTATACATTTATATAAAAGAACTGCCTTGTGAAAATCTATTCTTTCATATATAGTGAACAATTTGAGTTCTGTAAACTATGCTTTTGTGGGGTTTTCAACAGATGCATCGAAAATTATGTGTGATGCTTGTTTCTGAAGTTTGTAAGCTCATATTCAGCACAGTTTCCCCATACATTTGAACAATTTGGAAGAATATACTGCTTGTAGTATAGATTGAGCTTTTCCATAGGAAAATATTTCTAGATTCTGCTGAGTAGGGCAATTTTGGACCACAGTGTTTTACAAAGCTTATCAATATGATCATTACATAATAAATTATCTACAGACACCTACAAGCTTTTCATGTTTGACATTTTCTAACAGATGATTATTTATTGCAAGATATAGTTCTGGGTTTCCCTACTTGTGTAGCTTTTGTGATGACCCCAAAATCATACCTTTTGTTTTACCTTCATTAATTACCATCATATTTTGTTGTGCCCAGTTATGAAATCTAATAAGGTCTGAGTTTAATCTCATTTGGATAACTTCATTGTCTGAACTAGATGTATACAAGGTTGCATCATCTGCAAACAATGGATAATTGTCTCCAAACAAATCTGTATTTAAGGATTCATTATTTAATGGTAGATCAATGATACAGATAAGGAAGAGGAGGACCTAAAACTGAGCCTAAAGGGACCCCTGAATGAATAGTGCAAGTCTGAGAGCTAATATTGCCAATGCTTACTCATTGAGACCTTTGGTTTAGATATCATCTAAACCAGTTTAAAGAAGGATTGTCGAACCTTTAACATTTCAACTTTTGCAACAGAATTTCATTATCAACAAGATCAAAAGCTTTCGTGAAGTCATGGAAAACAATCCATGTCCATTATCCATTTTTCTCAGCCACAGATCAATTAATTTGGAAAGTTCTGTTTGGCATGAGTGGCACTTTCTTCTTCTTTTTAAAAATTGGTGACATTTATTCTTTGAAACAACTGTGAACATCAAAACTTAATTTTTCTTTATTTTTCCATCAATTAAATACTGATGCCCTGATTTCTCTGCATGTAAAAGTGAATTTCTTTTCATCCATGAGTGACAATTCAGGAAATTTCAGTTCACTACAAACTTGTTTCTCTATAATGAACCATATTTGTAATACAAAGCTTTTATTCCATCAAGTATTCAGTTCACTTGGTTGTGTTGTTGTTTTCTTAAGCTAATTTAATGTAGTTTAATTAAAATATCTGCATAATATTTACAACAGTGTTTGATTGAAATGAAATGTTGATAGAAATCATTGGACACAAGTTGACCTGGCATGACAGAGTGCAAGCTCTATGCAGGCTTGATTTGCATACCTTCAACTTTTCTTTTAGTCCACCTCCTTTATTTGATTTGATATAAAAACATTTAGAGACAATACAAAGCAGGTCAACTGTTGATTAGGTGTTACAATAAAGCCAACCTGCTTTAATGTAAAGATGGAAATTGTGGGAACATACTTTGCAAAAACAAGGTCACAGGTATGAACTCTTCCATGATCCTTGTTTATCATAGAACCTTTAGCTGTTTGACATTTTCATCCATGGCTACAGAAACATTATTCATGTTAGGGTGTTTCCTGGGATGGACCATCAGATGGCCAGAAGAGTTGTTCTTCTTCACCGTGACAGGATTTTCCCCAAAACTAGAGCCATATATTATTTTCATAGCTGCTTTAATATATGCAAAAATAATATTCAATTGCAACTTGGCACATTTTTCACCTTATCATCTGACAAAGGTGAACCAGATTCCAAAACTCTGGCCACATTACATCTTTACTGCTTATTTTGTTTACCCTTGTGGGCCCTTGCCTGTTGAGGTAACTTCTCTTCATATCACTGTAATTGAGACTCTAATATACAGGTTTTTACTTCACTGTCATTGGGCTCTTAAGCAGCAAAACTTGTACACCACATCAATGCTGCATTTTATATACATGATCTTGTGTACAAAGCAAAGTGATACCCATGCATGTCAATGTGCTGATACAGCTCTCAACCATGACTAAAACACAATCAATACTATACTTAGAGAAAGAATCTATACTTTGATCATCAAAGGAGACACAAGGATTAAGATTTCATTTGGTGGCCACTAGTATGCCACTTGAAGGTCTAATTATAATATAGCAAACAAACAAAATGGCAAGAAAAGTTTAGTTTACAAGTAGACTTTAAATTCTGGAAGTGAATCAGTTTGGAATTATATAACTTTGAAATCATCCTGGTTCCATTCAATATCATTTATTTAGCATGTAAAGCTATTAATTGTAGTTCAAATTTTTATGGCACAAATTGCAAAATGATAGTCCTGGCATTAAGTTTTCGTACAGCTCAATCATGTTCCCATTGGCTTTGGTTTCAAGCTATTCTTATTGTTGCACATTTTTCAAATGGTTATAAACCTGTATCCCACTTGAAAATTTGAAACCCCATGTTTGGCAAGAATACTCATTTTCCCATCAGTTTCTGTTTCACAAAGATTCATTGGGAAAGTACCAACTTTTGACCAGTCAGAAAACTCTTTAGAGCGATTATCTGTTAAATAATATATGAAACAAATTATTATGATGATTGCAAAATTGGACCGGACAGAACATTTTTAAAAAATTTGGAGACAATATAAAAAATAGCTCCATATAGAGGAAAATCAGATTCAAGTCAGGAGAAAAAGTGAAATTCTGTTTTAAAAAGGAAAGCAAAAAAAAAAAAATCTGGTTTGAGGGCAGTTAAATCCAATTCAGTTTAAAGAAGCAAAGAAAAATAACAAGAAGTGATGTGGAAAGAATTTATTATTCCCGAAATTAAAAATGAAATAACAGCCATCAGAAACAGAAAATATAAATTTTGCTGAAAATCATTCAGATTGTACATGAAACAAAAAATAAATTATATTTAAATATAATAAAGGATTCTTTGTTTATATCAGTAAAGAAATATTTCTTATTTGTATTTTTTATTGAAATGTCAGTGATATTACAATCACAGAATAACGTCATAGTTTCAGAAATTTTGGCAAAATCTCAGAAATTTTAATCACAAATTTTCACTGATATTTTCAGAAATTTTGGCAGAGTCAGTGAAACTTCAAACACACAATCTTGCTGACATTTAAGAAATTTTGGCCAAATTTGTTGAATACCATAATTTTGGCAAACAAAGGACATTTGAGTGAATATCACTGAAACTTCACTGTGATTTCAATAAAATTTTGGTCACATTTTCACTAGAGCATGCTTTTTGTAGAACATATTTTAAAAGGAAGCCAAAAAAATTATTTCTCAGTAAATATCAGATCAAGACCGAAGATCCAGCTATGCTTGTAGTTCTTTCTATAAAGTTCAAAATTAGACCTAACATTTCTGCTAAAATCAGTCCAAGTCCAGAATCTGTCTTACAGTAGGAAAATAAACTGGACAATCAGAACTTTTCCATCTAACAGTTATCCTTAAAGTGTATTGTGAGACATAGTACACTTAACTATTAGACAGATTCAGTTTGTCATCTTAGCTGTATTCCCAGTCAGCCTTATGTCCATCTGAAATTTGGGGCTTTTAAGTGGATAACACCCTAATTTACCTAATATCCAGGCAGAATCTGCCTACAAATTTCATACAGGTGAATGGATGTGATATCATTTGGGTTTCACTAAAAGATTTTGTATGATAATATTTGTAAAGAAAATGAAAGTGGGGCCACCATGCAATTAATGTTTATAATCTTCTTATTGCCTCTCCTTTTGAACAGAAAGTTGTATTGACTTAGATGTGTCACCAGAAGATTTCTAGTTGGTCCTAAATGGATCATGGGTCCACTTTGAAATCCAGTATCGTAATGGAGTTTTCACTAAAAGACTTTGTACGATGCCTAGTTGATTCTAAATGATACTCACTATGATTACTACAGCAGCGATCTTGCAAATCTTATTATTTGTTCTAAACAGAACATTATATTGACATGGAGATTTTACAAGAAGATGTAATATTTCTAGTTGGTTCTAAATGAAAATGGTTCCACCACACCTCCAAGCTGAGTGGATGGTCATATCAGAATGAGGCTTTCACTGAAGACTTCTTATGTTGTCTAGTCTAAAATAAAACTTGCCAATCTGATATCCAGTATGGCTGCCATGGTGGCCATCTTGAAAATCTTATCCTCCTGGATATAAAGACAACATCAAGTTTTAACCACACATCTTATAATGTCTACTTGGTAAAACATACTTGATCTGACTTCATAGAAGCAATAATATATTATTGTTATTACAGCTACTCCTAAATGAAAAATCACATCAACATGGGACTTTCTTTAGAAGACTGCTTGTGATTTATTTGGTCCTGAATAAAATTGGTGCCAATCTGATCACTAATATGGCTGCCATTATCATCATATTGAACATCTTTTTACAAATTCTCATGAATGAATGGTCATATCAACATGTGGGTTCTCTGCAAAAGATTTCTGTGTAATGGTGTCTAGTTTATCCTAAATAAAAATGGTGCCAATTTTACAGTGGCTAATATGTAAATCTTGGGATTGTTGCAGTTTATTAATTTTTAATGCTTTTTTTAAAGTCAACTAGTAATATATAGTGAGTAATATATTAACCAATTTTTAACAACGAATAACTGCTTAAAAAATTTTACTTTGCAGCATCTTTACAATTTTATATGAGAGCAAAATCTATGAGTATGAATCAATTTATGATTTTAGATTACTCATGTTGGTAATTTTGTATCCCTGGAACAACTTGCAATATCTCTCCCATAAATGCTATACTAGGTGGCTTTGCTGATTGTTCTCCTGTGGGATCTAGATGGCAACATGATGTTTGCCCTTGAAAGTCAGTCTGGTCTAATATTGTAAATGTATCAGTAAACCATGCTGGGTCATTGATGGAATATTTTTTTTCTTCTAATTCTCCAAGTGAAGATAAATAATCAAATTGTTTCCAAGTAAGTCTAACATGGGTGCTTGTAAAACAATTGTGGGCAATGGCTACAGTCTTCATTTAAATCGCTTCTATGGGTTTCTGTCCATGCATGTCCAGGTTCCATTGTTCATTGCTGTTGTGATATAGCAAAGCCATGTCATCTACTTGTGAGATTGTTCTAGACTACTAGCACACATGATCCAGGTATTCCAGGTACAATTCATCAAAACTTCCTGCACATTACTAATACCCCAATGGTCATTCTGCAAGTGAATGGTTGAATTGTTCTCCAATAGCCTGACTGTGATGTATATGCCCATGAACCAGTAATCTATGTATTGCCATTAGTGCAGCATGAGGTCACTTAAGCATGGTTCTTGCCAATGTCTCTGTGCACCAGTCATAGCCATGTTAGCTGTGAATGTGTATAGATATGTTTAAGGGCATCTGCAACCCTTGCTTTGGATGTCAGTGGTTTGGCTTCTTTCAGTCTGCTGGCAACATTTGCATTGGTTAGTGCATATTTGTATGTGCATCTGTGTAAATGTTCATTCGGGAGAAATAATATGCCCTTTCATTGGTGTCCTCCCAACAAACCATTCACAGTAAATTTGTTTTGATGCAGGTAGGTAAATTTGACACTGCCTGTTTTGCCAACCATGCTTGAGCTACCTTGTTTGTAACTTTTGTTGCACTCACTAAATTTTCAACAACAGCTTCACCCTTCCAGTAATTACAGGGAATTTAGTACATTGCAGACAAAGTCTACTTGTAAACTAAACTTTTCTTGCCATTTTGTTTGTTTGCTATATTATAATTAGACCTTCAAGTGGCATACTAGTGGCCACCAAATGAAATCTTAATCCTTGTGTCTCCTTTGATGATCAAAGTATAGATTCTTTCTCTAAGTATAGTATTGATTGTGTTTTAGTCATGGTTGAGAGCTGTATCAGCACATTGACATGCATGGGTATCACTTTGCTTTGTACACAAGATCATGTATATAAAATGCAGCATTGATGTGGTGTACAAGTTTTGCTGCTTAAGAGCCCAATGACAGTGAAGTAAAAACCTGTATATTAGAGTCTCAATTACAGTGATATGAAGAGAAGTTACCTCAACAGGCAAGGGCCCACAAGGGTAAACAAAATAAGCAGTAAAGATGTAATGTGGCCAGAGTTTTGGAATCTGGTTCACCTTTGTCAGATGATAAGGTGAAAAATGTGCCAAGTTGCAATTGAATATTATTTTTGCATATATTAAAGCAGCTATGAAAATAATATATGGCTCTAGTTTTGGGGAAAATCCTGTCACGGTGAAGAAGAACAACTCTTCTGGCCATCTGATGGTCCATCCCAGGAAACACCCTAACATGAATAATGTTTCTGTAGCCATGGATGAAAATGTCAAACAGCTAAAGGTTCTATGATAAACAAGGATCATGGAAGAGTTCATACCTGTGACCTTGTTTTTGCAAAGTATGTTCCCACAATTTCCATCTTTACATTAAAGCAGGTTGGCTTTATTGTAACACCTAATCAACAGTTGACCTGCTTTGTATTGTCTCTAAATGTTTTTATATCAAATCAAATAAAGGAGGTGGACTAAAAGAAAAGTTGAAGGTATGCAAATCAAGCCTGCATAGAGTTTGCACTCTGTCATGCCAGGTCAACTTGTGTCCAATGATTTCTATCAACATTTCATTTCAATCAAACACTGTTGTAAATATTATGCAGATATTTTAATTAAACTACATTAAATTAGCTTAAGAAAACAACAACACAACCAAGTGAACTGAATACTTGATGGAATAAAAGCTTTGTATTACAAATATGGTTCATTATAGAGAAACAAGTTTGTAGTGAACTGAAATTTCCTGAATTGTCACTCATGGATGAAAAGAAATTCACTTTTACATGCAGAGAAATCAGGGCATCAGTATTTAATTGATGGAAAAATAAAGAAAAATTAAGTTTTGATGCTCACAGTTGTTTCAAAGAATAAATGTCACTAATTTTTAAAAAGAAGAAGAAAGTGCCACTCATGCCAAACAGAACTTACCAAATTAATTGATCTGTGGCTGAGAAAAATGGATAATGGACATAATGACATGGATTGTTTTCCATGACTTCACGAAAGCTTTTGATCTTGTTGATAATGAAATTCTGCTGCAAAAGTTGAAATGTTAAAGGTTCGACAATCCTTCTTTAAAGTGGTTTAGATGATATCTAAACCAAAGGTCTCAATGAGTAAGCATTGGCAATATTAGCTCTCAGACTTGCATTATTCATTCAGGGGTCCCTTTAGGCTCAGTTTTAGGTCCTCTCCTCTTCCTTATCTGTATCATTGATCTACCATTAAATAATGAATCCTTAAATACAGATTTGTTTGGAGACAATTATCCATTGTTTGCAGATGATGCAACCTTGTATACATCTAGTTCAGACAATGAAGTTATCCAAATGAGATTAAACTCAGACCGTGTTAGATTTCATAACTGGGTACAACAAAAAATGATGGTAATTAATGAAGGTAAAACAAAATGTATGATTTTGGGGTCATCACAAACCATAACTTAAAGCAGCTTAGATGAATTTAGAGTGGAAATCAGATGGATTTCTGGCAGAAATTTAGGCGAAATGTGCAAATTCATTGTCCAAAGATTCTGCTTAAACATAAAATCCATCAGAGATTTCCGCCTGAAATAAAAATCCACCTGAAAAAAATCCTGCCTGAGATTTCCACCTCAAAGAGAAATCCTCTTAAGGTGTCCATTTAGAAAATGGCTGCCCTAATATGTCCACATAAAAATCATTTCATAAAAAATCTGCTTTAGATTTTATTGAACAGCCTAATAATGCATAGAAATTATTGGGAATCAATGAATTTGCACATTTCGCCTAAATTTCTGCCAGAAATCCATCTGATTTCCACTCTAAATTCATCTAAGCTGCTTTAAGTTATGGTTTAGGCAGAAAATGATTAAAAAATACCTGTCTAAAATCCACCTTAAGTCTGCCTAGAAAATGTCACACAGGATTAAAGCGGAATTTTATTTCAGGCAGAAATCTAACATTAACATTCTTTAGGTGAAATTATTAAATCCACTGTCTATTTTTCAAATAAATATTTCTGTATGCACACATACCTCTAAATTGCTGCAGATAATTTCTTTATACTCTCGTTTCATGGCAGCAGTGTTCTCCATCAGCCAGAATACATGTCTATCCATAGAAAGTCTCATCACTTGCAACAAAATCCGCAAAAAATCAATGAAAAGGCTCCCTGTGCCATCTGGAACATATTTTAATAGATACATCTCAAAATGAACATGAAAATATCAGGAAAAAAAAAATTACAACCAAATGGTCAACCACTAGCAAACTGAAGATTTATCCAACAAAATACTGTTTTTCCTTTTTTCACTCCCCATCAGAAAGCATCATCCTCCTCCTCCTTATAAGGCCACACAAATATGACCACATTTTCTTAGCTATGTAGATGATATATATATAGTCAAACTCAGTTTTCTTGATTACGTCAGGGGTGTAAAAAAATATCAACATAACCAGGTCCCGAGATATTGGTGTTTATATAAAAACTGGTAATGTAATTTTAAAGATGTCTCTGACCATTACTCTGGTCTCTTGCTCTTAGGTTTATTGGGATCCCCTCCCACTGCATGTTACAATAAAATAAACAAAATGCCTAAGTGATAGTAAGATGAAAGAAGCTAACCTGGTATTGTTATCATTTATTCCATTTTTTATCATCATGAGCAATTTATTAAAGAAAAATATATATATGAACTCCCTACATCACATGCAGCAAATGTACATTCCTTATGTCAGATAACACAGGCCACACTTTTATAATTGATGTGAATACTGAAAAACAAATCATGTTTGGTTGTACTCAAAGGCTTGAATATGTTATCAGACTGAAAATTGGATCCAAGAAAATCACCAACAATAGAGAGAGAGAGAGAGAGAGAGAGAGAGAGAGAGAGAGAGAGAGAGAGAGAGAGAGAGAGAGAAACTGATTGCTTTCAGGCACCTGCCATTCATGCATAACATGGTATTAGGTGCACAATATCCAAGATTATATTATATCCATGTTAATATATGACAGTATCTCGAAAATAAAAAATCAATACATGTTTTTGAAAATACATGTAAATTCACTGAGTGCAAATGACATCCTTTCGCTAGCATGAGTTACAAAGAGTATTATTAAAGCAGGTGGATGAAAAGAGTATTATTAAAGCAAGTGGATGGTTGAGTATACTACTTACCCAGCAGGCATCAATTCGAGTTTGTAACAATTTTGATTCCATATGACAAGCAATGCAATGAGTTTAACAGCAGATCAGCATACATTGGTTAAATGAAAGGGCTATGTTACAATTTATTAAGAAGGTATATACAAAAAAAAAAACAAGTTAAAAAATTAAAAGTTCTTAAAGTATATTGTTAAAATTTGTTATATAAACCATATTCTCTTGGGTGGTACATCATGAAATTTCTTATAATTAAATTAACATTAAATACCCTCTGTCTCAGATGGTGAAAGTTGATACACCTGATAAGAATGAAGGGAAAAACATACAGACTAAAAGCATACCCAGGCATGATGACTAGAAAACTGAAATTGCTCTTGGGGAATCTAAGCTTCTTCCAAGCAGAATATTCCAACAGGAGTTAATAAAAAAGGAAAATTAAAATACATGACATTTTAAAGGAAATCACATTATATGTAATTTTTGTTTTCTTTTAATCTTTGGTGGCACCTTCAAACCATATGCTGATAAGTCCGAAAAACAAATGTATGTAAATAAAACATGTTTATAGATATGTAGATATGAAAGGATAGTGTAAATTGTCTATTCAGTACACCCTGGTAAAATTTGTTATCTCCCAGCATTAGAGCTATTAACTTTTTTAAGTTTCCTTTCTTAGCCAAGATGAGATAGCAGACTCATCTCATCAACTACAACATTAATTAAAGCCTGACTGTTTGCAGATTTATTACATTCACCACAATAATTAAAGCCTGACTGTTTGCAAGGAATTATTATATTCACAACATTAATTAAAGCTTGACTGTTTGCAGAGATTTATTACATTCACCACAATAATTAAAGCTTGACTGTTTGCAGAGATTTATTATATTCACAACAATAATTAAAGCCTGACTATTTGCAGAGATTTATTATATTCACAACAATAATTAAAGCCTGACTATTTGCAGATTTATTACATTCACAACAATAACTAAAACCTAACTGTTTGCAGAGATTTATTACAGTCACAACAATAATTAAAGCCTGACTGTTCCCAGGAATTTATTACATTCACAACAATAATTAAAGCCTGACTGTTTGCAGATTTATTACATTCACCACAATAATTAAAGCCTGACTGTTTGCAAGGAATTATTATATTCACAACATTAATTAAAGCTTGACTGTTTGCAGATTTATTACATTCACCACAATAATTAAAGCTTGACTGTTTGCAGATTTATTACATTCACAACAATAATTAAAGCCTGACTGTTCCCAGGAATTTATTACATTCACAACAATAATTAAAGCCTGACTGTTTGCAGAGATTTATTACATTCACAACAATAATTTAAATAACACACAATACACTGGTTCAATAGACACTTTATTGTATATATAACATCATTCTTTTGGCATAATGGGGGCAAATCCTGTCACAGCACACTGCCCCAGCCCAGCTTTGAATTGTTCTAAATGATACCTCAGGACAAGATACATGTTGGAGTTTGTAGGGTTGTGAAGTGTCCAATACCTGTAGATACCTGTATGTTGATTGGCATGGGGCTGACATGAGGTATATAGGGACAATGATACCGAAACTCACAAGTCCGATCCTGAGGATGCTATGATAACAAACATCAGCCGATACTCCATATATGCACTGTAGGAAGCTGGTATGAAGTATATGGGCATAATAGTCGTTTACATTTAAGCATTGACACAAATTGGGGTTCAAAAGCAGAAATTTATTATATTCACACAATTAAATCCTGACTATTTGCAGAGATTTATTATATACACAACTGAAAAGGATTTGTGAACACTAATTATTGTGTCCATTTACTTAAGAATCGGTGTGTCAGTACATGACAACTTTATAACAAAATATGTAAACCAGGGACCAAATTTTAGAACAAAATATGTAAACCCGGGACCAAATTTTAAAAACAGATGCTATCAACAGTAAGTAGCTTTTTTCACATCCTCCAAGACTTATCTGATGACTTTATAAAACTTCAACCTCCAACTTCACCAGCAATGCCCTTTAATTAGGTGTTTTGCATTTTCAAGGTGGTACGTGAGTTTGTTGTCAATTAACAACTGACTTTTAAAAAGATTAAAGTGGAATAAAATACAGCTGTCGAGTGAAATTCCCTAATAAAGTTCCTTACCCTATAATTGATTAATCATGGAAGGATATTAACCCTTTCATCACTAAGTAACTTTGTAGGCATAGAGTCCTCAACACTAAGTAACTTTGGAGTTGTAAATCAAAATGACTTGTGGAATTTGAAACAACATAACTTTACCAATGTTAAAGATATCTGGCTGGATTAGGTGTCAAAATCAAGGTTAAAAATCAAATTTTATGACTAATTCAATAAAAAATATGCATATCTATTACAACTGTTAAAATGCAGGTACAAACAGGTAACACAACAGGTAAAATACAAGTAATTATTTTATTACCTCTTAGAAAACTTAGAAAGTTCTCAAAACTTTAATTTACCCTAGATGTACTAATGAATCATCACAGTAGCAACACAAATCTTTCTTTTATGGTGTCCATAATATATAAAATGAACCAAAATGATCTCCAAGGTGAGATCTGTCCACACACCTATTATCATCTCTGCCACGTTTGATCGTCACATTTAATTTCGTTAAACGGACAATTTTTCCAAAAACTTCATTTGAATAGAATATTTGAAAATAATCCAAAGCTTTCCTGGAGCCATAAAACTCTCGGGTGTGCCCAACTCTGTCAGAAAACTGAAACAAATCCCTTTGGTTTTCGGGCTTCGTCCAAAAAAACCCCATGTGGAATGTACAATTCCTCTGGTTCAAAACCTTCAAAGTCATCATCGTCATCACTGTCACCCACAAGTGCATTCCATTTTCTCTCCATACGTCTTCTCTCATTTTTATCCAAATTTACCAGGTCGAAATTATTTAAATCCTCAGAAAACTCTCCTCTAAAATTCCTTCAAATGTCGCCATTTTGGATAAAAATTTTAGCGTTCGGAAAACACGTTAAAAGTTCCTACTTTGTTCGTTATTTCTAGTTGTATACAAGCTAAACTCACGAGATTATCCAAATATAACATCTACATTACCAGATGGAAGTTATTAGAGGTACCCCGAAAGATATTTAGACGGGTACTATAATGTTAAAGAAGAACACTGCCCCAGACCGAAAAGTCGGTCCATAGTGTTGACGGCTGTAGTTCCCCTGGAACGGTTAAGCGGTCTGCTGTGATGAAAGGGTTAATACTAAAATGCTGTAAATCAAGAAAAAAGACATACAAATTAGAACATTTTATAATTAAAACTTTATTTTCTTGTCACAATTTGTTTTGTCTCCCTGGAAATTTTTTATACTAAACTTTAAAAATATACAGATGCCATGATAATCTTCCAGAAAAATGTCCTGTACAAGCCATTAGAATTTCACAAATATAATGTGACAAGTTAGAGTGATTATTTCTTCCAGGCAGGAATTGAACCCATGGGACTAATGCAGAGATACAGCCAGGAATTTACCTAAAGGGGGAAAATACCCCTAGTGACAAAAATGAGAGGGGGGTTTAGTGAAAAATGGAGGAAGAGGAGAAAATGTTCATAGTTCAATATTACTTAACAATATCCTTCCCTCTTGCTGCTTCACTTTAATAGAGCTCTACTGAAACCCAAATTCTTTAAAATATGTTGAATCAAGTATAACCTGTAATCTGAAGATTGTTTCTAAGCTTAATACATTCCTTATCTGTATATGAATATTACTCTGTGCTGAAAACCCTCTCAGAGTCTGGTGTCTAATAGGGCATTTACATATCAAGCTCTGTGCTGAAAACCCTCTCACACAGTCTGGTGTCTAATAGGGCATTTACATTATCAAGCTCTGTGCTGAAAACCCTCTCAGTCAGGTGTCTAATAGGGCATTTACATATCAAGCTCTGTGCTGAAAACCCTCTCACACAGTCTGGTGTCTACATACACCACTCCCTCGATAACTCGCGCCCGGATAACTCGCGAACCCGATTATAATGCGGTGTCCAGCATGGCTTCCGATTTTTTTCCAAGGAAAATATATATATATATATATATATATATATTTTAAAATGTGTTAAACATGAAAAAAGTAGTGATAAGAAATTGTAAATCGGCAAATTTAACCTTGAAACAGTTTGTTTTTATCATCGAAAATGGTGAATACCAAATTTTCCGGGGTATAAGTCGCTACTTTTTTTTTCTTAAAAATGACGTGTGCGACTTACGATAAATAAATTTTTTAACGACTGTGACTGATGCGCAGTGATGCTGTGTTTTAGCAAAATGCATCTGCCGTTATACGGGCAAGCCAATTGCTGGAAACTTACATACAGTACACATATGTATTAGACTATAAGATTATCAAATTAAATAGTCAAATGATATTTATTTATATATGTGTTAAAATTTGTTGTTATTAATAAATTAAAAAAATTATTGAAGTAACGATTGCCATTGTATTTCCTTTATTATTCGGCATGTACATCTTAGAATCTTTTTGTCTCTAAATTCAGTCGTTGTAAATTTCAGCACATTTTCCCACCCAAGCTGCTAGTCAAAGTCCTTTGAACTTGCCACCAAGCTATTGCGTCATGTTCTTTTGAGGTACTCAAATAAATACAGAATGCAGAACTGGGATTATTTTGCTATTTTAAACAACGAATTATGTCACTGTAAAGCGTTTCCGAGACCTCTGTTAGCGATTCATAATTTACTTTAATAGTAGTTTATAAAAACACAATCATTTTTTCGGTTGGTTTCGCAATGGCTTGTTATAAAAAAAAAAAAAACAGCATGAATATTTCCTTTGATGATTGCTCTAGTTTTAAAACTCTGCATTAAGCCAAGACTGGCTTCATGGAGAGAACTTCAAAGTACCGATAATTAATAAAAAAAAAATAACTGGAAGGCTGGTGAACAGTTTCAATTGTTAGGTGAATTTGCAATGTCTTCGTTAATGTATTAAAATCACTGTAGCGTATAAAGTGCCTTTGAAGTTCGCTTGGGTTGTGGAAATGACCAATTTATAAATACATACCGTTCGTACAATGGAGCATTAATAAAATATTGTTTCACAATAACGTTGTATGTTGTATAATTTAAAATTGTTACATTAGCGTAAGTCAATAAGTTTTGTTTTAAATTCAATTCGTGCCATTTATAATGGCACCAACAACTAGAAAAAATATGATGCAGAATTTAAGTTAAACGTCGTAGCATTTGCAAAAGAAAATGGAAATCGTGCAGCTGAAAGAAAATTCAACGTAAGCAAGAAGATTGTGCATGACTGGCGTAAAAAAGAAGACGAGTTAAGGTCAACAAAAAAAAAAAAACAAGAAGGGAAATCGTAGTGGCAAAGCAAGTTGGCCAGTTCTCGAGGATAATCTACGCAAATGGATTGTGGAACAGCGTGCTGCAGGTCATGGACTTTCAACAATTCAAATATGACTCAAGGCAAAGGCAAAGTCTATTGTAATACTGACTTTTATATAACTCTTAAACAATTGTATAATATTTCTTACACGGAGTTGGAAATTACCAAGTCGCATGCAATGGCAGGCGGTATCAAAGACGTGATTATGGTAAGTGCGGAGGATCGACTTATAGGGCAGAAAATACGGTATTGCCTGTAAAGATAGAATCCATATTGTGAAATTTGCATTTTTTCAAAATGTGAAGTGATATTTCTCAAACGTGTCACAAACCACAAGTGTTATTGTGTTCTAATTTATGTCGTTTTAAAGTTTTAGACCCCTTAAATTCATGTTGGTAATGGTTAAACCTTGTGAATTTTTTTCTTCCATTTTACTTCTACCGCAATAAAAAATCTACACATCGTTCAATCGACATTGTATTTTCGAAATGTGTCGATCTTTTGTATTTGAAAAAAAACCGTCTACTTTGGATCAAACAATAAAATTAGAATGTATACCATTCACCACAAAAATAAGTGACGTAATACACAACGTGTGAAGTACATGTGCTAAGCACACGGATACCAGGAGGAATAATGTTTATATGATTTCCTCAATATACTGTAAGTTATCCTGAAATTAATGTTACTCTGTGAGGAAAAACTAAACAAGGTACACCGATATGAAAAGATATTTATCCACTGTTAATCTTAGCGGGATTATTAATAAAGTATTCAACATGCCAAGCCACCCCACAACCTTTTCCCTATGCGTCAATCCCATT
Source organism: Potamilus streckersoni (assembly GCA_016746295.1). Taxonomy (NCBI): domain Eukaryota; kingdom Metazoa; phylum Mollusca; class Bivalvia; order Unionida; family Unionidae; genus Potamilus; species Potamilus streckersoni. Next base: position 686,719 of record JAEAOA010000897.1, on the reverse strand, counting down.
GTTATATTTGTTGTTTGTTATAGGTCCCTCGATAACTCGTGCCCTCACTTATATCGCGGTCGATGTTTTTGGACCCCAATGTCCGCGAGTTATCAAGGGAGTGGTGTATCAAGCTTGAAAATAATCATCTTTGTAACACATTTTCCACAGCTCACAGATATTATCTTTTGGATACCTCTGCTCCAAAATAAGATTTCTTAACATAAGCCTGCCAAACTCTCCTGAATCAGTATCTTTCTGATTACAATGCTAGATTTCTCAACTGTTCCATAATACTGTATTCGACTATAAATCCATCATATCCATAATCTGCTTGTTCAGACAGAAATATTTGGTTCAAATAAATACCTTTACTTCTCATTTTTAGATTCTTAATGGTTCACTTGATCTTAACCCTTATGGGCTATATAGCTTTTTAGTACAAAATCCAGCAAGGCTAAATTGTTTGAGCAAAGATATGATAATTGCACTCTATTTTTAAATGGCCTGTATTGAAATGAAGCTTGGTATTCTGGCTTTTCTACATGTCCAAATCTCGATCAAAAAAGGTTCACCAGTATGCCATCTATTATTTGTCCATCCAGCATGTATATCAGACTTATATTTAACACCATTTTTGGGCTCAAATTCACTTACATCTCCATTATTGCTTTCCCAACTCTAATATTCTAATACTCAGTGTGACCCCACTATATCACACTCCATTATAACATGAATTCAGATATAACATGATTGTGGCATGCTTCCAATATTTTGATATGCATGTATTTTTCTTGTAAGCAAAAGAATATTTTTTATTTTGAAAGTATGAAAAACAACATGCAAAAGTTTACCATCATTTTGGGGAAGAGATTATGTATGATCATATATGAATTCTGATATAAGATAATCATGTTGTGATTCCAGAAATTTTATATACAGTCAAACCCACTTATCTCAACCTTGGTTATCTTGGGAACCCGAGTATGTCAAGCACTATGGTAAAGTCCCCCAAAATTCTTCGTTACACTAAATTTTCCACACCTATCTCAACCCCTATTGAGTCAAATATATTTTATCGGGCATAAGTTTCAGTAACATGTGGACCTGCCTAATTTTTATGATCATCTCTAACAAATTTTACAACAAATGATCAAGTGTCTCCACTACTACTGGTACCTTGTACCAGCAAGGATGAAAAAAAGTTGGTACAAGACCAAATTTTACCTGTACAAATGCTAAGCAAGGAATCTCACCAATGCATGGTTTATCACCTGTATAGTGGAGAAAATTATGTTAATACTTTAAGGAAACTGAAAGTGTATCTGACCTTTATAGGAGCTGTGATCATAATGGACAGTGTCACATGACAACACCAAGACAATACAGTTCATTCCATAATATCATGAATTTTATTTTGTCTGTACTCAGTAAATTATTAGGTCAACATTATTAATTTTAGCTAACAGTACCTAATTCATTTTACACTATATATTTTAAACGATGTACATACTTTTAATGATGCTAACCTGAAAATTGACAGAATTATAGATAGGATAAAATTTGTGATGCTTTGTGGAACAAACTATAGTGTAATTCCATTCCAATATCATCAGTCAGTCATCAACTTAATCCATACATGTTTAACTACTTTAGATTCAGAATTCACTCATAAATTAAACAAAGTGTTTCCATGCTTGGCATGAAAGTAAGCCTTCATCTTCAGTATTGCTAGATCAAGTAGAAACCGGAAAAATTCCAAACTGTCTGCAGCATGCCCCTCCCCCCAACAAATGCATGGTTATTACCAACGGTAAATAAAAGCACAAATGGTATTTTAAAAAAATCCATTCACACAGTATTTTTTAAAATGAAATCCATTACCGTGCCAAGATTACAGATTCTTCTATGCAAAAGCAGTTAAGCAGAAAGTGACTAACAGGAGTAATGTCTATGAATCAGAAAGAGGAGTGCTTTCATTTGCATTGTTTTATCTTGAATCAAGTATCCAAGCCTTGCAATTCATCAAAGCAATACTCTTGTTCAGATGCTCTGTTGCTGCCAACGGTCAGTGAGCAAAGTTGGTAGGGATATGGGACCATAAATGTGTGAATAGAATAAGTCAGTTTCTTGCAGAATTTGATGTCAAGACAGTTAAAACTTTTAAGACTTGAAACACATTTTACAGTTTGTCAGTAAATGAATACCAACAACCTTTTCTTTTCTATTTGGTATTGAGGGAAATTTAATCAGTAAAAACCAGCATACCTATGTAAAGGAGCTGCTGATAATAAAGAAAAGCATTGATTTCATGTACAATTTTGGTCAGTTACATTTTGCTACTAGTTCAAGTAAACACCAACAAAAGAAAATAATTTTTAAAAAAGTACAGTTCTACATGTACTTAAATTGTCCTAAATTTTGGTCAACATGAGAAAACCATTGCCTTGCTGAGGCTACCAAAGGGACAAAGGGATCAGCCTATTCAAAAAAATAAAAACAGCTTTAAACCATTGATATTGTTACAGTAACTAAAGTGTTGTAAATAAAAAATGACATTTTACTTAATCTCATTTAAAAGACCTCCACAATCTGCAACCTAGCAAGACTGAATTATTATTTTTATTGTGCATTAGAAATGCTATTTGTTTTTAGAAACAAAACTTGTCATTTCTGGTGCTTCAAATGCATTATCATTGTTCTGCAATTTTGCCAACAAAACCCTGACATTTCGAAACCTGGTTATGTCAATGATTTTTTATACCAACATAAATGAGATTACCAGGTTTGACTATATTTTTCTCATACACAAGAAAATATTTTTTCTTCTCAAAAGTATTAAAAATATTGCAAACATTTTATTTAGGGATCACACTGGGCTTTGCCAATGTTGCATATTATGATTTTTTTCCCTTATTGCAAACAAAATATAACATCTGGTGATTTATGGGGTACAAAATTTTTGGCTGTTTAAACTTGTATATTAAATTATGGGTATTAGTGTAAAATTTTAAATGCACCATGAAAGGAAGCTATAAATATGGATATAAAATGCACTGGAATATATCTATTGTTAAATAAACAAATCCTTTTCTTTCATATTGATAAGCCATCTTAACTGTGAATTGTCATAATCTGCTTATGCCAACATCTGGTCTTAGTACCATATACTGATATACATTCAGATAGTCATGCTGCCAGGACTAGCTACAATAGACCATCCTTTGAAGGCTGGAACAGGAACCACTACAATCAACCCATCAAACAAGTAAATTAATTTTAATGTACACAGAAAATATAATTTTGCTGAAACTTCAAAGAAAACAGATTACCTTTGAAGCACCGATCATTCTGTATAAATTTTAAGCAAATGAAAATAAATTCAACCTCCATTATTGTTCTACAATTATTTAATGTTGCTGCCAAAATAACAAACTGGCATTTGTTTGGTCCTCTAAAGTTGTTCTTTAGTAGTGACTTTAATAATACATGCACCCTTCATCAAAGCAAGCCAACTACAATCTTCAAAAAATACAATGCACCCTTTATTATTATTATGACTTTATTCAAAGAGGGTAATTCAATTAGCTAGGAACTAATCTACCTTGAGGCCCTAATTCAAAAGAATTTACTTATTTTTGCTGCATCTCTGAAGCCACTGGATATACTGGATTTGGAAAAAGAAAAAAAAAATCAGCATTTCTAATCTTAACTGATTTACTATTCCAGAACAAAGTTCCAGAGTATTGGAAACTTTTTTTAAAAAATTCCTTATTTGGTTTGGTAATTTTGTAATGTTTGGTAGACATTGATCGCAGGTGAGGAGTATTTCTGAGTAGCCTATACTTGAATAGTGATTGTAAATATTCAGAAGCACTATTATTAGCTATCCTGTAAATTAATTTGGCTTTTTTCAGATTTGGTCTTTAATAGGTAATATTTTTAACTTACAAGCTAAATTTTCCTTGCTTTCTCTCTGGATTGATATTAGCTGAAAAGCTCTTTTTTGGAGATGTGCCAGCTGTGCTAAGTTTTTAGCCATTGAATTGCCCCATACGGTATTACAGTTGTCTAAATAGGGTTGTATGTAACCTTTATAAAATAGTTTTCTGTGCTTTTCCCGGAGAAAGTGTCTTATTCATAAACTCAAATTGACTTTTTTATGGATATGTTTGATATGTTCAGTCTATGATAGGTTATTATCTACCAAAACACCAAGTAGACTATCACGACAGACCACTTGCAACCTTTGCATCTTTCCATGTCAGACATAGTTTATCACTATCAAGTTTTATTCTTTTTGTGCATGTTGAGATAAGTAATATTTTAGTTTTACCAGTATTAACCAACATGCCATTGCATGTGCACCAGTTGTCCAATTTATTTAGGGCATTCTGTAGAGAAATTTTGAGTTCATGCTTTGTGTTTTGGATGTCTGACAATGTTGTGTTATCTGCATAGAGATCTGTAGATGATACCGAGTCCCATAGTACAAGTGGTAGGTCATTAATAAATAAAATAAACTGTAACAGTCCCAGAATTGAACCTTGTGGTACTCCACAACTAATTGTTCCAGGTTCAGACAGAACATTATTTATATAAACATGTTGTGATCTCTCACTTAAGTATGAAATAAGCCATCTAATTGTGCTTTCATCACATTGGTAGATTTTCAGTTTCCCCAAAAGGATTTCATGATCCAAAATGTCAAAATCTTTCCTGAAATCAACAAATACAGAACTATCATTCAATGAAGTCAGCACCAAACTTAAATACAGTGGAATTTGATGGACTGTTGCATTGTCTAAGTGTCCAGATGATGTTTACTGTGTTGTGAAAGTTTCCTTTGTGTAGGGAAAATGCACATGTTTATGGCCACTACCAAGAGTGGCATAAAACACAAATTACACTTCCAATCTTTTGAAACTATAAATATCTGGCTGTCAAGTTACTTTTTTATTTGTTCATTTCATTTTCCTATTAATAGCCTCATCCCATAGCTAACATGCCAAGATGACAGCTGTCTCCAGCTAACCAAAATCTAGGTCAGTTTAAGTCCATGTATAGCACATAAACAACTCTAGCCAGGTGCTGTTGTCGAAAATATCTTGGTGCATTGTTTAGTGATGTGTTTGCTGACAATGTCGTATGGATCAAATCAGGACTAGCATTTTGTTTTTCTAACTGGATGTGACTGATAGATGAATTTTCCAACATCAGATCTATACTCAAATTCATGAATTTTGCATATACATATACAGTACTGGTACTTAATGTATTATAGACAATAAGTATATTTCAGTAAGTATATTTCAGGCTAGTTTTTTCTTCATTTAATCAAAAGAACATATTTTTGCACTCACTTTTATTACCCCCACACATATTTTTTTAGGTACATATACCATTTTCTTCTGCCAAATGACTTGGTTGGTTGAAACATTGTTTGGTTTATAATATGTCAGGTTCTATGGATTTCAACAACCATATAATAGCGGGGTCACACTGTACTTCGTAACTTTAAATATTATTGTTATCATCATTATCATTAGCCAGCATATGCTGAATAAAATCATCATTTATAAATGAACCATGCTGGGAATCAGCCATTTTGGTTTTCTAGGTAGCCTGTATTTTTAACACGAATTTGTAAAACATCTTTGATGCAAGATTAAAACTACAACAGAATGCTTGCTCTAATGCCCAAAGTGCCAATCAAATTTAGTTTACCAACCAGCCATGCAATGATAAATTCAAATGGGCGTATACCTGAAAAAAGACATGTTATGGTAAGTGCTACAATACTTCAACTGATGTGACTCGTGTTGCAACAAAACTTTTAAGTGTGAACATTTAAATGATAAATGTATACTGGGCAGAGTAAATTTTCATACGCATGACTTTCAACTTATTTGCACGAGTTCTCATATTAAAGCTATCTAAACACATGAATTCACAAAAATTTTGCATGATTCATGCAATCATGTGGCCTGGCAGCATCATCTGTCACCTAGCCCTCATGCTTCAGAGCCACAAAGCAATGTGCTCATCCCAATAAGTAATGGAACATTGTCAATTCGGTCACAAAGAAATGTTTTAACACCAGTTATATGCACAAACTCACATTTATATTAAGAAATGCAAGATATATATGCTAATTATAAATTAGATTTCTACTGACAAATGCAAGATATATACATTAAATTATAATTATAAACCAATGCCTGTATACTAGACAGAATGAAAAATGCCTATCCCTAAATCCCACATAATATATTAGGATATATTATTATATGAATGGAATTTTATATTTAATTATACCCATGTAATCTAACAGGTTAGAGAGTTATAATTTGTTCCAAGTGGGATTTGAACCCATGTCAGAAGGCTTTCTTTTATTGGAGCATAGTCTGTTCTTTTTAAAACAAAGTACACAACAGACATGTGTATAGGACTGGATCACATTTTATCTTAATTATTTCCAGTTTAACTACCTAAATCATTTTTCACAACAGATGAGTTTCACATTGAAATAAAAAATAACTCACATTATGGCAACATCTTGTTGAAAAAAGCAAGTCTCAAGGTGTATGCCTTGTACATGTGTGCTAAAGGCATGAGTGGACTATTACATCCAAACAGCCTACATGTGTGCTAAAGGCATGGGTGGACTATTACATCCAAACAGTCTAAATGTATGCTAAAGGCATGGGTGGACTATTACATCCAAACAGCCTACATGTGTGCTAAAGGCATGGGTGGACTATTACATCCAAACAGCCTACATGTGTGCTAAAGGCATGAGTGGACTATTACATCCAAACAGTCTACATGTGTGCTAAAGGCATGAGTGGACTATTACATCCAAACAGCCCACATCACTCAGTTATTGGACATTAATGGTCACAGTCAGCCAGAAAACCTTTATAGTTAGATTTTACACTCTTCATCTCAACCCTGAGGCCAGGCCCAGGTGGTCATGTGGTCTAAAATGTTCACTTCTAAATATTACTGACATCTCACCACTGTCCACATTGGTTACACTCCCTGCTAAGCCAATGTTAGAAAAATTGCAAGTAGCTTACTATTTATTCAGCTCATAAGGTTATGGGCATAAATGCAAGAAAACAGTAATAATTAAAATACAAATGATCCTGATTTCAATTATCTGAAGAAAAGTCACAGTGCCAAAAGATTATTATCAGGACAACCAGATGATTGAATAAAATCCATCTGTCCCAACTAGTTCAGGTCCATTGGTCAGGAAACACCTTGCACACAAAATTTTAAAACTTGGAAATCTAAAACAAATAATTTTGATTTCAATTAATTCAACTTGGAAAAAAAGGTAGTTTCAATGTAATACATATCTAACTTTTTACTGATGTATTTTGGAGTATAATTTTGGAGTCTGGAGTCCAAATTTAATATCGGTTCCGTGACTGGATAGTTGTTTTTAAGTCTGATGTATCACTGGCAAATCATGCAAGTGGCTTTTTTCCAGACATATACATGGTTTTAAAGATAAATTTTCCATGTCATTTCCAAGGTTTTTCCTGGATGAAATTAATTTTTGCAAGGTTCACATATAATCATTAGTGAATAGAATTAAAATACATTTTAGATCATAAAATATTCATTTTCTAATCTAAAGATGCTTTTCCTTCAAGAGTCTCCAAAGCATCTAAGTCAGAAAAGATGATCATGTACAAAACCAAAAAATGCATCTCATGAAACAAGTTTGACTATATTCCTATAATATGGTATGTAAAGTCATTTCAATGTACAGAATAAAAATGCTAACTTTATTTTACTGACCTGCATTATGTTGCTATCTGGAAACAACATAATGAACACAAATTAGTTTTATTTCCTTTCAAACCTTTAATTCTAAAGAACTCTATACAAATATATATGCATGTTATATGAACTTAAACATTCCCTATCACAGTATGCAAAAAAAAACAAACAGTAAAAGCAGTGTGCCATTAGAATCCCAAACAAGATTTTCAAAAACCACCTACACTCCTTAGGACAATTTGATTAAAAATCCATCATTAAATTTTTTTTACAAAAGGGTTGATTTAAATTTTGACAAAAGACATCCAAAATTATGCATTGCTTTAAAAACAAGGACTAGATTTTCTGTAAGATCAACTTGTCGTCTTGTGATATGATAAACCAGTCCCCAAACCTGCACTGATAATGGGGCTCCTATAGTTTTTTAAACTATAAAACAAGTGACGAAAATTTCTCATTTCTCCTTTGTTCAAGATATGCAACCTACAAGCTACATCTCATTGTATAGTAGTTTTACACCCAAGTTCACTCAGATTCAACACATTTGGATAATAAATTTGGCTTAAAAAGAATAGCAGTCCATTTTCTAATCTGGGGTTTCCTCCAAAATATTCCACCCCATTTTTCACATTTGGACATTTTGGTTGAGGTTAGAATTTGCTGACACCGTGTGTTAGTGGCATATGGTCATCGCTTACCAGCAGGCCTAGCAACTTTAAATGTTGTTATAATGACTTAAACCTGCATGAAATAATTAGGAAAATGATTTATTTTTTCAGAAATGGCAAGTACTATATTCTTTGTCTTTAATCCACTGACAGATCAGACTCAACTAAAGTGTAGATGAAACCTGACCCTGTGCTCATTAGTTGCATAAAAGTCACATGACTTCACAAATCTCAAAAAACTACATGGGAAGTCCAATAGTCATGTGATATCAACAATAATCTCCATTTTAATGCTGTTATACAAAAATTAAATTATATTAAATAAAAGTCAGATACCTATTGTAAAAACCAGAAAGAACATATAACTGTCAACATTTATTTTGAGAATAACAAGAAACCTGTCGCTGTCACAGCACTTTGGCCAGTAAGGTTCATCAACCTATCATGTGATCACCAATCAGATTCATCAATCATGTGATACAACAAATCTCCAGTAGTTGTTCATGGAACAAATGTAAAGAATTTTGTTTTCTTTCATTTTTTTCCATTTTTTTAATTACAACCAGTATATAACTTTTGTTTAATGTTTAATTTTTTTCTATAACATTTGCATATGTGGGTTGTGAGATTTGTGTACTCCTGTGACTAGCTTGCAAATCCGAGTACCAGGTCATATTTCACGAATGCTGTACATTTGTCTAATCTTTTAGTAGATTAAAGACATAAAATTTTAATACTCTCAATTTCTGAGAAAATAAATAATTTTCATATCAATTTAATGCAGGTATGACTCAATTTAACAAAACAGTTTAACAAAAGCCATCTGGTAAGCGGCTATGCTTTGCTGCCACTGTGTTGGCCTCTTGTGGTGCTAGACTAAATTCATACCTTCCAATTAAGGAAAATACACATATCAAGCAGTCTGTGGAAAACATCTACTAGACGAATCTATAATGCACTGATTTTTGTGGATTGACTCAACACATGTATGGCAAAATATCCAAACTGCAACCTCTAAATATTCTGGTCAGAACTCAATAAATTTAACTTTAGATCAGTTATCACTCAATTACCTGTTTCAGGCATTAATTGGTAGCAAAAAATTCCTGGTTTCTTTCCCCCGACCTTCATCAATACTTAAAAAATTCAAGGACTTTGCATGGTAAAATTTTTTTTATCATTTCTCCTGACTTTCTCCCTATTTCCCAGTAGCATGGGAACCCTGCATATAACTGCAAATTTTCTCTGAGCATAACAAAAACTATAACATTCATTAATATAAACAGAGCTCAATTTAGACCTCTCAAATGATGACTTGCAAAAATACTTAAAATGGAGGATAGGGTAAAGATAGCATTTTTGTGCAAAAAATACCAGATGAAATGGCCCTTAATTGTGATAAGAACAAAAAAAAACAGCAGTCAATGATCAAAAATCTGACTCAATGTCTAATAAGAAGCCATATATTTTGTTATATTTTCTTTTCAATCAACATTCTTTGTACATTGTAAATAACCATATTCAACACTGTTCAATGCATGATAAAGTTAGTAATGCCTATTGGCGGTATAACTTTAAGATATAAATGCTAATTAAATAGGTTTTATGAGGTGAAAGTCATGCTTAAGTTTATCTATTAATTGAATATAGTTGAATCATCATAAATACTACATGCCCTCTTGTTTTCAAATTCGAAAATGTATCACTGTACCATCCCAGCAATAACTGCAAATGATTCTGAGAACCTAAGTGCCAACTTTGATCTCCAATTTGTATTATTACAATCAATTAAAGATTACAAATTAAACGTCCCAAACTTTTGAAAAAAGGAAATCTATTTTGTTGTGAATCAACAAAATCACTTCATATATATATATATATATATATATATATATATATATATATATATATATATATATAGACAGAGAGAGAGAGAGAGAGAGAGAGAGAATACAAATCATATGGCGAATAACAGCCCTTTCAAGCATACTGGATCCACCAAGGAATCACGTGTGTCAGGGATTAATTAAAATAAATGCAATAAACTGATGACGAACAGTACAAAACTAGTAACTAACTAGCCTAAGTGCTTTCGACTCTTAATTTGTCTTTTTCAAAGGCAAATACAAAACATATATACGACAAACAAACACAAAAACGTTGTGTTTGTAAACCTCTACATGGCTGTCTCCACATGTGTTAAAACTATAAATACAACCAGCTTGTATACACACACACACACACACACACACACATTCATTTCATATGCAGAAAGCAGAGAACTAATACACAATGTTTATGGAACTACATGTGATGTGTCTTGAAACCTCTTGTTTTTAATGATCTTTCGAAGGAAGGCTTTCTTGAAAATAAAGGCAATTTAAACACAAAAAAAGCAAACAGCTTCGTAAGAAAAGGTACGTTATTCCACATAAAAATAAAACACGTATATTTAGCCATTTCACACACACACACACCCACACACACAATGCATCTGACTTGGATGTGGGAAGTTGCGGGTTTGAAAATATAAAACGAGTATTTAACCACTTCACACACACACACAAAGCATCTGACTTGGATGTGGGAAGCTGCGGGTTTGAACCCTGGCTGAGTCATACCAAAGACTTATAAAATTGGTACTAGCAGTTGCTTCACTTGGTGCTCAGCATTAAGAAGTTAGTGTTAGTACTGGTTGACATGATTCTACCTATGTTGTAGATGCCCCAGTGCTAGATATCACTATAAAATGCCACATCATAGACACTGTAGCAATACAACTGAAAATTTTTAAAACATTTAAAATATACCTCTCATATAAATATTTCACCCATTAAATATTTTAAATCACAGCTTATGAAAATGCCTGGAGGAAATTCCCCTTCTGTGAAATCATTGATTTAGCCTATGAGTGAGGGCCTGCATTTAGATTCATATACTTACTAAATCCTTTGTTGGCTGGGTTCACAATAGAGAGGTCATTACAAGGAGGTCCAGCAATAACCAGGTCAACTGGGCAGATCTCCTCAATCTGCAATACAAAACCATTCTTATGACTGTAAAGGAGGCATAAATAGTGACATGTCACCTTCACTGGAGATGACAAATGTTCTTTATGTATTTATGTACTTTTATCCTTAAATATTCATGGCTATATAACACACACACACACACTACAGTCAAACCCACTTATCTCGGTTATTTTGACAACCAGCATATGTCAATCATTTTGGTTCGGTCAAAAAAAAAATTGGGGTTCCTAAGAGTAGCTTAATGTGCAGATGGAAAATTGCTGATCGCCTGAATATTCAAAAGTCATAAAATTGTTCCATATGCACTTAATATCATGACAATTTTTTAAAAAACATTTTATGACAAAATAGCAAAACATGTCAGCAATATTTTCCAAATATCTAGGAATTATAAACATCAAGATCTGCACTGCATTATTTTTTTTTGCAAATTTTTTATGAACCCGGATATCTTGGAACCCGGTTATGTCGATGATTTTTTTACACCAACCAACATAATCAAGATAACCGGGTTTGGCTGTACTGTGTTTCTATCTTTGGAAAAAAAAAAAAGACTTCCACACCCCTTGAGTCAAACTATAATCTATTTCTAAACTATCCGTAAAGATATAATATGGACATTAAAAAAAGTATAAAACACCCGGTTTAGCACTTTACTGAACTTCTGAAAATTGTGAAATATGTTTTAGAAGTAATGGCAATGGAGAATATAAGAAAAAACAGACTATAAGTATTGTACTCTCGAGACTTTTTCGTCTTTTTTTAAACCAGCAAGGGAATACTTCATAACACTGACTGAATACAGTAGTCTGTGAAATGAGAGGATGGACATGTTTATAAAGAACATATACCAATAATGACCAAATGGAATCACAATCTTTTTATTATTCGTTTTTGCAAATGCTAGATTTGGGAATTTATAGAATGAATGCAACTTAAAGGAATTATAGGAACAAGTTTGCACATAAACATGGATGAAAAACAAGTCAAAGCAAGTATTGTTCTACCTTTTCAATGTTTAAAGTAACTATATATGTCTATTCTCTCTCTCTCTCTCTTTTCCATGAACATGTAGGCCTATATTTAATTCTTTGTAGCAACTTAAAACTGGGGCCCACAATGGGAGCAATGAGGAAATTCAAAAATGTATGTAAAAATTTTAACGAATACAATAACATTATATAAATATGTGTTCATATACACAATTAAAGTACAGCTAGTCACATTATTAGATTGGCTACTATAATTTGGCAGAGGTTTAGAAGGCAAGTTCTGTGCATCAATATTTTCAGTGCTGTATACTATACATGCTTGTCCATATTCCTATGCAAAAATCATGCAAATATCTCGCCATAAGGCTATCTATATAACCAGAGATTCAGAGAATCGTTAAAATGATGATCTAAGCAAGCAAGAGATGACGAAGCATCTAATAAAAAAATGCACTCACAAAATATATATCACCTAATGGTAGCAGTTAACCAAAATAGCAAATCCTGAACACATTAATGTGCCCATTCATTCATATAGAGGTGATACACTCCTGCTGTCTTTCATCTGTAATTGTTATTATATTTATGATTTTCTGTTGTTATAATCAGTAAGTGTATAAAGTTATGTTATCATTTATAATGAAATAAAGAAAATATGCCATTGCAATAAATATGCAGTATTTAGATAAACTTGTTTTGTTTATTTTGATTTTTGCAGATTAAGGGTAGGAATAATGACATTATCATTTTCAATTAAAACTATAAATCAACTCTTTCTTAGCTTCCTTCCTGATATTTGCAATATGTATCCCACTACTAGGAAACAAAATGAGTCATTTCTAATTTCAGTCATTTCTAGGACAATCACTGATTTTGTTGGCAAGTAAAACTTCATGTCAGACCCAAACCAGTCTTTCTTGATTTTTTGGAGTGATTGAGAAAATGTGATAAAACATTAACTCTTAAAAAATTTAGCATATACAAACATGTATTTAAAAAAAATTATACTTTCTAACTATGGAATAATAATTGCTTCACATAACTAATTCCTCCACAATCATTTTCTGATGCAAAGATATTTGGCTATTCTCCTCTAGTATCCTTTCAGATGAATATTATACTCTCAAAAACTTATTACACTTTAGAAACATTATGATTATTTGCAAATGATTGAGGCTCATATAATTGCTGGGGTTTTTATGCATAGAAATATTGCAAATAGATAGTTTCAATTTAAAAAAAAAATCATAAATCAGTTGTTACTCGGCTTCCATTGTGACCGTGGACAAGTTTCCCATTGTTTGGAACTGGTTTCTTATTTCAGTAATTGTTACAAAAATCACTAATGTAGCAAACAAATTAAAATTTTTTGTCAGTCTAAAACAAATTTTTTTCATGTTGATGAGTGCACTGGAAAATGATACAAATTTAGTATGAAAATACTGAAAATAAATAAACTTGCATGAAAGTTATATTTAATTATGGAAGAATAACCGCTTCACAACACTGGTTCCAATACCATTATTTTATGATGCAGACATGATTGGCAACCCTTGTATAGCTCCAGTTTAGATGAATAGCATATTGATAAAATGTTACCTTGCATGACATAATAAAATGATTTTCAAATTATTTTTGTTGGTTTTGAAAACTGTGCAGTAACTATTCCTTTGTTGTTAGCCTGGTTAATGCTTTAATTTTAAAGAATTAATATTGTTATTATATGAAGAAATTGACATCAATCATTTTAAAGATTACAGAATTACACTATAATCACTATAATAGAACATAGCAAACAGTATTGTGATGGAAATGAAGAAAAAGAAGTTATTTATATATAAAATAAATAATATATATCTACTTATCCTAGTATTTATCATATGCTTTTGCAAAAAAGCTGGCAATGTAAAACTACAATTCCATTTAATGTTTACTCCACAGTCTTTTGTTTATACATAATTCCAAATGTCCCTTCAGCACCTCTTCGAAAAATGGTGTTCCCAAGGCAATCAATTGAGAAAGTATGAAGAAAGAGAAATGAATGGATCACATTGTTTTTAAAATATTTTTTAAATATAATAATGAATGAAATAATATATTACACTCTAAAAATGCATGTCTAATTGCTCATGCATAGCATTATGCAGGCGGCTATCATGCAACAGGTAAATCAACGACAATGATATATAGACAGCATAATTCAAGAATTTTTTAGTTTTTAGTGATTAACGCAAACGTGCTCATAAAAGTTAATATGAAAACCCAAAATTTGTCATAAAAATTGATCAATGTAAATACTTTGCTTGAGCAAGCCTGTACTCACATCTTATTTCTAGTTTAAAGTTGCTCAAATGCAGCATTTTCGCTTAAATTTCCCATACCAGCCCATGTTCAACGGTCTTGTTTAGGTATGAAAAAGAAATTTATATGGATATTTAATGCAAAATAGGGTGATTTATACATCAAATAATACAATGAGAAAGAAAGTTGTGATATTAACAAGAATTTTTTCCACCATAAAAACGGGCAGAAAATGGCTTTTATTCAATATAGTCATTTTTTAACAGTAGTTGGGTGTAAAGTTAAGGTGTGATGTGATTATGATTTTTAACATAGCTTTAACGATTTTTCAGTCATATTGCTTCAATGTCTACAGTGCGGCAGTTTATAGTGATGTCTAGCACTGGGGCATCATGCCGCAGACATGTAAGCATGATGTCTCATCCAGTCACATTATCCTGACACCAGGCCGAAAAGTCCTAACACTCACCTCTTAATGCTGAGCGCCAAGTGACGAAGCTGTTAGTACCATTTTTGTAAGTCTCTGGTATGACTCAATCAGGGATCAAACCCACGACCTTACATATCAAGGCAGATGCTCTAACCACTAGGCCACCAGAGCGGTTGGGTGTAAAGTTAAAGTAGCTAGGTAAATCACCCAATTCCTGGCAGATAAAGTAAGCTGTGTATCATGGTAGCCATATTCAATGTTCAAGTGGCACCATTGTTTGTTAGAACCAACAAGACATAATAGGGAACCAACTGTCACTATTTTCATTTAGTACCAACTAGACCTTGGAATGACTGAAAAATTCATGGCAATCCTCCAAGAAGTCAAGAAGTAGTGTTCAACTTATGCTGATGAACAGATGACAGACAACAAGTCATCACACAAGCTCAACCGGTCTATGCCCTGTAAAGATAATCTGTAAAATAATTCCAGCACTGAACCTGTTTTACACAAATACAAACCTTATCCACTCCAATTTTGGTCACATCCCCAAGTGGGGTAATTCTATCCCCAAAATGATAACGGCTAATCAGGATGGCATCCTCATCCACCTCTGCTGCATAATAAATTTCCACCTGGAGACCCAGCTCTTGCAGGGCAAGTAAACCTGACCAATAGAACAGAAATTTGGTGAATTGTGTTTTATTTATTTTACAGACTATCTTCACTAGCCAAGACTACCTGATCCACTTTATTTCCAACCAACCAACCAGTGATTCCATTGTAAGGACAACATGACTTCACTTGGAATAATTTATGAAATTTACTTTCAAAATACTTAATTGTCAGGACTAGATATCACTACCTTGTTTACGATAGCCACAGAAGTATCACACGAGTTTAGTAAATGTTTATGTGTATGGACTTTTCCTAAAGTGTGCTATCAAATTAAATATCATGATGCAGAGTGATGTGGACTTTCTAAAAAACATGTGGTCTATTTCTGAAAAAAATGTTACTTTCAATTCTTTTAAACATGCTCAACTGTGACTTAAATTTTGTTCTAGTTATGAACGCTGACAATTTATTTCCAAAATATGAACAATAGAGATACATAAATACATGGTTCAGATATTTTATTTTGTTCCGTTTTCACAAAATTCAAGGATATTCACAGACAGAGTTAACATTTGGTCAAAATTTAAGTATATTCAAGGACATGAAAAGGGATTTCAAAATCCATGGTTATTCAAAAGTATGTAAGATGAGTACAAACCCAGTAATAATAATAATGACGACTTTGTATAAATGGGGAGCACAATTGGTTGAAGAATTAACCTAACTTGAGAACTACAAACAAAAGGAACTTATTTATATACAAATGCATCCATAAACACACCATACCTGCCCCCAGAGAGTACAAAAAGTACTGATTGCTTATGAAAAAATAAAAAAAATACTGATTTTCAGGAAAAAATACTTTTAAAACTTCAATAAATGCATATCTATTTACAGTATCTATAACCATCACCAAAGTAGGTCAGTAGCTTGCTTAATTATTTAATGTCAAATATTTAATTATTTAGCATAAAAAAGAGGCATTTAGAAGGCAACTCTCGAAAATTGTAGCCATAAGTAACTTGCAATTTGCTATAACAACTCGGTAGCCAGAGAATGCCAAAAACCAGAGGGAAGGGGGATGACGACAACTGTCAACATCAAATAAATAATAAATTTTAAAAAAACTGATATTACATATTTATCTTTGTTTTAATAATAAATACTTTATATCATTTCTTAACATAATAATTGCAGTTTTTATAAAAACATTTTACATAAGCCACTGCAAGCTTGTGCTTATATCCACCCACATGATGTTTGCCTGGAGCCATGAAGTACAATTTGTGGATGGCTTGACTGGGATTGTAAATCTCGGGCAGTGGTCCATTAAGAACCAGCTGTAGCAGATCATACAGTGGAAGTGTCTAGGGCCAATCTTTGTTTTAATTTTGTTACAAAACTGAATCATCGCTTAGACCATGCAGTTGAGAGAGCAACAGAATCTGTGGCTTCTAGAAACTTTTTTTTATTTATGACTTTTTTAAAATTGCTATATTAAATATCACTGCAAATAATAAATATTACAAACGCAAGATACCCAGTGAAGTGGGGAACAAATGAAAGACACTGTAAACACAAAAGAGAAAAGAATGAACTTAAATCATAGCATGTAGAAAATAACCCACTGCACGTGATACCCACATGTTTGAGTATGACGAGTGATTGCTGCTGATGCAATCAACTATTCCGATTCCAAACTAATCTGAATATTGCAAAGTTACTTTGGCACAGATGCATAGTCAAAAGACATGGGTATGTATGTACCAAACATGCCTCTATACATACCCCTCACCCATGCATGTCATGCATTCAAGTATATTATTATTATTATTCTAATTCTATATTTTTGGCAATCATGACTCATGTCCAAACTGAAAAAGTTAGTCAAATTGATTGCCAATAAATAACAAGATAGAAAATCACGACATTTTTTTGGTGAAAAATATCACTGCATGATAGCCTACTTGTTATTTTCTGAGCTTACATCTTTCACTGATGATCTGAATTCTGTGTGACATCTTTTATTGAATGTTTTTGTTTTAAAACACAACAAATCCTTTGTGATTCTACTGTCTGGAAAAGTGTGTGAAATAAATAACCACCAACACTAGTAACTGAATGAGGATAGTTTATTTCTAAAAGAAAATTAGTAAACTAAACTGAAAGTACATAAATGTTCTCTCTGTCACAAGTTCTAGCTGAATTGTTGATGATGAAGTAGCAAGATAATGTTTATTGTTTTATGTGGGTTATGAGTTTATACTCTTAAAATAGGTAACAAAAAAGAGAGAAGACAACAAGCTGTGTAAAATTTAACAGAATATAAAGTGATAAATTAGAAGAAAAAAGATCTTCCAGTTTTATGAAATAAATCCAGAAATAATACAAGAATTAAAAAATAGAAGTCCTAGTAATAAAAAGTCCTGAATGAATCTGAGTTCATGTCCTGATGAAATCCAAAATGGAAGACGATGTCTGTTATTGCCAGCGAAGTGCTGCTGTGTCAACAGTCCTTTGTTGAATCACATAAAATATTATTCCAGTCTTGAATTCTGTATAACATCCAATCAATGTCTTTATCCAAGAATTTTGTCCGAGCACTTATGTATTTTAAAGAAAAAAGAAAAAGAATCACCTGAATTCAATAATTTGAAGAAAATAACATTTCAACCCAAACTGGTCACAACATAATAAAAATTTAACATGTCAATTGCTTGGAGCTCAACTGACAAACTTCTATTAAAAACAACAGTTACATGCTAACTAAGATGCAAAACATATTCCCTGATCAGAGTCGTTCATTCTCCTGGAAAAAACAGAAGTTTGTAACAATATATACATCTTACTTGTCACATAATCCAGTTAAAACTTGACTTGACTTAATGATCTCAAATTATGGACAATGTCAAATCCAGTAAACAAAGATACATTACAATAGCATGTAATGGAATTAAAAAATGTAAAACTTACAATTAAATTAAATATACATAACAGATGCTTCCATGCACAATTGCAAAATCACAATCATCAAGTTTTCTTCTTTACTAGATGGCTTCACATATCTAAATATGACAGCATAATTGTCCTTCAATTTCTTCTCTTTTCTTTCCTGGAGAAAAATCGGACTCTTCTGCTTACCTTTTTTCCATGACTAGAAGTTGAATATATGAAGATGAGACACAGAAATAGTGGCAACTGCTTTGCACAATCCAATATGGTGGTTGAATACTAGATTGGCAGCCTGAATTTCAAATGAACCAATTATATTTTAAAACTCTATATCCCTTTATCATAGCTGCCCAGTGTCCCATTTTTCCAATATTTGTCCCATATTTTGAACCTGAATACAGGTGAACGTTTTTCTTGCTAAAAATTCATGATCATAAAAGAAATTAAAAATTTCCTTGAAATGTTTTGTTTAGAACAAGCACCCTGTTTGAGTCTGAGAGTAAATGTATATACCATAGCTGTTTACCATAGAGTACAAAAATACCAACTGCTTATGATATCAATACTGATTTTCAGGAACAAATACTGATTATTAAAACTTCAATGCATTATGTTGCTACTTACAATAGCTACAACCATAAGTAAAGTGGGACAATAACTTGGATAATAATTTCATGCTGAAGATGCATGTTATACTCTTGCTCTTTCTGATTAAGTCAACAGATACAGGCTGTTTATCAGAACCTTTTCCACACCTTGTCTATTGTTTATTCCAATGCACCATCTTTTGTTGATAATCTGAATTTTGTGCAATTGTTTTTTATGGTACTAAAATCCTCTAACAATCAGCACTAGAGTGTGGTAAAGAAAGATGTTTTAACAAATTCAGACAACTGTTTTTATTCTAGCACACAAGTAATCTTTTGCAATTTTACTATCTGGAAAAAGTGTGAAATAAATTCCCAGCATCACTACCAACTGAATGAAACAAATCCCTTTCTAAAAGAAATTTAGTAAAACAAACTTCCTATCGAATTACATCAAAGTTCTTTCTGGTATTATACTCATTGCAATTCAGGCTGTGTTGTTAATGATGAAGTAACAAGATGATGTTTATAAGCTTTTTCATGCTGTTTCATGTCATCTCAAATCAAAATGCATCCTTGCGGTTAGATTGCCGCAAGCTTGCCACAAGGTTTTGGCAAGCTTGTATTATCAAAATAAGCTTGTAAATAAATATTTGTTAGCTTGCACAAGCTTGGTAACATTTCTTACTGGCATCTACAAGCTTTCACGAGCTTGCACAAACTTACGCAAGCTTGCTGAATTTGATCGCTTATAACAAGTACAATTTAGACTTTCTTCCAGAACTTTTGTTCACTGCCTGCTATATGCATACAAACTTCAAATAACAATTTCAGATAGCAAATGTGCAATAAATAATAATGATGAAGCTGACTTCAGTAATTTAATAATTTTATGTAATAATGTGGATTGTTTAATTTCTAGCCATTATATTTTGTTATATTTAATATTACCAAATTTGTATATTTTTAATGTGGTAAATATCAATAGTTAACAATAATGATAATAATACCATTATATAATAATAATAATAATAATAATAATAATAATAATAATAATAATAATAATAATAATAATAATAATAATAATTATTATTATTAGTAGCAGTATTTACAGATGCAAGATGTTATTATGTTTCCATACAACATCACTGCTTAAATAATAGGATTTTTTAAAACAAAAATGAGGGGATAAAAAGAGACATTATTGATAAAATACTGTTGTTCTGATGCATTGGCTATAATCAAGTATGTGTCCCAGTTGTTATTACTGCAAGTGTTGTTAAGAATAGAATGAGATATTATTATTATTATTACTCGCTGCCAGAAGAAACAATTCATTGGAATTTCTTGTCATAGAAAATAAAAGCTTAAAATGTATATAATTATTGTTTTCTGAGAGAGAGAGAGAGAGAGAGAGAGAGAGAGAGAGAGAGAGAGAGAGAGAGAGAGAGAGAGATCTGCCAACATAGTCTATAAAGAATTAAGGTTTATGGATTCGGCTTACTAAAAAAAAGAAATCAAATAATAAAATCACATAATATAAAATGTGGTTTTCCGTGACAGTCCTATTATGGCATTGAGACGTCAACGAGTTACTTCCCTTGTTTTCAGTGTTAAGACTGGTTTACAAATTGGAGTCTAAATTCAGCATACCCACTGCCGCAAACATACGCCATCCTTGGTTTCAAAGCGGCTCCATTTTCAAAATTAAACTGTCACAGTTTAGTTCACTAATTCAGGAAATTTCATAGCAAGCAGTAGCAATTCATGCGCAGCAACTGATCATGGAATCCCGGAGACAAATTTAAAGTCATGGAATAATCATGTTGGTGAGTAAAATCAAACATTATTTGCATTTTGCCCTTTCACTGGACTGCAGTTTGATGGCAGATTAGTCTGTATTATAGTAATATTGCTGCTCAATGCTTACAATACATTAAATGAAAGAGGTGACTTTGTAATCTTCCATCATATAATAATTGAGATGACAACTTTGCTGATTATTATTATTTACTTCTGTGCCTGTCAAACTGCAGAATTAGATGTCCGTTATTGCAAATAGGTTGAAAAGTTTTGAACATATGTCAATTCCGTTTTTCTTAGGGACTTTTTTCTTCTCGCATATCACATTTGACAATTACCTACTTGCAATTAACTTTAACTGAGACAAGTTCAGAGTTCACTGCATTAATCTATTTTTCAAAAGTTTATTTAATTATTTTCATAAAAGATGATAGAGTGTCTCTTTCAGAGAACTCAAAATATCAGGTAATTTCATTGCAGTCTTCTGTTTAAAGATGTCAGATATCAATCTTTTGACACATCATATCCCTTTCAAAACGGATGGTAAAGCTAATATTTAGGATGAGCAATTTGTGTGTAACACTTAAAAAAGTTTCTATAACTTATGAAATATTTCTATAATGTTGAACTTAAATGCCTTTTCCAAACAGGTAAATAGTCAAATATTTTGACCAAGTTACAAGTTGATGTAATCTGTTTCAGTGATAGTACCGGACTCTTCAAGAAGCAGGGGTGGATGAAGGATTTTATTTGAAGAGTATTGGTTTCGAAGTGGTTCAGTGTATTAAACAGAAGGAAGGGGAATGTAACTATCTGATGGCATCCTTCCTCAACTGGATTCTGTATGGATGTGAAGTAGATGCAGACAAAAATGTGAAGATTTTCCACATATTCAAGAAAATGGTCCTGCAATATACCTCAGACTGAAGAGCTTGCCTTTCTGTGTAGCAGTCAGAATTTCTGGAATGTTTCCATAATACAATGGATATGATTCAGCTCATGTGATTTTCATGTTTTGTTTTATTGGTCATGCAAATTTTACCTAATTTGCATGTTAAAATGCACACAAAACTAACACGAGTTAGATCATATTTGAGAATTGTGTGCAAAGAGGTATCTAATTTTGGTGTAGTTGAAATTGTATCTTACAGTAAAAGTACTCTAGAGCACATTCTTGTTTAATATGATCTTTATAATTTCAGCTAAGCTGATACCACAATTGTAATCTGCACAACAGGACTTTCATTCCACAAATATTATGATAATTTAAAATATAAAACCTGAATACAGCCATGGTCTAAGTTGTTTTACAGTGTCTGGTAAGTGCAGTATCTGATGTAAATTTGCAGACATGTGCTTTTCACCATACATAACAGAAGCAGCAAAAGCATTTTATAAGAACTTCATATTTGCTTAACACTATTTAATACTTTTTACTTTTAAAAAGGCTGTTTCAAGATGTATCTTTGCAAATAGTTGAAACTTGTTCCATTTATTTCTTATTTATTTTATATATAATCTCCTTTCTAATGTAACTGCAAAAATTTTATCATGAACAGGATTCTTGAATTGTTTGTAATTTCATTTTTTATGCCACATTTTTACAGCAATTAGCCTTGCATAAGCTTGAACAAGCTTGCATATATTTAGGATTGCGCAAGCTTGCAACAAGCTTGTTTGTCCTTGCAAGCTTGTATATATTTAGTATTCTGCAAGCTTGCAATATTTCTTTCATTTGGCTTGCACAAGCTTGCCACAAGGTTCCAAATACAAGCTTGCAAGATATAGTTTGCGCAAGTTTGTGATTTTGGTTTGGGATGGTCGTCTCAATGCAAAACAGTGAAATCACAATGACAATATTTGCCAAACACAGAGTGCTTCTTTACTAGATGGTTTCACAAATTTAAACATGACAGCAAAATTGTCTTATCAGTTCTCTTTTCTTTTCTAGAGAAAATTTTGAGTCATCTGCTTTCCTTTTCAAAATGACTAGAAGTTGAATATTATAAAGATGAAATACAGTTATAGAGTGGCAACTACTTTGCACAATCCAATATAGTGGTTAACGACAGGCATGGTAGCCTTGATTTTGAATGAATCCATCATAGTTTAGAACATTTCATCCCTATATACATGAGATACATTTGCTCAAAGAATGGAATTGGGTGCCCATTCTAAACAGAAAATTGCAAGGAAATGTTTTATTAAATTTTTTTTGGTAAAACAAACCCCTTATTTTAACAAGAAAAAAGTACACCCATATTCAGGTCCAAAATATATGACAAGCTTATTGAACAACTTTCAAATATGAAGGTTAAAGCTGAACTACAGAAAAAAACAACAAAAAACAAAAAAATGTGACCTTAGCCAATCAGAGAGTTGCTGTATCATCCTTTAAAAGGAAAAAAGTAAGCTGAAGGATAAAGTGAATTATTTGAATAAAGATAATCTACTGTAAAAAAAAACAACAAAAAAACTAAAATAAAATATGGTCCTGCTGTAGTTCTTGAAATTCTCTTGTTAATAATGAAAGACTAGAAAATTGAAAACTGAAATTGTAAGTGTGATAAAAGAATAATCTGAAAAGAGCAAGAATAATATCACCATGTTGATAACAACAAATAATTCATAGATGATCTATATGTCTATTAAAGCAGAGACTCAAAATATCAACAGTAAATATTACTGTTGATATTCTGAGTCTCTGCTTTGACAACATGACAAATTTATGATGAATGAAACAATATTGAAAGCTAAAAACTCTATGACAGCAATTGAAAACTTGTCCTCACTCTCAAAGTGTTCTATCAATGGAGATCATATGAAAGATTCTGTGAATATAAGCTCATGTCAAAAATTGTGGTGAATGGTGAGCATCACTATTAAGTATCAGCAATGAAACCTTTGGCTTTTTCAATACCATTACCTAGGATTCAAAGAAAATCAAGCAGCCCAAAATATGAGGAAATTTCCATGAATCAACACTGTAGATTTCTGACTTGATTATCAAATATGTCAGTAAAGGAGGTCTAAAACTTAAGGTAAAAGTTATGTATTTACCACATTTACACATTTCAGTAAATTTCACTGCTTTACCTGCATTTTAACTGCAGTTTGACTGAAAACTGCTAAAAATACAGCTATATGCAAATTAGCTCACATTTACTAGTTTATCTTTTAAACAAAAACAACTGGTACAAAACTGCAAATTTTACTGCAGTTCTTTTTGATGATTGTATTAAGCCACAATCAATCTGTCAGAATGCACAAAGCATGGGGAAACAAAATCATAAGCCATGCTCTGGATTAGTTTTATTATGTAACTTGCTCCATTACATTCATTACAGTCTTTATTATTATTAGTATTATTATTGTTATGATTATCAAACCATCTAACCCATTCTTCCATTAATTAGCGATACAATCTATACAAGTTCTTTCCCTTTTTTCTCACAGAAATGGCTCATCAAAATACTATTATTCCATTTTTTCATGCAATGCAAAATTAAAGACAAACTTGTTACTATAATTAAAATTACCTGTTCCAATGCCATCAAACAATGAAAGAACACGTAAAGGCCTCCTTTCTCCAGAAATGAAGTAAGTTAAATCGGAGTCCTGAAAGAATGAATTTATACATCCACGACAATGTGCACACTTTTGAAATTGGTACACAACAATTTAAAGACTTGATTCCAAGGAAAAAATAGTTCTCACATTCCTATTAATAATAATTGTTAACATTCAAATTAGGCAAAATGATAATTTTAGTATAAAAGAACCGTTTAGATATGTAAGATAAATTCCATAAAACAAAAGAGACAATGCAAGGTATCAAGATATATTTTTGTCAAATTTAAGATGGGAATCAAATGTGTCCAGAAGATATGGATACATCCATCAATGTGGTGTAAATGCACATTCAAGATGCAAGGGACAAATTCAAAGTCATTCAAAGTACAAATCTGAGGGAACAAGAGATAATATAAATGTTCTAAATTTTCTAAACATTAAGCCCAATTCCAAATCCAGTTCAAATCCATTGCATCCTCAATGTATGTCTCAAACAATGAACAAACCAATCATGACACTATCAGGTATTTAATACTCTTCTTTGCTTGTGTATGCATGTAGTAGCATTTAAGAAGACAGAATATAAAAGCAAAATATATGAAAATTCTGAAAAAGGTATATTAAATAAGATTCAATTAGTAAATGTAAACCCTTAAAGATCTAGACAAAATTTGTTACACATATCACATTACACCCTTTTATGACAAAAAGGAATAATATAGTGCCAATTTATTTAACAAGAAGGTAAAATGTAGGGGAAAACTGGAAAATTGGACAGAAAAGTAGCTATATGAACCAAATTTCTACCCACATCACTACTTGCACATCTCCTCATTTAATCCAGTAAACTTATTTTCCCAGAATTAAATAGGTTTAGACTTCACTCATAAAGCACAAGACAAAATGATGGACCAAGCTGTCCATGCAAATTCAAAACCTGCCTCCAGGTTTCCTTAACCCTTTACCTCATAATAGCACTTTTAGATGCCTATATCGCATTCTCAAAAACACTATTGGACACTTCCATTGAATGCACATACAAGCATGTTTGGACACCTGTGCACCATCTGCATGACTGCAGTAACCATAAGCTGAGCTGGTTTTTGTAGTGCCACTTTCAGTTAAAAACCCCTATCAGAACAACAGGCACTGAGATAAATGACTATTATGTTACATCACATGACTGCTATTTAAGATACAGTCAAAATCTACTATTTAATGTAACTGGATAACGATGGATTCTCCACTCTCCAAAATGGAGGCCATGGATTTTGTTTAGCATTTCACAAATTTTGATGATTAGAATTATGACTATGACAGCTTCAAAAAGTCAGATATAGGCTACAATATCACTATAGGCAACACAGATTTGTTATAAGTTATCAAATTCATAAGATTTAGTGATACAGATGTAGACAACAAACCATGAGATTTAAAGCTGAGAAAGGTCAAGTAAGATTGATCACACAGCTTCATTGGCAAATGAATTCTCTGAGGATTTTAAAGCAGATACAAATGTAGTTATCTTGATTACACTGAAGGTGTCATAACATTGCCAACATAACCAGGTCCCAAGATGTCAGGGTTTATAAGAACCAGTAATATAGCTTTAATTTTATAGATGCCCTTGACCTTTATTCCTGTCTCTCTTTCGTAAATTTACAAGAACATAGCCAACAAACAGGTTGTAGTTTTAAGATTATTGTTATATTTGTATAGAACTAAACTTTAGTAACAAATTTGTGATTTCAAAGCTTTTTAGACAGAATTCAGACTACAGCTGTACATAGCAGACATTACAAAAACTATGTTGTTAATAAATTATTTTTTGTGTACATTTATGTGCATTCTCTGAAATAAAGGAATAATATGTCTCTATTTTCCATTTTAACCCTTTACCTCATAAAGTGTATGACTTTTTAGCTCTTCGATACGCATGTAGCAAAGTTACCCAGTGTAGTGCGCTATGCATAGGCCTGTTAAGCGGAGAAGTGTATGTTATGCTTAACAGCAATTTTAACCATTTTACATTTTTGGTACACATATATTATGTATGGAAAGATTTAAGAGTAAAATACAGTCGTTATAACTTTATAATTATTTTTCATAAAAGAAGTTTATATGTGCTTTAAAATCTTGAGAGAACTCATTCACTATCAAGTCAGTGAAGCAGCATGATCAAATATAGCAGCAATTTCTCATACTCAAAATTTACAAGTTCTTTGAGTCTACATCACTAAATCAGCTGAATTTCATAATTTATAAAACTAATGGCTTCCTACATCAGTGTCAGAGCCTTAGCCTAATTGAAGCTTTCAAAGATGTGATACTAATCATGAAAACTTGAGCAAGTACTGAACGATATCAGCAACTGCCATATTTATAGAGAGTAGAATTCGACAGTTATGACCTACTTACTTTAACCCTTTAACTACTACAGCTGTTGTGCAGTTTCACTACTGCTGAGTGATATCGTATCAGTTACTGAGACTACTGAGGCTGGTCGCTAGGTGAATATTAGAGCATCATCATGGATGACTACAGAAAATGACAATAAAAGCATGGTTACATTTATATTCATTATTTCATTAGTTTGTGTTGGATTTCAGTGAAATAAAAAAACGGACTACCTTGTATAGTGTCTGTTATTCATATATTTCCAATTTATATACTGCTACATCCCATCATATAAGAAATCCTAGTCATGAAAATTGTTTTAAATCACACAAAATAAATCCAATATTTACAAATGAACATATAAAAACACAAATGAAATCCACACTAATTACTAAGTTGAGAGTGGTTCCTCTCAAAACAGTCATGATCCACACATAAATGAACTTGGCATTGTTTACAGCCAATGAAAACTTAATGTCTCCTCCCTTCTCTTGTACACATCTTGCATCTCCCACGTTTTGGGATCCATTCTGGCCAGTGAATTAAACCTTTGGCATCAACATTGGACATAGCTTTTCTTTTTCTGTTTTCCTGAAAATCAGCAACCATCTGTTTGGCCAAATTCATTCTGAATTCAAGCTGTGTTCTCTTTTTTTTCTTTTCCGGATTTGGTTTTGATCTGGTGTTTTGGTGACTCTTTCATATAGATTAGGGCTTTACATATTGCTGTATCAAGGAGAAACCAAAAAAGGTATTTCCACCATTTCTTTGCTTTACGCCATGAACTGTATTGCATTCTGTTTTGGTCTGCAATATCCACACACACCCCTTTATTTTTTGAATACTCATCTGCAACTTTTGGGCAAGTTACTTCTTTTCATCTGCTGGTTTTTTTTCTCTTTCAATTACACTGGATAGCTGTGTTGGATCCATGTTATTAAACATAACATGGACAATTTTCTTGTCTTTCCAGGCAACACAGATCAGAGTCTCTTTTTGCATGGTTTTCATATCTCCCTTGCTTTTTAAACCATTGTTTTTTTAAAGGATCTGGCATTCCTTTCCTATTTCCTCGGACTGTACCACAACAAGAGACCATCCCAATGTAGATCTTCTGATAATTGTGGACTTGAAAAGAAATTGTCCATATATATATATATATATATATATATATATATATATATATATATATATATATATATATATATATATATATATATGATGGTTTTTATTTATTAACTTTCTGGTAAGGTCTTTCACCACTCTAGATCCTAATCCTTCCTCTGTCATTCTCCCTCTCTGTCCATCGGGCTTTCCAACATATACTTGAAATTCATGGGTGTAACCAGTTTTGGGGGGATGGGCTCTTTCCCAGACTTTAATACCAAATATTGTGGGTTTGGTCAGCAGGTATTGCTTTAATGACAGTCTTCCTTTAAAAGCAATCATGTCTTTATCAATTGACTGGTTTTTGGAAGGGTTATAATTTTCCAGGCAATTATGCAAGACTGTGTCCTAGAAAGGTTTTATATGGAAAATCTTGTCATGCCCTGGTTGGCCTCTTGGTGGGTTGATGCTCGTGTCATTAGCATGGAAATATTTCCCTATTTTTTCAAACCTTTCTCTAGTCATGATTTCAGGTATTCCTGGGATCCCAAAATATACAGATGTCATCCAGGCAATGGAATATTTGGGTATCTGCATAATTCTCATAACGATGTATATTCCAAGATATGCAAACATCTCAGTGATGCTGGTTTCATACCATTTCAGGTCTGGCTTTGTGTCCCTATTTTCTTGGCATAATCATTGGTTTCTTTCACAGGTTTTTCCACCAGACATTCAGGAAAAAACTTGAGGGAAAAAAAATCTTTCTTTTCTCATTGCTAAGTGGTCCAAGCTCAATTGTTGAAACCAACTTGCGAATCAAAATCATTGATTTCAAACTTGGTGAGGTCGTCACTACATTGTGCAAGTGTCACTACATTGTGCAAGTGGGTCTATGTCCTCCTTGTCATCCGATTCAAAATCACTTATATTAGGTGATGAAATGGGACTAACATCAATATCAGATCAATTTTCTAACAAAGATCCATTAAATTCTTCAATATCGACTGCACTAAACACTTCTATGTCGCTCATATCTGAATTGGAATCCATCTTTGTTTTTCTCAACTACACGTTTCATAAAGTGCAGGAAAACTCCTTCCTGTGTGTTTAAATTAACTGCTCAGCTTTCCAACTTGTATCAAAATGTTGAGTAACAAGTCCTCTCATTGGTTATGATAATTAAAAATTTATAAACTTCAGTACTTTCAACCAATCAATATTTAGTTAACACAGCCATCACATCCGCATAGATGTTACACCAGGATTTCAAGTACTGCTAAACTACATGCTCATAAGTGACACTGGGGTTGCAAACAAGGCTTATCG
Source organism: Potamilus streckersoni (assembly GCA_016746295.1). Taxonomy (NCBI): domain Eukaryota; kingdom Metazoa; phylum Mollusca; class Bivalvia; order Unionida; family Unionidae; genus Potamilus; species Potamilus streckersoni. Next base: position 657,154 of record JAEAOA010000897.1, on the reverse strand, counting down.
ACACTGCATATATGCATCGGTGGGGTTTAGGAGCTATTTACAGATGACACTTAGATGCAGTAGTCATAGCTAAAGGGTTAAATAGCAGTTTGACCAGAGCATAAACAGTGATCACGTGATCTTGCATAATAGACATTCACACCAATGAATGTAATATCTAACAGGGGTTTTCTCCCAAAGTTGGCACTACAAAAATCTGCTCAAAATGGCTGCTGTTAACGGAGGTGCCAAAAGGCACCTGTAAGCAAATCAGGTAGAAGTGCCAAGAGGCGCCTGTATACAAATGCAGTAGAGACACCAAAAGGCACTTGTATGAGGTATTGGGTTAAGACAATATAGATTATGAGTCCTTTTAGGCAGATAAAATAGGACTATAGACTATGACTCTGAACTTCTTTTGCCCTCTATCAGGTGAACAACAACTCATATAATACATTAAAAAATGGATAAAAATACTGACATTACCTTGATTCTAAATCCTGTATCAAAGAATCGAATGATCTGCAGCTGCCAGTCTTTCAATGGTTTTAGAAGTCCATGAGATCTGATGTCATAGGGAGTACACAGAAAACACCGCCATGACATGCTTTTGATCTGAAATAATGAAGTTACATGACAAAATATCATATGGGGTACACAGAAAACACTGCCATGACATGCTTTTGATCTGAAACAATGAAGTTACATGACAAGATGTCATATGGAGTACACTGAAAACACTGCCATAACATATTCTTTATCTGAAATAATGAAGATACATGACACTGAGATGCAGTATGAATATTCAAGGCATGATATATATATAATGCAATAAGCTGACTATGAACAGTGCAAAACTAATATCTAACTAGCCTGAGCACTTTTGATTCTTAATGAGTATTTTTCAAACGCATGTACAAAACATAGACTAGACAAACAAATAAAATAGAAAAACTGTCGTGTTTGCAAAACTTTACACCACTATTTCTACAAGAAATTTATTTTATTTTAACTAGTTTATTTCAACTTGCTGCGCTGATGGAAAATATTTTACATTGACCTACAAGTCGATCTGCCATAACAACATCTGTTATTTTATGTACACACAAATTACATCCTGGATATTTCATTGTTATAGTAGTAATTATAGGTTATTGGGTGACTAATAAGCAAATTTAGAGAATTATTTAAAAGGAAATGTGTCGACTGCCAAAAGATAATTTTATTTGTACATGGCTTTCTTTTTCTAGCCTTCTTGGTTTAAACCACTTGATTTCTATGTTCTAAGGTGGCGTATCCAGTATGATTCCTTTTTTTTCCTGGTTTCGGAACTCCAGTTAAGATTGTGAGCAATTGCAATTAGTGTTAGATCACTGAAAGTGTGGCCATGGGAAGAGAAGTGTTCTGCAACTGGGCTTCTGTACAGGTTCTTTGTCATCCAATCAGATGTGACGGTTGATCCTTTTGTATGGCTTTTATGTTTGTCCGACATAATGAAAGCTACAGATCTTACAAGTGATGAGATAAATTACTTTCTCTGTTTGCACATTTTGTTTTGACCATGTATGTTCAGTTTTTCTCTAGTCACTATGCTAAAAAGTGTCCAGGTCTCTATCATATGTTGACAGATTTTGTACCTTTTATCGCTACAGGGGCGAGATTGACTAGTGTGGTCTTGGTTAGTGATTGGCGATAGCTTCACACTGACCAGGATGTCCTTGAGGTATTTTGATCTCCATCAGGCTACTACAGGTTTGTTCGCGAAGATTAACTTTAGTGCATCTTACAATAACACAATGGGCCAGTGTTTCCCAATGATTTTACCTACTTTGGGGTTAACTGAATGGTAGGTCAGGATAATTGATATCCTCTCTGCCTTTTCCTTCTCTCCATGTTTTAGTAGGTCATTGCAATTTGTTTGTATCACTCTTTAAGTTGGCTCCATAATCAGGTCCTTGTCATAGTCTCAGTAAATTAAATGTTTACACAACTCTTCAGACCAATTTTGGAATATTTCAATGTTGGAGCATATTCTGCATATACTCAAGTGCCTGGCTATATGGGATGTTCCTAATGAAGTTTTGGATGACAACTGATTGGGAGGAGATACTGGTGTTTTGTTGGTTTTTGAGTAGATGTCTATATGGAGTTTCTTTTCTACCAGTCTGGTTGTTGTGTCCAGGAAAAGATGGTTTGAGTTGGTTACTTCTGCCATGACTTTTATTGAAGGATGGAAGTTGTTTACCTTTGATATGAAATCATCCAGATTTTCTATTCCATGTTGACACTACAGTTCTATATCATTGATGAAGTGCCCCCACTGGTATGGTGCAAGTTCCACCTATGCTAAATGCTGACCCTCCAGTTTTCTGATAAAAATATTTGCATACCTGGCAGACATCTAACAGCTTAATACAAGAGCAAGTTGTCCACACAAATCTGGATCACTTTTTCTAAGGATGCTTTCTGACAAATTATCTCATAATGTTGCTGATTCTACATGTCATGAGAACTATTGTTTCAATGCTCCTTAAGTCTTTGAAGTTTGCTTTCAAATTCATTCATTCTTTTCAAATGTGAATAGCAATTGTAATTAGATGATGCATGAAGTACACCATAAGCTCCCATGGTTCTAAACTTAATCAACAATATATACAAGTTTATGAGAAATGTAAACTTTTACAACTGTTTTCATTTAGATGTTTAAATTATATTTTTTTGGACACAACCACACTTTTTTAAAAAAAATTGCATGGTGTTGTATTGTTCTTTCTGTCAATGCAAATATGTCCTTGACTGCCTGGCTATAAACATTAAAATACAGAAAAGTGGTCCAATCTGGGTCATTTTAAAGCATGTCATAAAGGTAAAGTCTAGATAAATATATGCTATTACAATGTAGTAATGAGCAGTCTGAATTTCAACAAGGAATTTTCAAGAACACGGATTTTAATTTATACCAACAGTTTGTACAATTTTTAAACCCTTGTTTTAAAACAAAGATATCAAATTTGGCATTCAAGACTGATTATGATTTACTCATATTCAACAAACACTGAAAAATAATCCAGATATCCAATTTACAATATGTATTGAATGTGAAATATTTAAAAGAAGCCTCCTTCATGCCAAGCTAGCCCCAAGTTTTTCATAAGTTGCTGTGGTGTGTATCCATATATAAAGTAACATCATTCTGGCAAATGCACTTGAGACTAAAAAAAATGTAACATTCAAGTTAATCTAGGGTATGGATGAACATACAGATAAGTTGAAGAGTTGGCTTGACAAGCCAAGCAATAACTTTTGGATCATCCAAAACATGGACCTTTTTCTCCTAATGACTTAACAGTGTCAAGTAGACAAGAGTTCCTTAAAGGGACTGATACCCTACTGGCTAAAAATAATTTTTAGGGATTCAAGACAAATTCATTTCTTCTTTTTAAATGCAGTAATGAAAACATCAAATATTTTTGTAGCAATTAACAACAGTTATAAGTAGCCACCGTTGATGTCATAATGGACTGCTACATTTTCCTTAGGACAAACTAGATTTCTTCGGATATTGTTTGATGAATACCAATCATGAATATGGCCATACATTCATGAGAGTGATAACGTGACTTTCAAAATGGATGCAATGATGGCCATACTGGATGTTAGATCAGCTGCTCATTTTTATTTAGGATCAACACCATAAAAAAATCTTTTGATAAAAACACAATGTTCATATGTCAATTCATCAAGGAGGAGCAACATCAAATTTTTAAAATGGCCACATTGGGGGCCATAATGGAGGTCAGATTGACACAATTTTAATTTTGAACCAATATAAGTCTTGTAGTAAAAATCCCATGTCAATAATACTTTCCATTGAGGAAAAGTTGTGGTGACTAGATTTTCAAGATTGCTGCCATGGTGGCCACAAAGGATGCCACATGAGAACCATTTTCCTTTAGGTCCAACTTGATATCACAAGTCTTTGAGGGAAAAATCACATGTCATTACAACCATTATTTCTGGAGCTGAAGCAATAACAAGATTTTTAAGATGGCCACAGTGGTAATCCTTCTGGAGATCAATTTGTACCATTGGGACCAACCAAACATCATAAGAAAATTTCTGATGCAAACCTATCACTGATGCAACTTTCTATTCAGTTAGAGCAATGACAAAAGGATCTTAAGGATGGCTGCTATGGTGAGAAGATTTAAGTCGTATTGGCACCATTTTCATTTACGACCAAAAGGACATTACAAGAAACCTTTTGGAGATAACATCACATCTAACTATGACTTTCCATTAAGGAGGAATTGTGACCACAAAAAAAAATTTAAGATGGCTGCCACAGTGGCAACACTGGAAATCAAATCTGCACAAATTTCATTTAGGACAAACTGGACATCATAAAATGGCTATAATGGTGAAAATGGTGCCAATATGACTTTAGGCTAAGCAACATAACAATAGTTTCAAAATGGCCACTCTATTGGCCATATTGGATGTTAGAGTAGCATGATTAACATTTATGCAAAACTAGACAAAAAAAAGTCTTGTGGTGAAAGCCCCATGTCCATGTGACTTTCCATTTACTGGTGAAGTAGCAATAATATTTTCAAGATGACTGCAATATCATCCAAAATGGACATCAGAATCATCTACACATCACATGAAACTCAATGTTGATATGACAGTCCATGCTGAAATAGCAATAAAATGAGATGGCTGAAATTGTGTTCATGCTAGATGTCAGATGAGGACCATTTTCCTTCAGGATCAACCAAATATCAAAAGACGTCTTGGTGAAAATATGATGCAAGTATGACTATCCATTTAGGAGTGATATCCCAATTTATCTATCTTGGAAAGACCATGTGTTATATTCACTAATTTACTGCAGATGGTAAGGGAGATAATGATGCCATCTACCCAAGTTAATTTTGGTTATCACTGCATATTAGTTCTTGACAAGAAATTATTTACTTAAGGATAATGAGTGGCAAGAATACCATATTTGCTCTCTGGTCATCACATCCAGTAGAAAGAAATCAAAAAGATTAGGATGGCCAGAGGAAATTTGATTATAATTGGGTTATCGCCAGATCCAAAGTTAGATGGCCACCTATTTAATCACTTTCTCTCAAGTATGGACAAACCATTCTCTTGTTTACTTTCCACCCTTTATCTTCTGTCAGCTTAAACCAACATACATTGTTATGAAATGTTATGTACAACTGAAAATTGTAACACATTTTGAAAATATGGTGTCCAGAATATGGGAGATATGAATAACAATATTAATGACAAGAGTGAGGGTTACCTTGTAAATCTCAGGTTGGGTCAATGCAAAGGCTGTCCATTAGTGATTTTGCTTAAATTAAAAATATGTTGGTTGTGTCAGTGCTTTCATGATGCAGGTCTGAAAGTGCCTGCATCAAGAAGAAATTAAAATAAAATTGAAAACACAATAACTGTGCTTACCTGTTTACTGGATGTCTCTGACACATAATTTTCTATGCATTCCATACAGTATGCCCTGCAATTATAAACAGAATATATTCATAACTGAAATGAATAAATAATGTGCAAAATATTGAAACATTAGTGAAATCACAAATCTGAACATGCTTTCAACTGCACTTCTGCACAAAATGGTCTAATATTCACTGACTTTGACTCAACTATAATAAATAGATGTCCAGCCTTTTCTTGTGAGGTGTCACAATGAATATTTTTTCCACTCACAATGCCATTTATGAATTTGACCTGTTTTTCACTACCAGTTAGCACAAGCTTGTTGAAAGGTTGGCAGGATAAATTCTGGCCTGTGGTCTGCATGGTGGACAACCATGTAACAATAGCTACATACAAGAAAATTACCATTACCAACTTCACTTGTTATGCCCCTAGAGAGAGTTCAGTGTTTCAGGAGAAATCATTATTAAAAAAAATTCCTTGATTAGTTAAAGCAACTGCACTAAGTGCTGTATATATTCTATTAGAAGTGAAGTTCAACTGCAAACAACACAGGCCCGGATCTGACATCACAAAAACCACCTGCAGATCAGGGTATGTTATTCATTGCATTGATTACTCCCAACAAATTGCAAAGACTCAGATCTACTGAAGCACTAAGCAATGGCAGCTCTGGGTCTGTGCAATTTACAGTTTGATTACCTATAGTAATATATTTTTTAATTGTGACAAAATTATGATTTATTTTGCAATCCCTTTCAGTAAAGAGTCACTGCAAGATTGCAGCTGTGTCCTTTCTTTGCTACCCCTTCACAGACATATTTGTATCAAGGTTGCAACAAACAGTTCTGTTACACTTCAATCTGAGTAATACTCCTTAACTTCATACTTTGGTAATAGTTATTAATACAACAGATGTCAGAGTGGAGTCTCTTCCAAGAACAAGTAAATTCACCTGACTTGCTGTACATTACTGATTTCATATTAACTCAATCCAGAGAAACATCACTATTAATACAAAGGATCAAAACAACAATATTTTTATTTCATTAGAGTAATCACTTAGTTTTTTGTTAAGAAAACATGTACATACCTTTCTGCAAAGAGTGTTAAAAATAGTGGCAGAAGATTACATCATTCAATAGAAACTCAATATAATGCAGTACTTACCTACTGCAATCCAAGTTGTCACATACAAGTAGTTTGCCACCATCTCCACACACCATGCAAAATACCTATTGCAAAAGTTAATAATCTTTAATGCATATCAAATGATTCTACCAAATTAATAATAATAATAATAATAATAATAATAATAATAATAATAATAATAATAATAATAATAATAATAATAATAATAATAATAATAATAATAATAATAATAATAAAGACCTTATAAGACTTTATTTAAAGAAGGTAACTCAGTTACAGAACTAATCTATGTTGAAGACTTCTATCTGTTATGTACAATATATACAGTATATACAATATGATGGAAGAATCTGACTTGACACTAAATAATTAAATAATTTTCAAAGTCAAAGTATCAAGCCTGGAACACATGCATAGGCATCTGTGAATACATAACTTATATATAAAATATCATCCTGCATTGAATAATTAAACTGTAAAAATGATGCAAATTATAGAATTTAAAGCAGGTTGTACTTATTGCACTAGAATTATTTAATTTTCTAAAGGTGAGTTCAATTCCAGACTCGGCTAACATGGGTAAGTGAGAAAGCCTGCCAGTAGCTTCTTGTGGGTTGGTGGTTCTTCCCGGGGTTTTCCAGGGTTCTTCCTGCACCATTAATACTGGCCGCCATATATAGCCTATCTTATGCTGAAAAATGGTGTTAAACTCTATAACAACAACAACATCCATTTGAAACATTGATTATAAAAAAAAGAAATGCAAGGAGCCTGCCTTATGTCACTGGGAATGTTGTTCGATACCAGTGGACCAGTATACTGAAAACCTTTTTTTTTAAAACAATTCCTTTATTAGCCTTGGTATAATGTAATTTTTGCTTCTTATGGACCTTAAATTAGAAGTACCATCAGCATCTCTATGGTGAAAGATATTGCTTAGATAGACAGGAATGGCTTTTCTGGATACCTTATAAATCAATTTGGCCTTTCTAAGAAATATTTTTTCATGTATTGGTAAAATCTTGATATTATTCATTGCATCCTGGAAATTGTCTCTACAGTGATCTAGAATTAATTAGCAAGCCCTCTTTTGGAGTCTTAAAAGTGTTGTTATGTTTGAAATAGAGGTATTACCCCAAGTTACATTACAATAGTCCAGATATGGCTGAATATAACTTTTATAAAAGATGACCACCCTATCAAATAGAACCTGGAGTTTGTCACTATCTAACCTTGCTCATTTTCGTTGAATAGGGCTTGTTTCTTCTGTATTTATGATCATACTGTTTTCCTTGCAACATACTTTAAGACTGTTGGGAGCATCTTGTAAGTTATTTTCAAGTACAGTTTTGGTTTTACCCATCCCAGTGTAGTATCATCTACACAGAGGTCAGTGAAAGAAATTGAAGTTACAATCTTAGAGGTAAGTCATTGATAAAACAAATGGCAAGCCCTCTTTTGGACAGAGGTCCATGGATAGAGCCCTGTGGTACTCCACAATTAATATTTTTACTTTCAGAAAGTTGACCATTTAAAGATTTTTTTGGCACTCTATCAGTTAAATAAAAAGTGAACCAGCTTAGGGAGTTTCTCTGCGTTGATAGATTTTTGGTTTTTCAAGTGAAATTTCATGATCTACAAGATCCAAAGCTCTACAAAAATCAACCATAATAGTGCCTACCATTTCTCCTTGATCGAATGCTTTCAGCCATTTATCAATCGAAGATACAAGTGCAGTTTCACAGGAGTGATTCTGTTGAAAGCCAAGCTGATTATCATGAATAACATCATATCAAATAGTTTAGAAAAGAAACATGTCCATGTTTTTCTAGTAATTTGGAGAGATGAGGAAGGATATAGATGGGTCTGCAGTTATTTACATCATCTTTTGTTCCTGCTTTATGCAATTGTATAACCTTGGCAGTTTTCCATGTGGAAATTTATTAGGCCTAATACTTTCATTGCAAATGAAAGCCATACTCTCTACAACTGCAGGTGCAGTTATCTTTAGTAGTCTTGGTCCAATCATATCAAGTCCTGTAGCTTTACAATCATCCATTTGTTTCATAATATTTCAACACAAATTCTGGATTTATTTCAAACTTTATATTGTTTCGTATTTTTTTAGCACAAAATTGTTTGAGTTCTGGATGATCAGATGAAGTTCTGGGTTTTTTTTAAAGGTTTTCAGCAATTTGAACGAAAAAGTCGTTAAAAATATTTGAGATGTCAGTTGGATTATTGGGATAAATGCTGTTATGATTGAGGGATAAATTTCAGATTGACTGTGATATTCACTTGCATCAAACTATGCAAACATTTTCCAGATAGCTTTTGGGTTATTTTGGTCTTTCATTTTTGTAGTTTGCTTGTTTGGCTTGACATATCATTTTATTAACTTTATTTCTCCAAAATCTATATTCAGTTTGATTTCCTGCTGAATTTTTAGTTGGTCTCTTTGCTTTATTGCTTTTAAAATTTCTGGCGAGGTCCAGCATGGCTGGTGGTCATTCTTTATCTTGTGTGCTTTTAAAGGGGCATGTTGATTCACTACAATGATGAACAGATCTGTCCAAGTATCTTAAATATCATCAATATCTTCAAAGATTTGGACTGTATTCTATGAAATCTGTTTTAGATCTTCCTGGAATTTAACAGTATCAAAATTGTGAAAAAAATCTATAAGTAATAGATTATGGATATTACTTTTTTTTTTTTGATCTGCCATTGACTTGATGTGTTAGAATAAATGCAAAATGGTCACTTTGGAACCATTACTGCCAAAACATTTTCTTTTGTATAATGTGATCTATAAGTGTTTTAGAGGTAAATGTTACTCTGGTGGGTTCCTCCATATCTAACAAAGCAATAAAATTCATCCAATTCACTTTTATTTGGTCATTGAGAAGGTCTCTATTTATATGGCATAGAACGTAATTCTTTCTCTTCATTTGAAATTTTATCTACTTGTAGTTCAAAATATTTACACCAATCTGTATGTGATGATGGGGTCTGTACACAAAACCTACTAACTAGGGCTTAGTTTTTTCTGGAGTGATCTGAAGCCAAATGGATTCTATTTCCTGTAAGGTCTTCCCTTCTTTTAGAAATAGTACCAGTTCTAACATATACAAGAAGCTCACCACCACCTGCTTTGCTGTCCATTCGATATGGTTTGTCATAACTACTGATATACAAGAAAGTTTCAACCTGCTTTTCCGTTAACATTATTTCCGAGAGTCCAAATAAATGGATTTTATTATTTGGAGAGGTTAGTATTTACTTCACTTGATCTATCTTTCCATGATAACCCTCAATATTTAAATGACCTATGTATAAACCATTTCTAGAAACTCCTAAATTCATAAGATAAACATCAATGCAATAAGAGGCACTCAAGGAGACATTTGTCACAGCAGTTCTAAATAAAATTATGTACATAATTATGTACATAATGGTATAAATTTCATGCTACATGCAGTAATAAAAATGATCTATAAAGATAAAATAAACGATTTTCTTACCAATTTGTTTCTAATGCCATGAATAATCCATAAAAATCCATTATGAATTCACAATGAATGATTAAACTTGTCATCTTTCTTACAAACTTAACCTCGTGTGAATACTCTGTTAGAGTCTGTCAAGTCAAAGTCTACTTCCAGAGGCTGATTCTCGTAATTTTCATCACTTTATGATCTAAATATTTATACTATTTTTGCTGCATTCAAAGTCAATTTTTTTCTCACCTTTGTTCAGCAATGTTCACTTCATCTATGTAAGCTAAAATTTTATTGGTTAAACTGCCTGCATAATTAGAAAATGGCTTGAAATTAACCAATGGTTTGCACCAATTTAACTCGTCAAGCAGGATAGACAAACACTGTCATTAAATCTTGGTGTCTAGTATCCAAACTAGGTAAACTCAGCCACACTATCAAGGCACTTGGGAGATGAGGGAGGTAAAGTATGATGAGGTAGCATGAGATAATGTGTTAAAAGTATTAAAACTATGATAGTGAATTCATTAGGCATCCAGCACTACTTTACAGAAAAATTTGTATTGCAAACCACCTACCATTTATACTCTGTTTACTGTAAACATACTGTAAACAAAAAAGATCCTGATCTGCCATAGCATAATGCACCTGCAGATTAGGTCTGTCTTTTTATTCTGCTTATTACTCCTAAACAAATTGCACAGACATAGAACTGCTGGTGAATTCTGTGATGACAGATTGGAGTGTGTAGGTTGTCAAATGGAGTCACTTATACATGACATGTTATTTCAATAGCATCACCAGACAGAACACAAAACTCATCTAAAGTGCAATATTCAGGTCATGAAGGTATGTGCTAAAGGTGAAAATTTTAAAAATCTGATTACACACTGGAGATTATTTAGTTTATTGTGCTGCTCTGCACAGATCATTTTGATGAGCCAAACCAAGAGCTACAATACAGAAAAAAAAATTTAAACTACCCCTGCACTGGTAATGGTTAGACCTGATTCCTGTTTCTCTAGACAGTTTACTGCCTTGTGCCACTGTAAAACTCTACAGCAATCAATTATTTTCATCTAGAGGTTTAAGATGACAATTTAGGTTCAGATCACTCAACAATCAGAAATGTACAGACTTGGGTAAAACTAAATTTGTAAAAATTTTTAGCAATTAATATCTTATTTAAGATTAGTAAAGGTGACTACAAGACTATATTTACCTAATCCTTACATATCACCCCTTCTCTGACATATTTAAAGACTCTAGTTGAAAGTATGCTCACTAAATTTTTATACTACTAAATGCTAGTATTCTATGGTGTAGCAGTCTCATTTTCTATAATATATACTTTACAAACTATTTATACTATGCCTGTTTCCATGGAAACAAATTTTCTGTAACAGAATGCAAACAAATTCTAAGTAACAAAAGGCATCTCTAAACAACTTGCTTGACATCAGTATAAAACAAAATTGAAATATCTTGAACAATATGAATTATGCTCAAGAAACTATGTTTAATGAATGAACAAACATAAAAACAGGTGATGGCTGGATATATGATAGTTGTACCTCTCTCTCATATTAATGTATTTGCTGGCATATAAGTCAATATGGCATACAACTCAAATTTGCTAATTTTTTGAATTTTCTGTCTTCATCATACTCAAGTCAATGATGAGTACAAGATGAGACCAGATCAATACCTTGGATTCATCTTTCTCACTAGCAAAATCCATGAATAATAATGGTATCACTGTATGCTGTTCCAGATTAACGGCAATTGAGAAATTGCATCACCAATGCTAACATGATTTTTCCAGTTTTGTTTTGAGGAGTCCCTGTTGTTGTTTCTGGATTTAATGCCATTTCTCAATGCAAGATAGGCTATATTTAGTGGCCAGTATAACTGGTGGATGAAAAACGGAAAAATCCACTAAGAACCACTGACGAATGGGAAATGAGATGCACTGCTGACACTTTTGCCAATGAAAGAAAATAGAAATAAAATAGTAAACAGAAACAGCATCCATATTGGTCTGCAGAAGAAATTAACGTTTTTAAAAAAATAATACTTTCTGACACGTATGATCAAATTATATCAAATGATTTTAAAGAAACAAGTCACATAAGAATTTTCGTAAGCAATAGCAGCTATTTTAGATGTGAGATTGGCATTTTTTCTACATATCTATAAGGCCTCTTTGCCAGAGTTTTTTAAAAATTGTGGTCAAAATATTTCAAGTGGCTTTTTAGAAGATGTTCAAAGTTTTTGTCAAAAATAGTTTTGTAACAGAGGCCATATTGGATGGCAGTAAAGGTCACCTGTGCAAATTTCTATACACCATAAACCCCTAGATCAAATTTAGTCAATTTCTTTAGTAGTTTTGGTGAAAATCATTCCAGGTCTGACCAGTTCCAATAATGGCAGCCATATTAGATTATGGATTAGCACCCTTTGTACAAATATAAAAGATGAAAATAGCAAAGGAAGACAAACAATGCATGCCAGATAAAACACACCAATGCCAAACTTTGGACCAAACCACAAGTTCATTTCATTAAACTGAAAACCATTTAACAAAGCAAATCTTGCCACTTTTCTCACTTAATCACATCATCAACACAAATGTTGGTTACTAGTGCTGCCAAACAATAATTAGATTGGATTTCTAGGGACATGTTGCATGACATATAGCAAGATGACCAGAGTCTATCAACTGAACACTAGATCACATTACTGCTTAATATGTTTAACAAAAGCCTTAACACAACTGCTGATGTTGAAAACAGAAAAGTGACTGTTGTGTCTCACTTTGACAGATATGTACACTAATGCAAAAAGAAAACCATAAACAGGCAGGATAAAAGTCAAAACTCTCTAGTGACTGAACACTACTTACACTGCATCCATCATCTCCTATGGCCATGAGGCTCTCTAGAAGCACCTCCTGTAAAACATCCAAAAGAAAAGTATAGTCTAAAATCTGTCAAAACTGATAATTTTATTTAAAAATTGGTTTCTCTAATATGTGATATCTATCTGTGATTATACCCCAAGCACTTCATTACAAATACAGTTGCTCAATTCTATCATTCCTTTCCTAAAATGGGCCGATTCTAAATTCAATGGGACTAATTTAGCCCTCTTCTTTGAGATGTATGGGTCACAGAGAAAAACATATTTCAAATGACTACAAAACATTCAAAACATGCAAGCATATAAGCAGTGTGATATACTATCTCTAAGTAATGTTTTTTAGCTTTATACCTTATCCACAATTAAAACACTATTTTTTACAATTGCAAATGTGTTCCTTTTTGATGGTGTTTATATATGTTAAACATGGATGTAATGAAGTGTACAGATAAAAATGTCAGGTAGAAAAGGAAAGATGATTGAATTTTTAAAATAATTAAAACAAGAAATATAACTTTCTCAAAGAACTTTGTAAGCAATTCTAAATGTTTTAGACTTCCATTACATAACAAATTTGGGAAGATTTAGTCAGGCCTGTAATTATCTGCTTGAAATCTTTTTTTATGGTTTCTGCCTATAAAGCCACCACATGATCAGCTAAATTTATGATTGTCTATTTTACTGGTCCTATAGTTTGTGCATCCTACAGTAAAAGTGCTTGTGTTTCTGTGTTTCACATATAGGTTGCACAGCATTCCTATCTCTAACATTTCTAATTACAACCATTTCCCATGGCAGCGTGATTGGAAGTTGTGCACAAAGCTTTGTAATGAGTTTCTAAGCAAAAACTACACAACATGTGTTTTTTAATGTCTGGATTTAAAATAATGTGGAACATGGGAACAGAATTCTGCACAAGAACTAAGATTATAAAGGTCAATTTTGTCATAGACAAAAAACACTGACACATGAAATATCTTTTACACTATTCCAATCATACTATGCATGTGCACTATGTACATTTTTCAGCCTATTGGAGTAAAAAAATGGGTTTTTGTTTGTTTGAAAAAGGTTTTAATAGTTTCAAGTTCGAAATGATCACAAAAATTATGTCTGCAAAGAAACCAACAAGCCATTATTTTAGTAATAATTATTACCAGAAATGGAGGAATGTTCCTGTTGAAAGACTTCACCAGATGATATGAGAACAGCAATGTCTGCTTTCTACACCATTCTCCCACAAATACATTCTCTTCTTTTAATTAAAAATAAAATATCCCACAGCCTATTACACAATCTGCACCAGCATCATGCAAACTGCAGAAATTTTGGTTCACTGGCTCGTTCAATCTGGGACAGTTTGTCATAAGCCATGTTATTCCCACAATCCTAGATCTTAGAAGTAAAATAATATAAAAGTCAACTATGTAATACTGAATCTTAATATTGTCAATGATGATGCAAAAGAAGTCACAAGAACATCTGCTACATGAGAAATCATTCATCTGGGTAGTTGATCTGTCCGCTTGTGAATATAAACACATGCACTAAAACTGTAGTAGGGAAAAAAAAGCTTGGAACATATAGCTGCTACTTTGTCTATTAATGTTGGTGTTATTTTCTTTCTTTCCTAAACCATATATATATAATCATTGTCTCTGAATAAAAGAACAAGTTATCTAAACAATCAGCATTCTCCACTGAATCTCTTCCCATCTCTGGGAACTTGGCACTAATTCATAAATGAGAAACTGTTCACAGTCCCACCCCACCTTGGTAAATGAGCCCACAAGAGTAACAGAAACATCAAGCACTCTTACTGATCACATTTATACCAACCTACCAGACCATGTGGCTTATGTTAATGTACCAAATGTTGTTCTTAGTGACCACTATCCTACTTGTTTGACAAGAAAAGTTAAATGCAAGAGAAATAGGAAAATACACACAAAACTATCACTTACAGATCATTCAAAAATTTTAATGAACAATTTCTTGGTGACCCATGCAAGTTCCATGGAATATGATCCAACATAAAGCTCTGAGTGTATGGACTGACTTATTTATGGATGTACTCTCTAAGCATGCACAGCTGAAAGTAAATCAAGTAAAGTATGACATCCAACCTAACAGTTTGCTACTGAAATCCTAGATGCTTTGAGAGACAATTTCAAGGCTATGGGAAAGAATGCACAACATGCATTATGGAGAAATAAAATAACAAGTAGGATTAAAAATGCTATTAAAAAAACTTATTATCAATCAATGTTTGAAAACAAAAAGAGCAACACAAACACCAGCATGCAAGTTATTAAGGAAGCAGTGATACAGGTAATTATCTGCTATTAAATATATGTACACAAAAGAATGGATAAAATGTTGGGAAGTGAATAATGAATATTAAATAATTGGACAGAGTAAGGAATTCATAATTTATTAAAAGTGTTTAGATAGGCATGACAGGAAAGAGCAGTACATTACCTTGCAATCCTTACAAAGACCACCTTTAAAAAGAGGATGACCGGAAGGTAATAGTTTCTCTGATGAGCCACAGGCCATACAAAACTCTGTTTCAAAGGAAAAAAATATCAACTTGAAAAAATACCTTTGAAATAAATTAATGAAAAATTACATTATACTCTTGTCACTCCATTAACCAGTCAATTCATACTTCACAATTGTTTAACTCATTAACCCTGTGAGGCTAACAAGAAGCTAGGCATTGCCCTACATGTAGAGGATCACCTAAATCTGTGTAGGTCTTACCAGTGCCCGTATCTCTGAGACTCGCTGAGAGAACCCGACTTGCCAATGAAGAGAAAAATTCCACGCGTCTCTTGCAATCTTTAAATTTGTGTGAAAACTGCAAACATACATGCCTGCTTTTCTTGCCCATTACATACCTTTCTTCCTTAGAATTCACTAATGAACAAAAATGCTCTGAACAAACAAATTATGTACACTCGTGCTAACTAAATTCATTTTCCCAAACATTTATTTACCGATTCTTTAAAATAACTAGAAAATTTTCCATCAGAGTTTACAAGATTACTTTCTACTCCCAGTGGCTGATTTTTGTCATTTTACATCCCTTTGAAATCTAATTAACTTCACTATTTCTGCCACCTTTAAAGTCAATTTTTTTTTTCTCTTTGTGCTGCAGTGTTTTCTGCATCTATGTAAGCTAAAATTTTATCAAACTGCCTGCATAATGAGGAAATGGCTTGAAATCAACCAAATTTGTCTCGTTAACTCCTCATGCAGGATACAGGCATAGACTAATACTGCCTCACAAAAGCATCACTCATGATACAAGTAAGGAAAAGTGCACCCCATTATTGTGGCACTCAGAAGATGAGGGAGGTAAAGTATGATGAGTTATTGTGGCGGCAGGGGTTAATGAGTTATGATACTAGCAGTGTACATCTATAATCTCCAGTTTAATCATGGTAACCCATTTGGGTCATAAGTCATCATTCCCCAATCTCCAATATCTTTGGGCGATCAACTTCCAATAAAATATTGTAAAATAAATAAAATTTCCTACCTGTGGTTCCTACAGTTGAATCATCACAGCCAGATTAAATGCACTGGTTTGCTATTATGCAGCAAGTGAAAAAAGTATACAGGTAATCGGAAATCCAGATATTAAAGATCTATAAAATATGGCAACAAAATGTGAGCAACTGTAAAACAATAAATGTACATCTTATTAAAAAGAGGACAGAGGTACACAGTTATATATTTCTTCTTATTTTAAATGGGAAGATAAGTGAAAAATGTCATCATTTTTAAACATTTTCACACACCAAAATACCAATGAAATGACTATATTCTTATATCTGGTCAACTTACCTTCTATTTGAAGACTCCTAGCCTTCACTGCATTAAGTCTGCTACCTACAAGCAGATAGTCACACACTGAAGAATCAATAAACAAGTTTCATTTATCATTTAAATACTGAACTGTGTGAAAAATGACTAACCAAAAACAAAAACCACCTGGGCTAATGATAGCTTAACAAGATGACAAAGTGAGTCTGATCTCACTCACCTGGCTGAAATCTAACCAAAAGCCAAGTACAAGGGTAGTTAGCCAAGAAATCTAGTTTTGTATGGTGTTTTTTGACATTTAAATGTTTTCCATTTAATAAGTGGATGGCAGATCAGCATAAATAATGCAAACTTCAAAGTCATTATTCAAGAATATTTTTCATAAAATTAAAGCCAATATATGATGACTCATTTACTTGATAAAGTATGCAGATGTAAAACTCAACAGTTCAAATTACAAACCTAGCAGTTGAAAATCTATGGCACTGGAAGTGAATGTAGTTTCTACCATTATCTTCTGGTGCTCTGAACACACACTATTAAAAATGTAAAGACTGATCATCTATAATTGCAACATCAGAATTCTGATCATTTATATGAAATATCACAGATTACAAGTCCAAAGCATACAGAATTATTATTTTGATTCAAAAGAGAACAGTTGTCACAGCCATACTTGCATACACAGTCAAAATTTGGGTTCATGTTTAATTCAAGTCGGTTAAAACTTTTGAAGGTGTTTACCAATAAAAGACAAACTATAGAAGATTAGTTTAAAGGACAATTATGTCTTTTTCAAAATATATTTATTAATTTATTTATTTAACAGGGGTTCATCAAAACAGATTAATTTTAATTCCAGTAAGCCCTGACCATATCATTCTCCAAATTATACCCAATACTGATATCAGTCACTTTCCCTAATAATATTCTGTGCCATTCATCTGTTGGGAAGGATGCAGAAACCAAAATATTTTTGCATTTGGTAAGCTAAAGCAATTTTTCAAGGTCCAAGTATATTTCCATATGTCAATAATTTTAATATTTTGCCTCAAATTCCACCAGTTTCATGTAGTGATAAAGTTGATATCTCAGATCAGTTAGTTTTTATTAATTTTTAATTCATGCACTGGGAATTGTTGTCAAAATGACACCTAACATATGTGCCAATTACAGTTAAAATATTTTGTACACAAAAGTTAACTATCAAGTGAAATTTATGTTAGTAGGATGTTATACTGCAGAATGGCCTGACAACTTGTTTGGCTGATTGATAATTCTGGGCCTAAAGTATAAGCACTCTATCTGTTGTGTGATATTCATTAAAGATGATAAGAAAGAAGACTGAGATCATCCAAAGAGAAATGATTAATAACGGCCAAAGTTGCAACAATAACCCTGAGGCTTTCATTTTTATTAAACTGATCTCTCAGGGAGAAACTGATAAGCTCTTTCAACCCTATGGCAACGTTATCACAGAATGCACTGTTTTAGCTTCATAATGACTCAGCCCAAGTGTGATGAAAATTTATCAGGAGTTTAGAAAATATCAGCAAATGAAAAAATCTTGAAAGAACAACATAATGTAAAATTTCTATGCCAGGGAACTTCAGACATAGGTAAAAGATATTGTGTCAAAATATAAATAACCATATCCTCAAAACGATTCATGCAAAGTTTAATAAGAATCAATCCAAGTTTAGAAAATATCCACAAATGAAAAATCTTTAAACAGCATCTTAATGTAAATTTTCTAAGACTGGGACCTTCAGCCCTAGGAAAAAAGGACAAGTGGACATGTCATACAATGAATTACCATAGCTTCATAACAATTTATGTTAAGTATGACAATAATGTTATCATGGGTTTAGGAACAATATACAAATGAAAAACTTGAACTAAACTTTAAGAAACTGTTGATATAACTGCTATTTTGGGGAAGTGCCTTCTATGTCTTATGACCCAATAAAATGGGCTAGAAAAAAAAGCACAGGTCATGGATACACACATCACCCAACAGAATTGTAAAAGATAATAAATAACACAAGGAACATTCTATTCAAGATCCATGAACTTAAGGCATGAATACAAGATTTTCTCCTACCAACTTAGCATGAATACAAGATTTTCTCCTACCAACTTAAGGTGTAATAAGAACAAACTAACACAGATCCTCTTTCTTTTCTGACAAATCAATGGACTCATCTTCACTGTCATCATCTGAGGAAAGTGAACCCTCTCGTAGTTGCTGAAGACGCTTCAACACCAAAGTCGGTACAGACTCTCCATCTACAAAGAAGCATTTAGTGGAATAGTAATCAGTTTACTGATGTAAATATTCCCATGCCTCTCCCACATCCCATCCCCCCCCCATGTAGCCTATCCATATTCTGCCTCTGCTCTCAGGAGGGAAAGGAGTGTATAATAATAAAAGATTTTGAAAAATACAGAACTCTTCCAAATATTTATATATAATGACTGGTCAATAAAATGTCTTTTGATGATGACTATAAATATGTACCAAGTTTCACAACAATTCACTGAAACACAAAGTGTAATTGCATTCACGAAGTTCTGTCATATATGACAACCCCACATTAATTATAAAACGGGTAATAACTTACAGAAATCATGAAAGCACAAAGATTTCTCATTATGTGCATCTTTAGATGCCTATAAAATTGTACCATGTTTCCCAGTGATCCAAATAAAAATGCAATCAAGATTCCATTTGACACTACATTCAGCTGTAGGACATGAAGGACAACATTTCTACCAAAGACAGCATGAGCAGTGATTTATTGACATGCACATATACGATCATGACTACATTATGTACAAAGTTTCAAGGTTTTCAGTGAAAACTGTAAGACCAGTTGCATTAAAAATATTTGGTCATATACACCATCCAGCTCTAAATCAAAAAGATCAATAAATGAAACAAAAATCCTTGAGCAGAGTGATTTGTTGGAATGTGCATCTTCAGATTATAATCATACTGTGTACCAAGTTTCAGTTATACATAAAAAAGCAGGTTTACTTTCATAAGGAAGACTTATTTTAAATATAGAATACTTACCTGACAGTAAGCAAAGAAATAAGTACCATACTCTAAAATTTTTCACTGTTGTAATAATATCACATTTAACGAGTTAGGTGTTTACATTTTCAAGGCAGAAAATGACTGGTGACAAGTTGTGACTGGTAACAATTTCAATGTAACACTGCACAAAAAAAGAATAATAAACAAAATAAAGGAAGTTATTTTTTTCTTTCTTATATGATTTTGCTTATGTTAATTTGTGCAAATGCCTAATTGCATTATACATATCTGAAATAAACACCAGAGAATGTCAGATGAAAATTAAAAATATCTTATTATTTTTTGAACAATTTATATCAACTTGATCACATAAATACAATTTATCAAGTAATGGGAGTAGTTCCATAACAGTTTGGTTCCAATGTTACAATTGCTAGAATATATGCCAATGAACAAGATGGACAAAGAAAGTTTTCAGGTGGAAAAAAACCCCATAGCATACAAAAAAATTACCATTTCTTTTCTTTTTCACAAAATAATTGTTGCTGATGTTGTTCTTGTTGTGGGGTTTAATGCCATTTTTATAGCACAAGATAGGCATTACATGGCAACCAGTATAACTGGTTGAGGAAGAACCCTGAAAACTCTGGGAAGAATCACTGACTCACAAGAAGCTACTGACAAGCTTTCTCATGTACCCATGTTAGCCGAGCCTAAGACTCAAACCCACGTAGACTGAGGTTAGATGGCAGTGATCCATAATGGTGACCACTTTAAACCACTCAGCCACTCATGGCCCTCACAAAAATAATTATGGGTATTCCAATTTTTATAATAATCCAAGATTTCCAGTCATTAAAGCAGCAGCATTAGGCTGTCCTATTCAACTGACAATCAAAATTAAAGTCTTCTTAAATCATACTAAACTCTATGTTCTTACCCTACAGGGGCCTAGAGTGGCTGAGTAGTCTAAAGCGCTTTCCATTACAGATCACTGCCATCTCACCACTGTCTGCGTAAGTTCGAGTCTAAGATTCAGCAAACGTGGATATATGAGAAAGCTTGCCAGTAGCTTCTTGTAGGTCAGAGGTTCTTTCCGCAGATTTCCCGGTTTCTTTCTCCACCATTAATGCTGGCCAAAATGTATAGCCTATTGTGTGCTGAAAAAATTATTAAACCACAAAACAACAATCTTACCCTGCACACACTATTATAATAATAACTGCTTACAATCAAGTCCTACCTAGCTGTGGATACACTATTTTCTGTAGCAGCTCCATAGTATTTTCAGACATCTGGCTTATTGTTTGGTCAGCCCATGCCAGGAGATCACCATCATGCTTCAAGATCTTCTCATCAACCCCATTTCTCTCTGCACACACCTGAAACAATTTTAAAAAATATAAACACTAATGTGACTCAATTTATGCAGTGTCCATATAACAGGAATTGGGCTATATTGGAATTAACCACTAATTTGTAAGAAAAGGTATGCAAATATAGATTAATGATGCTTCACTATGTTTTTATTCCATATACATGGCCATCTTTCCATGTAATTGCGTGATTAGTAATTTCATGACAATTTACAAATTTTTTTTATCTGATTACCATATTTACCATTTGGGACATGGTAAAATAAAAATTTTTTTTCCTGTCCCAGAACTTATGGTGAAACTTTTTTTTCACCTAGGTAACATGTCCCAAGACTTAAGAAACAAACTAAATTTATACTGTATTTGTGCTCCCCCGCCATACACATTGCTATGAAATACATAAACAAAACACTTATTTGATAAAAAAAATAAAAAAATATACTAACCTTGTATTGTGATCATTGTCTGTTACTGTAGCATGTACCGCTTATGTTCAATAACACACTGTACACTGACATGAACACTGAGAAACAAATTGTTGTTGTTGTTGTTGGGCTTTTTCATGGCGGCCAGTATTAATGGTGGAGGAAGAAACCGGGAATTCACCGAAAAGAACCACCGACCCACGAGAAGCTACTGGCAAGCTTTCTCACCTATCCACATTCGCCGAATCCTAGACTCGAACCCACGCAGACAGAGGTGAGATGGCAGTGATCCGTAACGGACAGCGCTTTAGACCACTCGGTTGTGTTAAAAGGTTTGAATATCTTATCCAACTGAAAACTGGATCCAAAAAATTGCAAACAAGAGGAAAATAATCAACCAATATCTCAGAAGCTGACTTTGGTGACTTATTTTAAAATACAAAAGATTCTTTTTATTGCAAGCAAGCTGAACTCTGAAGCCAACTATGGATTCTTTTAAGCAACAAGCAGTGAACTTATCAACAGGATATCAAAGATAAAGCAAGCCAACCTCAGAAGCTGAATTTGGATACCTGAAACTGGGTTTTCTTTAATAAAGGATATAAATACAAAGGTTATTTTATTGAAAAGCAAGCTGACCTCAGAAGCTGACTATGGATTCTTTAAGGATATATAAAAAAAAAAAACCCAGCCAAAATATGGAAACTAACTTTGGTTCCTTATCACCAGTATTCATGGGAATTTTGAAAATATATTGAAACAATGGAACAAATTTTAAAGTGACACAATATAGAGCTTCATGCACAGACATCAATGACCCAGCATCACCCAGAAGAATTGGAAAAAAAACCCCAAAAAAACACTTGATGAATTCATGAAGGCCAGAAGAAAAGCAGATGATTTCGCTAACAATATCATCATTAACATGGATGAAATTCTAGTATACTTTGATCGCATTCCTGGATGGACAAACAATAAGATGTGGATCAAAAGTGTGAGAATTAGACTGGTGCAGATTTGAAAAATTCTGACTTTAGTCTGCAGTTTCTGCTTCAGGTGATGTGTTGTCTCTAACATTTTTTCATGGTATGAGAAAGCTAAAAAAAATATTCATGCACCAAAAGATTGGATCATATTTGTGTAGAAGGGTTGTGCTGATGAGATGCTGTAGCAGTGGTTTAATAAGTTTTATCTCATGTATAGTTTTATACTTTTAAAAAGGGAAGTTTCAGTTGGAGTGCATTTTCAAACATGTAATTTTTGAATGATTTAAAAGGTGTCTCACAACTTAAAACTATGTGTCCCAGTGCACAAAATTACTTTTAAAATTAATTTATGGTTACCCAACATTTACAGTGACCCAACATATACAGTAAATATGGTATAATGAGATTGGTGATTGTTTTCAAATGATACTGAAACTCTTCTGAGGTCTGGATAGTATCTAACACTCATTGTGCAATTTGCCTTAATTGAGAATTTAATCACTAAAGATCACATACATTAGAACTGGTTGTGTGAACTGGAATGAGATCTGAAGAGAAGTACAAACATGTGAAACAAATTATATTTTGTATGCCAACTGTGCCAAAATAAAATCCAACCCAATGATAATAGCGGTCACTGTATCTGAGTAGCTTATATAGTAGAGCACATGACTAATGCAAGGGTTGTGAACTCATTACACAGCTAGGTCAGTCTAGTTTGGTTGCCTCAGAACCCTAACTTACCTGCAAGGTCTCAGTGACTGCTTTCTGAAAGAGTGATGAAGTTTTCTGCTTGATTCTTGCATGGAAATTCAAAGTCAGTGGTTCAACACTGTTGGTTTTGACCTGTAAAAAAAATTCATGACAGCTTAAATTAGTATCAATGACTATCTGAATCTGCTCATTTTTGGAAACTAGGGAAAGCAAGAGATTAGTCTAATTAAAGCTCTTAATTATCTACCTCCGACAGCTTTCTTGTTGCTATGTGGTTTATATACTGGCTAGTTTATTTGACAAGTACAAACATTTTTGTCATGGTTTTTCTCCTTAGACTTTTCTTATTACAAGGTGGATAGCCAGCAAATAGGCCAAATATACCAATTATTGAAAATATGTGCCAGTCTTTTAGACAATAAGGAGATCAAGAAAATGGTCTCAATGGTAAGGTTCTCAAAGAAAGCTTCCCCTTATGCATCGTTACATGTCTAGGCTCTTAAAATAAGTAACAGAAATGAGTAAAGATAACAAGCTTTGTAAAATTTAACAAATAATTTATTTCCCTAGAATAACAAGTAATAAATCAGGAAAAAAAACTTACGGTTTTATGAATCAAATCCAAAACTAATCCAAGAATTACAAATAGCTGTCCTAGTAATAAAAAGTCCTGAATGAAACTGAATTTGAATCCAGATGAAATCCAAAATGGAAGACAATGATGTCTGTTGTACTCTCCAAAGTGCGGTTGTGTCAAATGTTTCTTGTTCAATCATAGAAAATATTATTCCAGTTTTAATTTCTATAAAAATTCCAGTGAATATCTTTGTCAAAGAATTTTCTTGGAGCACTTAAGTATTTCAAGGAAAAAGAATCACTTGAATTTTAATAAAATAAGCTTTTAACTCAAACTGGTCACAATGTGTCAATTGTTTGCAGTCCAACTGAACAATCTCTATCAAAACAAAAGTATACACTAGTTTAAGATACAAAACAGATTCCCAGATTAGGGTCAATCTTCTAGAAAAATCAGAAGTTTGAACCAATAAACACGTTTCATATCACATACTCCAGATATGACCTTGACTTAATGATTCTTACTCTGAGAAAGAATTTTTTTTTCAATTTTAAAAATAAGTTTTTGTACCAAAACTGTCACTTACTCTGAAACAATGTCAAAAATTAGAAACAGTGTTTCTATTATTAGGTGTTTATCAGTGAAAAAAAAATCAGTTGGGTCAAACAGAACTAATCTCAATTCTGACCAATATCAAATCCAGTAAACAAAGTTACATTACAATAGCATATAATTGAATTAAAAACAAATTAAAACTATCAAACAAATTAATTAAATATATATAACTGCACATTATGGCCCCATTATATCTCAAAGAACTATTTCATGAGAAAACAAGGAAACACTTTTAAATTAAGACAGATTTCAGCTAACCACATTTCCATCTCAAAACCAGGGTCACTAATGTGGAACTGAATTCCAAACGAAATTAGAGAAAGTACAAAAATAAATGCACATAGCTGTTATTCAATGACCTTGGGTCAATATCCATAAAACCAATAGGCTTCTTTCTTCTCCAAGTGAATAACAAAATTTGACAATAGTATGCAAGTGAAAACTTGAAATGTGTTGGTACAAATGATTTTGCTTCTTTTGGTCAGTGACCTTGACTGAAAGTCAATCACAAACTTTGTGGAGGTACATGGTCCAGAATTAAATTTTCTTTTTTCCATCAGTGTCCAGACTGTTTACTATTTGATTCCAAAATCTACAGGCCTCTTCCTCTACCCTGTCATATACAAATTTTTGTCCAAGTCTGAGTTGCAGATCCAGTATTACAAAGCAGTTACTACTTCTATAGCTACAGTCAGTGACTTTGATCAATGACCTTTTAAACAAAAACTGATCCACAAAGTCTGATAGTTATAAATAGTGGAAGTTACTGTTGAGAAACCATTTTTTGTCTCCAAATATGACCATGACCTTAAACTTCTGTAGCCCTAAATCCATACAGTTCTCCATGTGCAACTCATCCACAAAATTTAGCAACTTGATTAGAAAGAACTGGCATTACTTTGTAAACACCAATAATTTTCTGTCATTAATAGGGCTTTCATTCCTAAAAAATGGGAAATCAATAGGTATCTTCCAAGACCAAAGTGCAAGCCATCCACAAAGTTTAGTAACTATCATTGTGTAGGAACAAAATTAGATGAACAGATTAATGGACAAAATCAGACACTGAAAAAAATCATGAACTCCGCCTAATGGTTGCAACATAAAAGGTATTTCATGTACATGTCTGTCTCAGTGGATTGAATGATTTTATAAACTTTTAAACTCCTTTTCAACCTACCTTGGATATTTTTCTGTCGCCAAACCAAAATATCCACACTTGATTTTCTTTGCAATTCGTCAGGCCCTTAATGCCAATAAGGGATTCATCTATCACCATTCCTGGCCACCAAATGTCTTTACAAAATTTTGCCCATACCAAGCTGCCACTGGCATGCACCTGCTAAATTAAACAAACTACATAAGAACCAAGAGGTTGTATCATAACCCTACCCCTCCATCTGACAATTCGCACTGAAATGTGAGAACTAAATGTATTACACATTTTTTTAAAAGTCCACAATATTTGCAAGTATCTGAAAGTATTAAACTTATGAGTTTGTTTCATATTTACCCTTTTTTAAATCCGACACCTTAGGTCTATTTTAACAATGATAAGCACTGTGTATACATTCAAAGTTGTTAACATGGAAATATTGTCATGAAATCATGTTCATCATATTCAGTTCATTTCAAAATGACCATGTATCATGGTGCTAGGGTAAAAAAATTCACTCCCCATCTTAAAACAAAATTTTCAATCAATCTAAATCTTAGTTGACCAGTGTTTCTTTTTAATGAAAGGGATCTTCTGTAAAGAAAATTGCTGACTGTTGATAGAAATGCCATATCAGAAGTTTTTCTTCCCATCAGTTTTGATTAGAGCTAAAACAATATTTGAATAATAGCACCATTTTGGTAAATATTCACATCATAAATTGGTATTAAAATATTTGTCATGCATATATGATGAGCCTTGTAAGATACTCAAACTCTAATAAGATAACTCTTATCATATGTAATATCACTTAGCAACTATATTATTTAAATAATGCAGTAGATACCGACAAAACAAACCCAAACAACATCGATGGACAAATAATGCATTGCTGCAAGAGAATACTTTGAATTGTATTCCCAAGATAGAAGAAGAATACAATGTTCAGATCATTAAATATCCACACCATGTTGAATGCGATATTTACATTAAACTGAAATTTCTTTAGCAGAATCCATTTATCTTCTTCCAGCATAGTGAATCTGATCTTTGACCTTTTCACTCCAACATCAACAGTCATCTTCCTAACAACAAGTGAAAGCTATCCACAAAGTCTGGTCCAGGTCTGTTTGCAAAACTAAGTAAAAGGGTGGAAACCATTTTTATTATTTCACTTATAGTGTCCATGATCTTTGACCTAAAAATAAATAGGCTTTTTCCTTGCTACAAGTTATCCAAAATGTTTGATCCAGGTATGTGATGCAAAAGTAGCATTGAGATAAAACAATTTTTTTCTTCCAGTAAAAGCCCTTTTGATATGTGACCTTTTGACCCAAAATTCCATATGCTTCTTCCACATCCCAAGTGCAAGCCATTCATAAAATATGGCATCTGTAGATTGTGGAGAACTAAGTCATCACGCAAAAACCATCTTTTTCAATCATGGTTCTCAATTAGACCAAGTATGGGCTATCCAGTGTTTGATAACTGCAAATAGCAGAGAACTCAAAATATTTTGCAGCATAATTTTTCTTCTTTCAGTCACAGCAAACCATTTGATGTTAAAACTGATAGGTTTCCCTTGCCCCAAGTATAAGTATTCCACTCGGTTTGGATACTGTAGACTGGAAAACTAGGCATTGTTCAGAAGCAATATTTATAACAGATGGATATACAGGCTCATAAAACATAGTATCCCTCATCGACATATAAAATCCCAATCAGACCCATTTTCACAAACATCTCAACCCTGAGTATGTGCTCCACTCAATGTCTGAACAGCCAACATTTGGAGTTACAACAAAAAATACTGTGAGCAGCCTATCATTCAAGACAACTGTCCATGAATTAAACTGTGTGATTGTTGTTGTTGTTGCTGTAGGGTTTAATACCATTTTTCAGCACAAGATAAGCTATACATGGCGGCAACTATAACTGTTGGAAGAAGAACTCTGGAAAACCCTGGGAAGAACCACCAACCCACAAGAAGCTACTGGCAGGTTTT
The DNA here is from genome assembly GCA_016746295.1 of Potamilus streckersoni. NCBI lineage: Eukaryota > Metazoa > Mollusca > Bivalvia > Unionida > Unionidae > Potamilus > Potamilus streckersoni. The sequence goes on along the minus strand of JAEAOA010000897.1, from coordinate 629,398 downwards.
CTCACATACTCACATTAGTCAAGCATGAGATTCAAACCCATGCAGAATGAGGTGAGATGGCTATGATCCAGAATGGTGAGCACTTTAGATCATTCTGGGCTCCAAAACTGTATGAACATCAATCAAACAATACAAATTAAAGCACTCCTTCTGTTTGATGTATGTAAATCCAAGTGGTCACTTTCTGCTTCATTCTATTTGTGTTAAAGAATCTGTAATCATGGCACAGCAATTGGTAACTTCACTTTTTGAAAAGGACCAATGATAAATTGATGCCAGTTCCCAGTACAAGTGCCGCAGATGAAATGAATATAATGCTCCAATTTCATAGGATTACTCATCAAATGCCTTTTCACCTCCTTTGGCACATGTTTCAAATTCAAGCATGGAGAAATCAAGAATTACTGAAAAGAAATTAAAAAGCAAGGAGTTTTCATTTCAATAGGCATGTACATATTTCAATTCCATGCAACAGCATCAACATGAAATTAGATGCACTGGGACATGAAAACCTTCACTTATATTCACTGAGTTAAGAAATAAATGCTTGAATATTGAGTTATTTCTTTGTTAAGGAGTTTAGTTTTTGTATACCACTGGTGCTTTTATTTACTCTTGCTTAAAAAAAATTAATAACCATGACTGGATTTGATGGATTTTGCCTGTTTCTACTATAGATGACCACGTCATGTGATCTAGCTATGCTGAAGATGAAGGCTTTCACCCACACCAAGTCAATAAAATTAAACATTTTATGGGGTGCATGGAAACACTTTAATTATTTACTTTATAAGTGAACTCTGAAGCAAAGATGTTAACTATTTATGGATTAAGTTGATGACTGGCAGTGACAATGTTGGAATGGGATTCAACTATAGTTTGTTCCATGCAGCACTGCAAATTTTATATATTTGTAATTCTCTACATATTCAGGTCAGCAACTTTAAATGTAGCTAAAAGTAAATAATTTGTTTTATATACTTCAATGTAAACAAATTAGGTACTTTTAGCTAAATTTAATGATACTGACGGATAATTTAGTTACATATAGGATAAATTTTATGATGCTGTGTGGAACCAACTAAAGTGTCGTGCTGTTGACCTGTGACAATGTTCATTACAAATGCAGCTCCTAGAAAGGTCAGAAACTCATTCATTTTATTTTATTACTCTGAAATATTATTTACAACATAATTTTTTCAGCTCAGTGCAAGTGATAAACCATGAATTCAGGAAAATAGCTGTTTAACATATATACCAGTAATACAATCTGGTTTTATACAGACTTTTTTCATCCTTGCTGGTACAAGATACTGAAAATAGAGCAACCCAAATGGAAACAATCGAGTAGTGATAAACAATTGCAAATGGCTGATGGATAGATGAGAGATGAATGATTAAGGCCCACTGCATAAGTTCTTCTAGTTTTTGTCCAGTACAGCTAAATTCAAAATGAATCCTCTGCATTTGCACTGGGGACATAATTTCTGCAAGTGGCAAGACATTAACTTGAAGCTTTTATCTGTCCAAATAATAAGTGACAAATGCATATCTGCCAACCCGAGTATACAAATACTGACTGCTTATGAAAAAAATAGTGATTTTCTGGAACAAATACCATCCAAAACTTTGAAGTATATGTAACTACTTACAACATCTATAACCATCAGTAAAGTAGGACAGTACCTAACTTAATTATTTAACATCAAAGATGCATGTGTTGCACTCATGCACTTTCTGAACAGTTGTTGTTGTTGTGGGGCTTAACACCATATTTCAGCACACGATAGGCTATACATGGCAGCCAGTATTAATGGTGGAGGAAGAAACTGGAAAATCCCCGGAAAGAACCACCAACCCACGAGAAGCTACTGGCAAGCTTTCTCACATATGCCAAATTCTAGACTCACGCAGACAGAGGTGAGATGACAGTGATCCATAACGGACAGTGCTTTAGACAACTCGACCACTCAGGGCCCCCCTTTTGTACAGGCACCGTTTCATTTGGCTGCCAATTTAGAAGGTGCAAGAGTGCAACACACTCAGACACAGGCCATTTAAAGAAGCCTTTAACACAACATTTTTTAAATTTTTTTAATCATTACTGATTCAAATATACTATCTTGCATTGTTGATCTGAACTCTGATTTTTCTTACTGAACTGTTTTCGTTCTAGTACACGAGTAATCCTTTACATTTTTACTATCTGAAAAACATTTGCAACAACAATACATTTATAAATGAAACAGGAAAGTTTATTTCTAAAAGAAATTTAGTAAATTGAACTTCAATCAAATTGCATCAAGGTTTTCTCTGGCATTTATATACAGTATAAGTTCAATCTGCGCTGTCAATAATGAATCAGCAAGCTGATGTGTTTAGCTTTTCATGCTGTTTTATGTCATGACACCGCCATGCCTAATAGTGAAATCAAATTATACAATTTGCAAAATGTAAAGTTTTCTCCTTTACTAGATGGTTTCACACATTTAAACAAGATGGTACAATTGTCCTGCCAATTCTGTTAACTTTTCTGAATATTACGCTTTCCTTGTCAACCTGATTAAAAGTTGAATATTATGAAAATGAGATAAGGTGATAGCGGCAACTGTTTGCGCAACCCAATATGACAGTTACATACAGGCATGGTAGCCTCGATTTTGAATGAATCGATCATATTTGAGAACTCTATTCCTATATACATATGGTACATTTCTATCAAAATGGAACTATATGCCCATTCTCAACAGAAAATTTAAAGGAAATTTATAATTTTTTTAATATTAAAAAACAGATTTTTAACAAGAAAAATGTACACCAGTATTCAGGCACAAAATATGGAACAAATACAGGAAAAATGATACTTGGCAGCAATGCAAATGATACATCAACCTTTATCTAAGCTCTGACAATATGTGCACCTTTAATTAATGAATCTGGAGTACCTTAAGGTCACTACAAATATTCTCTGTTCCCTTGTTAACACCTGTAGACTTGTATGCAGTAAGTGGGAAGGATTCTTTAGTAATGGAAGAACTTGTTGATGTGTTTCTACTCTGCATGCAGCAGGCCGATTTCTTCTCAAAATCTGAACTTGGTTTTCCAGGCTTTTTCGTGGGTTGTATATTTATAGGCTTAGCATTCCTCTTTCTGTTTGGCAGCACTTGCACTGTTGAGGATTCTTCTGTAATCAGTAGAAAAACATTACTGTATATACTCACATATAAACCAAACAATTTTGGTAAAATAAAGGCTAGGAAGAAGGCGGGGGGGGGTTTACTTATCCGCAGGCCAATGTCTAAACTAGAGGATTTTTAAAATCTTTTTGTTGACTATTGTAAAGGCTGTAAATCTTGGGACACAAAAAAAAATTTTTTTGGTGTCCTAAGCCATATGCATGTAAAACAAATCATTTTTGGTGACCCAATGCTAGTTAAACTGTTATTAATCCTTTCATCACGGCAAACCGCATATGCGGTCCAGGGAAAGTAGACCGTCAACACTATGGACCAAGTTTTCGGTCTGGGGCAGTGTTCTTTGTTAACGTTATAGTACCCGACTAAATATCTTTCGGAATACCTCTAATAACTTCCATCTGGTAATGTAGATGTTATATTTGGATTATCTCGTGCGTTTAGCTTGTATACAACTAGAAATAACGAACAATGTAGGAACTTTTAACGTGTTTTCCGAATGCTGAAATTTGTATCCAAAATGGCGGCGTTTGGAGGATTTTTTAGAGAAGAGTTTTCGGAGGATTTAAATAATTTTGACCTGATAAATTTGATTGACAATGAGGGAAGACGTATGGAGAGACAATGGAATGCACTTGTGGGTGACAGTGATGACGATGAAGATGACTTTGAAGGTTTTGAACCAGAGGAATTGTACGCTCCACATGGGGTTTTTTTTGGACGAATCCCGAAAACCAAAGAGATTTGTTTCAGTTTTCTGACAGAGTTGGGCACACCCGAGAGTTATATGGCTCCAGGAAGCTTCGGATTATTTTCAAATATTCTATTCAGATGAAGTTTTTGGAAAAATTGTCCGTTTAACGAACTTCAATGCGACGATCAAACGTGGCAGAGGCGATATAGGTCACTTAGGTGTGTGGACAGATCTCACCTTGGAGATCATTTTGGTTAATTTTATAGAATTTTATATATTATGGACATCATGAAAGAAAGACTTGTGTTGCTACTGTGATTATTCACTAGTACATCTATGGTCAATTTAACAAGTTTTGAGAACATTCTAAGTTTTCTAAAAGGTAATAAAATAATTGTATTTTACCTGTTGTTACCTGTTTGTACCTGCATTTTAACAGTTGTAATAGATATGCACATTTTATTGAATTAGTCATAAAATTTTATTTTTAACCTTGATTTTGACACCTAATCTAGCCAGATATCTTTAACATTGGCAAAGTTAATGTTGTTTCAAAGTCCATAAGTCATTTTGCTTTACAACTCCAAAGTTACTCTATGCCTACAAAGTCACTTAGTGATGAAAGGGTTAAGTACTATGATTGATTTTGTTATTATTTTGCATGTGCCTATTTTCTGATTACTCCAACATGAAATTAAATAAAGGTTAAAACATACCTCATAATTCATAAGCCAGTTGAGTTTACCTGGAAGACCAGACTGAAGTACAATGTACTGTACTTACACAGTGCAAAGCATGTATAGCATCACTTAAATCCTCATTTTTTCCCAAACATATCAGACTCAGATTTTGCTTTATTTATTATTTCAACCAAATTGCATTCTTCCAGATAACATTTCATCTAGTCCTTAATAGCTGTTTCATTTACATTATATCACGCACTCATGAGTTACTAGTTTTCATTGATATAAGTACCCATGATTTGACTCCAAGAATTTTTTTCGGGACTGGACCAAAATGCTCGACATAAGCGACATAAGCGGGTTGTCAAGATAACCGAGGTCGAGATACTCAGAACAAATGCAAACATGATTACCACTGGATAAAGTAGTGCGTATTGTAAACTACATTGAACACTTTTTTGACAGGCAAAGCGTCCGCAAGCAAGAACTGCTACAGTTACTGGACCACTTAAATTTTGCTACCCGTGTTATCTTGCTAGGACGTGTGTTTGTCTCATACCTGATACGACTATCTACCAGTCAGGGAGCTTGACCATTACATACACTTGGATACAAATTGCAAAGATGAACTATACATGTGGCATGAATTCTTGACTAAATGGAATGGGGTCTCCATGTTTCTTGACAATCAGTCCACATCATCAGATGATCTTGAGTTATACAGAGATGTGTCTCCACAGTAGGATATGGGGGTACTACAAAACTAGCTGGTTTGCAGCTGCATGGTCTGACGATCTTAAAATGCTTTTTTCTGTGGAGAATGATTTCTCTATTGCATTCTGGGAGTTGTATCCTATCGTCGTGGCTGCTATTATTTTGGGGACTGAATGGGCAGGCAAACGCATAATATGTATATGTGATAATATGGCCACAGTGAATATACTTCAAAATGGGAGATCGAAATGTATGCATATAATGAAATTGATGCATAAACTTACATGGTGTGCAGCTTCTTCTAACTTTTATTTTTCTGCCAAACACATTCCTGTAATTGTTAATAATAAAGCTGATGCCTTGTCTCGACTTTAATTTCAGAAATTTCACACACTGGCTCCAGAGGCAGATCTACAACCCTGCAAATGCCCAACACCCTCAGAAGTCTTGTGGACCTGGATAAAGAGGTAGATATTTTATGGAACCAGACTTTAAGCCCTGCCACACAGATTGCTTATAACACTGCATTCAATGAATTTAGGACCTTCATGCTGATGTGCGGCTTTTCCTCGAACATGCAAGTTCTGCCATATACATGTATTACGGAAGACACTTTGATCTACTTTGTGACACACTGCGCAAGAGTCCTCAACTTGAAGCATTCTACTATAAAATTGTACTTATGTGGCATTAGATTCAAGTACATGCAGGCCGGTATACAATCTCCGTTCACAGACAGAAACAATCTGCCTTGTCTTGCCACCATCCTCCAGGCCATCAAAAAAACCCCCCATGGTTCATCTGCAAAACTGTGCCAGCCTATTACATACAATATCCTGACAAGTATTTGTACAACTCTGTGAGGAGGAGTATTCAACACGCACACAGATTTGCTATTGTTAACCGCCTGTGTAGTTGCTTTTTTCGGATTTTTGAGATGTGGGGAATTCACTGTTCGGGATTACTTCATCAAAAAGTGACCCTTTCCGTAAGGGAGTGACTGTTCCGTTGCATGCCACAGGTCGTGCTATATGTCCATACTCTGCTATGAAGACTTTCATGCAATTCAGGAGACTTTCATTACCCCAGTCATATGACCCACTATTCATTACGGTTACAAGTCAAGCTTTATCAAGAGTTGTGTTTCTTAATAACATGTGATGTGTCTACTACAAGATGGGAATAGACACTTCCAGGTACAGTGGCCATTCATTTCGTATAGGGAAAGCTACTTCAGCAGCGGAAGCCCCTCTGGAAGACCATATAATCAAAGTTCTAGGCCGGTGGTCTTCTGATTGCTACACAAGATACATTCGCACACCTCACAGTACTATTGAGGCAGCTCAGAGGGCCATGGCCATGGATGCAGATAGCAGTACACAGCGACCATGATCATCCTACATTCAACATACAAGGACAATCCTGCCATCCAGTGTGCATTTTTCTTGTTCCGGTTCTACATATTCTGTTCTATGGGAAGCAAGTGTTGTGCTTCCAGTTTCAATAGCCATTCATAGAGGTCTATATTCATTACATGTGCATGATACCAGCATTCATTGGGTGGCTGTTGTGCTAAATATTCATTATGTGTGGAGTTTTGCACGCGTGTGATACCAGCGTGCTTAATGTGGCAGTTGTGCATTTATTGTTTTCATTGCCATATGTGCTTGTGGTTTAATTCATGGAGGTGTTTGTGCATTCTCATGGTATTCTTCTACTCATTTCATGGATGTGATCTTCTAGATTCTCATCAAAGTTGCAGGTGGTACAGTTATACAGGGAGCTACTCCCAGACATTCGCTCCAGACTTGAAATTTTCATATATCATTGACCTGTCGCTTTTCATGTGGCATTGTAGTGATAACATGAGGTTCCTTGCCATTCTTGATTTATTCCTACATTTATACTTTCTTTACATTATTGTAGATATGTTGCTGTTATATCTAGAGATATTTAACTTCATTGAACACTGGTGGCTTTCCCAACTTAATACATTCTTGGGGGGACAACATCTGCCGTGCATATGTTCTCTTTGGGCATTCACTTCATTCAAATTCAGTTTATTTACCCAAGAATATAATGTCAGCAATATATGGCTTATTCAAACTAAACCCTTTGAGTGAACTCCACACAGCACATGGGAAAACTAAAGTTTTGTGCAACTGCCATTCAACGATGTTAAAATGAAGGGGTCAATTTAGTCACTGCCTTGAAAACTACTCTTTCATTCATACCTATATCACAGGTACTACATTATTTTTCCTGGATACAAATAAGAATATTTGTGATGTGTCGAATTTCGAAAATTCTTAGAAGCTTTGGTTAAAGGAATTGTATCAAAGTCAACTTAATTAAAGTAGAAAGAGCTAGAGATAGATGATTATTTTCATTTCATCTCTGAACGTCAAAAGGGAATTCGTTCTAGCCGACGTAACATGACCGAGTCAGATGCTATGGTACAAGAGAATGACATAAGACCTTTCCCCAAAATCGGCAGGGTTAAAGGCAGCAGCAGGCTATAGATGATAGTTCAAAGTAATGATTAATTACGGCATGATTACTTGTTTAGTTTTCTTGTCAATCCAAAAATTCTACGACAGGTTTAGGAAACAGTCTATTCCGATTGGTTAATATGTATTTATGGGCGTAACTCTGTAAGAAATTAAAGGTTTTACTTTAGGGAAATTCAGCAATCTTTAATCTTTCGCAAGGGAAGTTAAATGATTCCGGGATCATGTGAGACGTTATCTTGTGATTTGGCAGAAAAACGAGAGTTTGTCTCAGCAAGTAGGCAAACTCTACATTTTGAATTCGTAAAAAGTACGTCTTCATTATTGAGTAAGGGGCCAGATAGTTGTCTCAGTTAGGAGACAGACTATACGTGAGATTCGTGGAAATGAATAAAGAAACGGCAAAAGGTACGCAATCTTAGTTTCCCGATTTTAATATGTTATTTCATTTGTTGATCTATTTTGCAAATGTATTCTTGATACGATATATGTATGATTTCATTTTGCAGGATTTTAGTGAAATGCTAGTCATGGCATTTTATTCTTTGATTTCCTAATTATCAATTCATTTGGAGAATTGGCAAGAGTGAATGTAATTAAAATTTCATTAGATTAGTTGAAAAGATTGCATGTAATTGAATCTTTAATACATAGGAGTGATTATGAATTTTCATGAATGATTTAAGGAATGATGGGTAATATTTCATAGTTTTATGGATTAACTCTGTCTAGAATGAGTATGACCTAACATTACATGTATACCATATGCTAGTTTGTAATATTTAATTGGTCGAGTAAACTATTTTAGAATAGTTAGATCTGGAGGTCTAAGCCATATGTAACAGAGTAAGAAGTCGAGAGGGGTTACATACGGGTTCATACGGCTGAGTTGAATTTAATTGACCATCCCTAGCGTGACCCGAATTAAGGTCAGGACAAGCATCGACCGTTTATGTAAACATAACAGTTAGCTAACAGAAGTTACTTCGGCAAAATTTATGCCTTTTGTTCTGAGCTGAATTAATGTAAAAATACAGATATACCTGAGAATGTGACCTATTGTCTATTGCGAGAAATTTTATTTATTGAAGGAAACAGCTTTCCTGGATTCACATGAGAAATCCCTGAACAATCATAGGACCAGAACAAATTATACGCAGAAATCTAAGTCCAGAGACGATTGTTAAGTCAGAGTTCGTCAGACAAGAGTCCAAGACGAAAAAGCTAGACAAAGATCGACAGAGCAGGGGCGAACGGAAGTCTTGATGTCTGCATAAATTAGGTGATGAAGTCTCTCATCATTACACTCAAAGGTCACATCTCATTGGCAATGAGGATAGCAATTTAACGTTGAAAGTAATTTTACATTTAAAGAAATTTGCAGTCTTTTTTATTTGAGTACATGTTAGTACCATTTTTCCTTCTTTTGTAACTAAGTCAATGATTTCTTTTCATTTTAAATTCTGTTGATAAACTGATTAAATTTTATATTTGTTCATTGAAAGGGGGCTCGTCGTGTTTATTTCTTCAATATACTTGTTCAGTGATCTGCATTCTTCTTTCTATCTATCCACACTGGGTAAATTACACCGCGGAGGTCATTCCCTAGCAATGAACCGTAGTGACAGAGGTTGGTGTGTTTTGCATGCCACCAATTTGTCACAATATTCCAATAACATTCATTTTTAATATTTCTTGGCATTCATCTCTACGGATTGCCTTTTAAATATCAATTGTCTTATCAATACCAATCAAAACACTTGTCAAGACATGTTTCAGGAACACTGTCTCAACCTGTAATGTCTGTGCTTAAAATGTGAGTTCTTAATTATCAATGAATGTTTTTCTTTAAATTATTCATTACATATTTTCCTGTCTAAAAATATGTAACCCTTAATGCATTTCAGCCATATCAAAATGAAGATGTCAATTTTTGGCACAATGAAAAATGATCTTATTTTCATATCTATTGCAGATCAAATCATGCAATAAATTTATAGTCAATCGACTGGAGTCTAGTTTGAACTTTGTGGCAAATGCAGAAGTCAAAAATTCAGTTTTTCAAAACTTATTTGATAGTGGCATTATAAAACAAGTTTAAGTAAAGAAATGTTAAAAAGAAGTGCAAATTTTTAAAATGGTATGGAAAGTCTGCAAAGCTATATCTTTGTGAAATCTGAACAGGTCAAAATTAATGGTAAGATGTAATACCAGAACTGACCATTTCTTCAAAGTGGTGCCTGTGGTTTTCTATCAAGCCAAGGTATGATTTTACCTCAAATAGTTATTTCTTCAGCATAATGGAAATAATAGTGGTGGGATATTTGTCTGTAAATCAAAGCAAGAATATTCTTTTCAAGCAATTTGTGAAGGTACAAGTTCTACAGGATCTCCCCCCCCAACAAAAATTTAATGGTTGATCCCTAAATATTATATATATCTTTGCTGAATAATCAGTTTAAAATATTTTTAATTGTCTACCAATGCTTAATACTTCTGTTAGTGCCTATAATCTATGAGATGATAATGGGCTAACATAACAGTCACTTCAAACTTTAACAGTGGCCATGTGGTTTAAAGCACTCACCATTACATATCACTGCCATCTCACCTCTCTCTATTGGGGTTTTGAGTCTTGGGATCAGCCAATGTGGATACATGAGAAAGCTTGCAAGTAGCTTCTCACTAGTGTTTTTTTCCGGGGATTTCTCGGGTACTTCTTCCATCATTTATACTGGCTGCCATGTATATTCTATCTTGTGCTGAAAAATGGCATTAAACCCTATAACAACAACATCAGACTTTAATACTACCATATGCCACATTTTCTTAGAACATAAAATTTAACAAGTACCCAATATTTGCAAATGGAATTCAATCAATCTTCTCAGGGTGACATTTCCAACATCTATTCTAGGCCTTTTAGTTCAATGAGGCCAGCTCCAGTTGCTTAAATGAATGTTTAGTTATAATTAAGGAAATGACCATTTTAGGAGGTGGGGGTGGACTACCAGATATGAAGTTGAATGAGCAATAAATCTGTAGTGTTTTTTTTGCAATCCTCCAAGCAGCTTAGGAAAAACAGATGGATAATAATCAGCAGACGACAGGCCATCACATAGGCTCTTTTAATATATAACCAGTAGAGTTACAAAATGAAGTATTTTTGTTACTAACTGTAAACATGCCATCTTTCTCAACACAAGAACACACATTCTGTTACCAATATTGGTTTACAAAATATGGATCAAACAGTGAATTAGTGACAGGTATAAAGCAGATAGGGCCATTAGCATTTTGGCACCCTTACAAGTCTGATTTTGGCACTCTCAAAACCTTTAGCCCAATGGCCCCACAACACAGGGTTTAAAGTCATAGAACCAAAAAGTATGTAATATGAAACAAGCATGGAAAATGGCCATGGTAGGCTATGGAATTAGCTCTAGTTTAACACTTTGCCCATATTATTCATCCCACTGAATCTGGCCTAGGATCCAAGGAGACCCCACAAGCAGATGGTTACCAGAGGCAAAATAATTACAATATTTTGTGAATTTCTAACTAAAACACTATTATTATTACTCATGCTGGAGTGATATGATGGTCAGACATCACTCAATGTTTGGAATTGCTTGCAATGATCCCATAATTTCAGTCCTGTTTCTAAATAATGTTTTAATTTAGATGCATACTATGCAGTCTGAAATAAAGAATTCTTATCTTGTCTTATCTTATCTATGTCCATTAAAACAAGTATTTTCTCAAACCATAAAATGAAAATGAGTTAGGATTTTTTCTGTGGTCTCCTACATATCTATTGAAAATATTGCTTTTGCCTTCACATGAACAATATTTTACTTGTTGTCAATAAAGAGGAGCACCTAGGTTACTAAATTTGTATAAGGTGTTTGTCGTTACAGATCATGAACATCTTACCTCAGCCTCCAAATTAATTCAAGTCTCAGGCTCTGCCAACATGGCTATGTGAGAAAGCTTTCCAGTAGCTTCCCTTTTAGTCAGTGGTTTCTCTCAGGGTTTTCCCAGGTTCTTCCTCTACCAGTTGTACTGGCCACCATGTACAGCCTATCATGTGCTGAGAATGGTGTTAAACCCATAACAAATAACCAACCTGTAAAAGTTTTAAAATGTTTTTAATTACTCACGGCCATTTCTTTTCGTCTTATCCTGGTTGCTGGTTCTAGTCTTGGTACTTTTCTCACCATCTTCTTGTGAATCTACACTGACTTGCATTATCTGAAACAGCACAGTTTCTTGCGGCTTAGGCCTGAGAGCATGTCCAGAAAAGTGGTTGTATCGAGCATTTTCATTTTCAGAAAAAGTTGTTTCCTTCATCTTTTTACCTTCACATTGGACACTGTTGGTCTTCTTCACAACCCTCTTCATGTTCTTTCCTTTTTCTTGCCTTAAAAATTTATAATAATTCTGAGAGATCTATTCGCCTGTAACTGTTAAAACCTTTATATGTTACTATTTGATAAAACAAAAAGAAAAAGACAAACTAATGCTCAACAGAGTTCTGCTGTTTATGTGTACACTGTATGTTCAAAACCCTAAAGTATCAGATATTATCTTTAGACTCTCCTTGTATATGTCTGCTTACTTCCTATTCATCCGTATGTGCAGTGAATCTTCATATAAGATCACATATTAGGAATTTGGCATTTTAAGAACCCCCATTCTAAAAGGCTTTGCAACCTAGCTTTAAACATATATTTAAGACTCTATTAAGATGCTACCTACCTTAAAAACATCTTTGCCTTCCCTAAGGAGAGACTAGTTAACAAGGTAATGTGCAGTATAACAGGTGTTCATATTAATATAAGTATGCATGACATTTACAGTGATAATCCTGCAAAAGAATAATAAAAGTTGAAAATTTTAAAAAAATGAGAAAAAAATGCTAATGGGAAAGAGCAACTGATATAAAACAAATGGAACAAATTTGTACTAACCAAAGAAGTGATATGTGGATGTGTTTCCTGCCCCTAAAACAGAAATAAACTAAAAAAAAAACTTTTTTCTCCTTCAATCCACTTCCCAACTGCTTTTACTATATTTCAGGATTTGTAATGTATCTTCACAACAGTCATTTCTTCCATAAGAAATTCACTTGGCAATACGTAAAAACAAGAGGATGGTTCAAAGCAGGCTTGCGCTACTTCTGTGGGACGGATAAGTAATTTTAAAGCCTATGATGCAAATAAGTTAATAAAACAAGGTCACAGTCTGGATCAGGCCTATGAACCAATGGCTACACACGCCTTGTTAAAGCTTCAGTCAATAAAGGCTTGCAAAAGTCTTTTTTTACAAATGGAGGTGAGCTGATCAGCAAGTGTGGACTTGTCATCAAGCATGAAGTTATCAAGCATGGTTTCATCAACAAGCACGGACTCATCAGAAAACAAGAAGTTATCAAGCTTGAGCTTATGAAACAAGGACTTACCATCAAGCATCGTCTTCAGGAAAAGGCTTATAAGTAAAGTTATCATCCTGCAAGGCTTTGTCTTCAAGCAATGCCTTATCATTAGGCATGGGTTTATCATTAGGCATAAGATTATCATTAATATGGGCTGCTGCCATTTTTGCACATATTCAATAATAATAATGACCTCTTATTTAGGGAAGTCTCTCATTCAATTTAGAGAGGCATCTAATTCAATTAGAGACTTCTACTATTTAGAAACCTCCATATATCAATTATAGATCTAACTCTAGACACCTCAATATTATGTTACATTTGTAGACCTCTATAATTGAACTGCAGACTTCTCTAACAGAATTAGAGTTATATAATAGAATTAGCTAAGTCTGTAATAGAATTAGATAAGTCTATAATAGAATTAGAGAAGCCTATAATAGAATTAGAAAAGTATGTAATAAAATTAGAGAAATCTGTAATATAAATTCTGCATATAGCTTCATGTTAAGGTCTCATTTCAACACTAATAATTTCTCCAATGTCTTTGGAAACCTGGAAACAATATTTAAGAGACATTTTCAAATTAATGAGGTATGTAATTAAATTAGAGAGAACTATAATTAATTTACAGACTTCTACAATTCATTTGCTGATTTCTGAACAATGCCAAACTAGAAGGGTCTCTAATTCTATTCTAATTCTATTAGAGACATCTGCAACTGTGCTATAATTCCATTACAAAGGTCTACAATTTAGTTAGAGGTCAATAATTAATAAAGACTCTAAATGAATTTGAGACCTCTACAATTGGTATAGATATAGATCTTTAATTTTGGAGGTCACTAATCCTATTAAAGACCTCTCTAAATAAATACCGAGGTCTGTATTTAATAAGAGTCAAAACGGCCGCCCATACTTCAAGCAAATGCTTTTCAACATGCACGGGATTATCATGAACCATGTGATTATCATAAAGCAAGACATTTTATCAGGCTAGAGCTTAACATAAAGCATAGGATTATCATCAGTTGTATCTTTTAAGTTATTGCACTGAAAATTCGTGCATTACAATCTGTTCGTGCACATCGATTTTTTTCGTCTATTATATGGAGGACGCCTTGTGGATACTTTTTAGGAATCTGTAACCCCTTCGATCCCCATATAAAAAGCACGCATAACTATGCTGCCTGCATTAAACTTGAACAGATACATGATACTTTCAACAGCCCTCGGCCGTACACATGGCCTCCTTAATACTAAATTTGGCGCCAAAATTAGAGAACCATGCCCATGAGTTTCGATGACCATACACAATGTCAGCTCGGTGCAGCAAATACAATGCTCTAGTAAATATTTAATTTATATATTGTGCAATTAATGCAATGTAGACATTTAATCAATCCATTCTTTTACAATGTGAAAGTTAGTTTACATTCTGACTTCTTTTCCTTCTTTAAGATTGCCAAGGAATGTCAAATTTCATCAGCAATGGTATGAAACTCCGCCAGCGTCTTGTCGTCACGTGATTGCGGCTGTTGCTAAAATTTGTAGTGGACACAGGGAGCAGCGGTACAAAAAAATGTTCTCAGAAAAGCTATTGCTGCTATTAAACACCGATGAGAGACTACAATATCAACTTCGTAATATATTTTGTGCAACATATTGGGAAGTTTATGCGACGCTGAGACAGTAATTAAGCAAATATTTGAAGCTTCAGCTTTCAAATTACGCCCTGAAAAGATCTAATAACTCAATCAAAGCGTCCAAGAACTTCTTAGTATTGTACTTCGAAAATTGTTGTGAAATTGGGGTCAAGCACCTAATAACTCTACATAGAAATACTAAGAAACACCAACATTAATAATATTTAACAGTACATGTATATTGGCTCCATTGTAGACTTTAGATTACCAACGTTTTAGATATACGAGAGAGAGAGAGAGAGAGAGAGAGAGAGAGAGAGAGAGAGAGAGAGAGAGAGAGAGAGAGAGAGAGAGAGAGAGACTCCGTCATGTAAAATCTGCGATGTAGACAATTGCATAGCAGTTCATTTTTATGCTCTCAGAACAGCAACCGGTCAGTTGTCGTTTATTTTAATTACATTGGGGAGGATAATAAAAAAAATAACAAAGCAAGAAATTCCGTTGTGAATCTGCAAATTGAAAGTATAACTTTCCCAAAATCAGTTTGCATGGTTGACCAAATACGGACATAATGGGCATTATTCGATTGGACAGTTCTGATTATGACAAGTGTAAAACATACACCTAGCAGGAAAAGGGAGCAAACCAAGAGTCAGGGCAAATTTAAAATTCCAGCTTTGTTTCAATAATTAAAATAAAATTTGGCCACCACCATTTGCCATCTAGAAGGTGTGATATATTAATGTAGCTTTACCAATTTTTTTAATCAGATCGCTACGATGACTGCAGTGTGGCAGTTTATAGTGGTGTCTAGCACTAGGACATCATGACACAGGTATGTAGCATTAATATCCCACCCAGTCACATTATCCTGACACCATGCCGACCAGTCCTAACACCAACCCCTGAATGCTATGCGAGGCAGCTGTTAGTACCATTTTTATGTCTTTGGTATGACTCTGTCGGGGATCGAACCCACGAAATCCCGCATCCAAGGCGGACGCTCTAACCACTAGGCACCGGAGCGGTCTAACCATCTAGACGGTAAATCTGGTTTCCACCTGCCATTTTGGTGAAATCTTGGCTGACCGACAACGCGATAACAAAAAAATTGTCGACTAAAAATAAGTGGGGCTCACAAAAGCATGCCGTTAGCAGCGTGGTGTTGACATTTGGGTTATAATGAGGTATATTAGTGGACAAAAAAAATGTCCCAGAACGGAACGCATAGAACAGTGACGTTTTAACGCTTCTTATACCTGAGCATGCGCAATATTTAGTAACAACAACAATGGCGTCTTCCAAAAAGGTACGAATGTTTATCGTTCTTTTATCAAATTCTATACATGTTTACACTATTACATAGTTCATTTAGCAGTTAAAAATGTGCTTACATCGCTGAAATTGCTTTAAAATTCAACTAATATTAGGTATAAGTACGATTGATATATCTGCTCATTAGTAAATTAGTCGCTGCTTATTGAAATTACATTATTAATATTTTGACAACTTTGTATTTACGTACAATTACTATTCAGCGTGTTTCTTAAGAAAAATATGCACGTATGCAATGTACTTTCGTTTTATGGACGCGAGTTTTCTTCATAAAACAGGCCCTGGTGGATGATATATCTATGTTAAGATGAACTTTAAAAAAAAAAAAAAATTCATAGATCGTGAAAGGTAATCCTGTTTTGTTTACAAAATTTGAAGTCAAGTAAATGTTATGAAATCTGCATTTGTTCTTTTTGACAAAATTTGTATTAATAGAACAGCCCCATTTTCATAAAATAAATTCATCTGTTCTGCAAACAAAATCCTATATCTGTTCTGTTGACAAAATTTTTCATCATAGAACAGGCTTTGCTTAGTGAACTGTATATATGTTTGATAGGCAAAATTTGTCTTTATAGATCAGCGTGGTTCCAAGAGTTGTCAATCTGCTTTATAGACATAGTTTGTCTGCATAGAACAGTACCGGCTTTGTGAATTGTGCATCTGTTCTTTTGACAAAATTTGTCTTTATTGAACAGTCTTGAATTATGCAAGTATCAGTTTTATGGACAATAAAGTCTGTTACTGATTGTTGATACCTATTTAAAGTAAGTGATAACCTCTAAATGTTTTTCCCAAATCATGATGTCTTTCAAATGCCATATTGCATCAGTATTTAGCAATTTCCTACTACTTACTTACCTGCATAAGTTTCACCTAATTGGATATCTTGGAAATTGTGTTTACCAAAAAACAATTATATCAGTCTGTTTGGCAGTTTAAAATCATGTGGCACATTTTTATTTGGTATGTAAATATTTAAATTAAGATTATCTTAATTGTAGAAGAGAATCAGAGCATCAGACTTAATGAAAAAAATGTTGTTGTGTCAGTGAGGAAAAGTACGACTTCAGCAAAATTGTTGATCTAAATGGAGGCAGTGGTAGAGATGCAACAAAGAAAGGTAGACCACAAGTTGTTGCATTATGCATACCATCAAAGACAGAAGTGATACCTGTTGCATCAACACTACCAGATGCAGTAACATGTGAAACTGAGGTAAGATAAAGTTATTTGTGTTTAGTTTTAAGGGCAGAAAGCCAGTTGCTTGTGTGCACAATATTAGAATCTTACATGGTGAATTTAACTTCATTACAGGTCATCTATTTTCAATCCTTTTGGTTCATATTTAAGCCAATAATATTTAGTCCAAAACATATTTGAATCTCTCATTGCTTTAGGGTTGTAAAAATACATTTAACTCATATCAGTTTAAAATCCATTTTAATACTGTCTGCTGCTGTAGGTTTTCTTTTAAAAATTTCAATGCACATATAAAATTGACCCATGCCCATATGTGTTTACACTGTGTGCAAAAAACATGTTAGTCCAAGTTTCCTATGACCTTTGACACCCCATTTTTGATATTTGGTTTTTTATGTTGGGTATGGTATGGTATGGTATTTTTATGTATGGTATGGTCAGAGTCCATTCCCTATTAAAAAGTTGAATTCACCAACACTATTTGACTTGTGATGTTTGTGCATATCAGCCACAAGATTTGGTTAGCCATGTGACTAGCAATGCAAATGGTGCGAGACGAGGTCAGAATTCATCAGCACTAGTTTTGTCTTATCTGACAATGGAACAAAAACAAAATCGGTGTTTTGCTTGTAATTTCTGAGAAGATAAATGATTTCCTTATTGATTTAATGTAAGTATGGGTCCATATGTGTTTGCACTGTGTGCAAGAAACATGTTAGTCGAAGTTTCCTCGGACCCTTGACACCCCATTTTTGATATTTGGTTTTTTATGTTGAGGTATAGGGTCAGAGTCCATTCCCTATCAAAAAGTTGGAATTCACCGACACGTTTATGCATATCGGCTGCGAGATTTGCTAATCATGTGACTAGCAATGCAAATGGTACGAGACGAGATCAAAATACATCAACAATGTAGTTTTGTCTCTGACAACAGATCAAAAACAAAATCGGTATTATGCTTGTAATTTCTGAGAAAATAATGATTTCCCTATTGATTTAATGTAAGTATGGGTCAATGTAAGGTCATTTAAGTTTGCTAGGCCTGATAGTAGGCAAGAACCGTATGATAGCACCAAATGGTGTTGGCGAATTCCAACTTTTTGATAAGGAGTGGACACCTCAGCATAAAAAAAACTAATATCAAAAATGGGGTGTCATGGGTCAGAGGGAACTCGGAATAGACACTTGTCAGCGTTAAATGTTTCTTTGCAGAATCTCTTCAAGATGTAAATGGTTACTGTTATATCAATAACCCTTTATCTCATAGTGTGAGGCGTTTTAGCCCTTCGATACACATACAGCAAAGTTCCCCAAGAGCAGTGTGCTATAAATAGAATACCTGTTACATAGATATTCAAGTCCATACACATAGGTTTGCCTGTTAACAGTTAAGCAGTGTAGTATGTTTTGATTTTAACAGCAATTTTACATATTTGGTACACATATTATGTATGACAAAGGTTTAAGAGTAAAATCCCTTTGTTATACAGTCCTACCCACTTATGTCGACAAGCCGCCTATCTCAACAAAAAAGCAAAGTCCCGGTCCCTTGGTCAACTATTACTACCAAAATTTCATGCTTATTTCGACATTAAGATAAAAAAATGTTTATGTCGACAGAATCCCTTGGTCCCAGCTTGAACAAATCCTTTGTTGTCTTATCATTTATGTTGACAAGCTACCAGTTCTTTGTTCAATAATTAGTTGATCTTGCCACCAGACTTTAATTTTACCACCTTATCATTTATGTCGGCATTGGCCAGTTTTGACATGTATTGTTTATTCAACAATTAGTTGATTTTGCTGACAGGCTTTAATGTCACGGTCAGATAAAAAAACCAACAGGCTTTTGTTTGGTCCTATAAAGTTAACCTCTTGTGGTGACTTAAATAAAAGCAATCAAATCTGATTCTTGCATTTTCCCAAGTAATTGGTGATTAAAACAGGTTTATTGTGCTGTGGAAGTTTCCTTTTTAACTTTATTTTTATTTATGATTGCTACCAACGGCAGTGTAAACGCAGATTCATTTTATAGTCTATGGAAACTAAATATCTGGCTGTTAAAGTAAGTGGTGGGTGGGGCATCTCGCAAAGATGTCTGAAAAATTTTAAATGTATTGAGCTGACTTTGTTACAATATTGTGTTGTAAGAACCATTTTCTTTTAATACCTCATTAGTACGTGTCAATGAATACAATAGTATGCCTTCATTAATCATACCAGCCGCATATCTCTTGTTTGATTTTATGTACTTTTCACATGACTTCTGTAACTAAATGCATGTACTGTTTAAATCAACTTGTTGACATGTTTTCATTTTTCTGTGAACAGCCCCATTCCCTTAGTAGCCTAAGTAAGATGGAAACAGACTAACCAAAATCTAGGCCAATTTAAGTACATGTACCTGAAGTATGTAAATATTTGATACCGACATTGAATATCATAATGACTTTGCATATCAGGATGCGACCGATTCAATATTTTATTGTGGATATTATTACACAAAAGGTAACCAAAATGTAATTTGTCAATATATAAGTGTCTTTTACTGGTTTTGTCTTCATATACAGTGGCAGAGTGGTCTAATGCGCTCATGATGATTACGGATCATTGTCATCTAGCCTCAGTGCAAGTTTAACCACATGAGTCTTTAGTTTTATCAATAAAGCACAAAATTTCTGACGTGTAAGCACCTTAACGGTATTAGAATAATATAATATCATAATAGCGTGAAGGGGATTTCATGTCAGAAAATTTGTCATGCTTTATTGATAAAACTGCAATCTTCTGTGGTTTAACTTGTATCTTTTTTCCGACACCCCCTCAAAGATTTATGTCGACATAAGCAGGTAGCACTCTAGCTGTATATTTATTTTTAACGAAATTTTTTTTTATATACCTTAAAATCTTGAGAGAACTCATTCACCACTATGTAATTGAAGCCGCATGACCAACCTTAGCTGTGATTTCTCATTATTGAAATTTACAAGTTCTTGGTCTGCATCTATGTCACTAAATCATCTGAATTTAATAATTTATAAAAAAAAAATAATTGCTGCATACATCAATATCAGTCTTTATCTAAATTATTGAAGCTTTTGTAATTGTGATTCAAACCATGAAAAGTTGAGTAAGTATTTGATCAAAATCTTTGACCTCCATTTTGGAGCATGGAGAACAGGACTCAGTTACTGTAAGTAGCAGATTTGATCTATTGCATAAACAGCTACCACATGATCTGACATAATGGTCATTCTCACCAGTGAATGTAGATTTTAATAGTGGGTTTTCCCTGAAGAAGGTGCTACGAAAAACCCGTTTAAATGGCAGATGCTTATGGTCTAAAGATGCTACATGCTGATGGTGTAGAGGCATCAAAAGGCACTGTATGCGAATTAGGTGGAGTAGTCGATATGTGAATCGTATAGAGACGTCAAAAGGCAGTTATATGAAGTAAAGGGTTAAATGACTTGTATTACTTTTTATTACCCAATTTTTTCTTTGCTTTATTTCCTTCTATCTTATTTTCTATGTTGAATGTCTATTGCAGACAATGGTAGAGGATTCCATGACAGAGGTTACTTACATCAGATGAAACATATAGTAATCTTTTAAAGGAGTCTGATGGTCTTTTCATGATTGACAAGACCTACCAAACATTTATGTTGCAGGATTTTGACAAAGATAGGGGGGCCCATAAGGTAAATTTTTCTCTAAATTTTAAAAGTCTTTATAGATTTATTTAAACTAGCACATACACCAAGTTCCTGATTCAAGAGTCTCTACGTTAGGGTCAGAGTTTGATTCTGATGGACATCTTGCTAAAAGAATGTATAAATTGGAATCATCATAGTTTTGCTGGTAAGAGATATGCTACTTGAAACTAGTGATACTTTGTCAATTATACATGTATTTAAAACATATAATACTGTAAATATGTTTTGTCACATATTGTGTCCTTTGTATATTATAGTTCTATATTTATGTGAACATTGTTCACTACTAAATTATTATTTATGTTCACTACTAAATTATTATTTATGTACAGGCATCATACCTGCATGCTGCAGCAAATTTTCCTTGTTTACATTCAGCATGCACAATGTGCATACCACTAGACCTTTTTCTCAGGACCCTACTATATCTGTTGTAAGGAAACATTTGATGCCATGTCTTTCTTGTAGAGTTCTACTAACTGCTCACTGCTTTGATCTTAGTATAAAAGTTAAGACACATGACACCAAGAAATCATGATCATGATTTGTTACAATATGATTTTTGTTTGTTATTCCATTCATTATAATGAGTATTCATTTTTATAAGTTTATACTGTTATCAATGATCTTCTGTTTGTTTGTTTTTTTTTAATAGACAGGGAAGTTTCTTTTTACAACAAGAAGGGGAATAGCTTTCAATGAAGATATGCATTGGATTTATAAATGCACCTGCGATGTCACTAGATCAGAATTGATAGAATGCTGTGGAGATAGGATGCATGTACCATACAGTGGTAAAAAACTAATGATTTCTCTGCAATATCAATCAATTTATCCACTTTAAAGATGCATATTACAGTTCTGACAATGTCACAAGAAAGTGAGATATAGCAATAACTTTGCCAATTACATGGTCCCTTTTATTTCCTTTGTTTTCAGTTTCTGTCTAAACAGTTTCTTGAGTTATGCATGCAGTTTCATGTAATTTTACCAAAATAACACATCACAATGGGAAACAGTGTTCTACACCAAAGTCAAGTCCACTGTGTCACTAGGAACTGTAGTTTTGCAATCAAAATGCTATTGGCTTATGTCACTTTTGTTCAGCTTTGGAGAAACCTGATATGTGTCAATGGTTTGTGCATTACTGATGTCGGTGTTCATGACATGGAACAGTGAAGTACCACTATAGTTATTTAATTGGTGTTTCTGCATTTGTCTTTTCTTATTGGTACAAGTTTTATCTCGTACATAATGACTCATACTTGGCAAAGTTGTTGGTTTTGTACAAGGTACATTTTATTCTCTTGCTATTGATCAAAAATGTTTCATTTATCCAACACTGTTGTTTCTGAATTATAAATATTTCATCTAATATTGCATTTACCATTTTATGTGATTACAAACAGGTTTTGTTCTATTATTATTGCCCACTTCAGTGATCATTATTACTCAGCAGCTCAGTGGTTTGGATTATTCTAGCAAATTATGTCCACTTATTATTGTAATGACACATTTTTTATTTCAGATTTTATGAGGAGAATGCCTGGATGCATCCACATTAACACATTGACAAATATTTTAGACCACTTTGATGCATTAAACCAGATTTTTCCAACTCTTTCAAGAGGTAAATAAATTTTATTCCAAGTGCCAACCAGTATTGCAAATTACTATGAAACCTGAGTTGTAAGGGTCAAAAGAGAATAATATTGGCATTAATAACTGATATAACTTATGGTAGTCTGATTTCTGTAAGAATTTGAAAGTTTTAAATTTGTTTTCTGTCAGTGATGATATACATTAACATTACATCAACAAAACTCATGACATTTGCCAATTCAAATATGTAACTCATGATTTTAAGTAAATAGCCAAAATTTAAAGCTTACAAAATTGACAATTATATGATAATCACCAGCATTGTGAATTTGTGTTAAATGATTCATTATTTAGCATAATGTTATTGTTTTACTTACATATTCAGTAAATGTTTTTTATATGTTAACCCATTATCTTGACTATTTGCTTATTTACTTTTGAATTTTCACTTATAA
This sequence comes from Potamilus streckersoni, assembly GCA_016746295.1. NCBI lineage: Eukaryota > Metazoa > Mollusca > Bivalvia > Unionida > Unionidae > Potamilus > Potamilus streckersoni. The sequence goes on along the minus strand of JAEAOA010000897.1, from coordinate 606,209 downwards.
ATTCTTCACTGTAATATTTTCAGTTTTATGAATATTAAATTTCCAGATAATATTTCTGTCTGCCACCGTGCCAAATTATTCCATGTTGGACTGTCTGGTAATATGCAGAAAAATATAAAAATGATTGCATTGCTTGGAATATGTATTTTGTTTTTAAGTCACTTCACATTTTTCAGATGATAATGAAATAGACGCAAATGAGTGTGATACATCTGCAGATGCAAGTTAAAATCATGTTAAGTCTTAAATGACCTGTCCAACCCCACTCCACCCCCCACCTTAAAGTGTAGGTTTACATTGACATCTAATACCTGAATTTCTCTAGTTTGGTAATTACTTTTATAACTTCAGCATAATGTTATTATGTGCAACACTTAAAATTGTTGGCTATAATTGTGTTTCTTTCAATAAGATTTGAAAAGATATATCTTTGAAAAGTATGTGATGGGAAAATATGTTTTGAACAATAAACTTGTCTAGGCAATATATAAAGTTAATATTGGTAGATTATGAAAGAAACATATCACATTAAAATAATGTATGGGGATCGACTATATTTAACTTCAAGGCTTTAAGACAACATAATATTTAATAAAATCAGGTCTGGATAGTAATGGATTTTTTTCTTTGTAAATTAAGCATAATTTCTTTAACTTAGAGCTCTGAAAATAATGGTTTATTTTCTTTTATAACTTGGATATTTACACAATACTCCTTATTTTCATTTGATTAACAAATTTCATAGATTGTATGGCAGTTACAAACCTTGAATTTAAAAGTACAATAAACAATAAAGTACAATAGACCATTTCTTTCTTTTGACTGTCCATTGTTGAAATTATCTCCGGTATTCTTCAATGATAACACGATTTTCAAATTAGCTGCTTTGGTAGATGTACTACATGTAAATTTTGGACTATATTTATTAGGACCAATTAGACATTCTTCAGAGAAACACACCATTTTGGATTGATTTTTCACTTTGGCAGAGTAATGTTAAGATTTTCAAGATGAGTGCCATATTGGATTTCAGATTGACACCATTTTCATTTAGTATCAACTACACATCATAAAAAGTATTTGGGTCAAAGCACAAGATCAATATGACTCGTCAACCCAGGGAAGTAGTGATGACAGCATTTTCAATGTGGTGGCCATATTTAACAGATCAGAATCATGACCATTTAAGACCAATGAGACATCACAATAAGTCTTATGCTGAAAGAAACCCATGCCAGCCTCTCCTTTCAGGATGAATGGCAATAAGTTTCAAGACTGCTATTATGGTGGCAATACTGGATGTCAGAATATCACCATTTTCATTTAGGAAAAACTTGATCATCTGGTAAATATGTGTGAAATTTCATGGCAATCAATGGAGTTTATACATAGAAGCAAAAACAAACTTGGAAAAATGGAAAACAGACAATATGTTGTAGCAGTTATGTTGTTTGAGGAACATGCAAAGATTGTATTAGCATTCTTGATGCATTGTTATATTATATTTATATTATATTTACATCTGGCACAATTTGGTTGTTGTTGTTGTTTTATTATAGGGTTTAACGCCATTTTTCAGCACGAGATAGGCTATACATGGCAGGCAGTATTAATGATGGAGGAAGAACCCTGGAAATCCGTGGGAAAAACCACCAACCCATGAGAAGCTACTGGCAGGCTTTCTCACTTACCCACGTTCGCAGAGTCTGGACTCGAACTCATACAGGTGAGATGGCAGTAATACGTAATGGTCAATGCTTTGGGCATACAAATAAATTCTTGCTTCAAGTCCGTCAAACCTCATGTGCTGATGTAGATGATGATCCAACTTGTGGTTTCTGCCTACTGCGTAATAGGATTAAACGGCAAGCAAAACAAGTCTGGAATGAGTTTTGTAATGTATTCTTCATTATCAATGCAAAGTGAAAAATTGTAGATGAAACATTTCTTTACTTAATAATGAACAGTACTTCATTATTTACTTCTGTAGTTGTATGATGCTTATAATATAAAAGATATTAAACACTGCTTGGAAACAAATTCGAGTGAACAAAACCATTTGCTGGTGGATACATTAGAATAGTAGTTGCTGAAGTTGAGAAAGAAGATGCCATAGAACATGATATAGAAGAAAGCAGATTTCTATATGCATTACTAATAGATTCTGCCTATGTATTTTGTTGGGAATGGCATACAAAGTGGCATGCCTAAAAAAGCTGACTGACCTAAATTTCACCACTTAGTGTGTTGTTGTTGTTGTTGTTGTAGGGTTTAATGCCATTTTTCAGCACACGATAGGCTATATAAGGTGGCCAGTAATAATAGTGGAGAAAGAACCTGGGAAAAGCGTGGAAAGAACCACTGACCCACGAGAAGCTACTGGCAAGCTTTCTCACATACCCACATTGCACCTAGTGTGTAATGGACTTAAAGATGGAACTGAGTAATGTATGCACCTTCTCCATTTGTGGCTGAGAAAAAACGAAGTGGAAAGAAATATGTCTTAAATGCATTTTATTATTTCATATTTTCTTTTCTTAACAAGTAACACAACATTTAAGAGATAAAGACAATAAAAATATTTCTAAATAAATTTTACTTGCATCAAATGTTCATGTGGGCATTTACATATTATACTAAATAGAAAAACAAAACTAAATGTAAACATTTTTCATCACAATGCTTTTTGTACTATAATACTTTTGAAGCATATATGTCTACAACTATTGCAAATAGCATACTTAAAAAAATCTACATTTTTACTAGAATGTAAAGCCTGTCTGTAATGTGGCTAAATAAAAAAAAAATCACAATGTTAGCTATTAGTGTAACATGCATACTAACTGACTAAATCTTTATTACTGTAATATTACAGTTCACATTTATAACACAGTGAGCCTACAAATCAATTAAAACAATGATAATACACATTCCTATTGATATAATAAAGAAATAAAGAATACTTATATTTGTTTTAAACAAAGTTACTCCTTGGGCTTAAGAATGAATTATTGATGTGAAAAATTCAGACCACACCATATCCATGTTATAAAATCTGACATTGTGTACATTATAAATCAGGTCAATACAAGTATCTTTTCAGTGACAGCTGGTTTGCAACTAACCAATGACAATGTTCAACAAGCAGCCATTTATAAGAACAATGAAGGTTGCAACCAAGCTTTACTTTTTATAACTAGGGTATTTAGCAGTTTTCAAAGTAAAGGAAAACAAGTATTTGGCTCATCAACTATTACAAATAATTTGAGAAAAATACCTCTCTTGCACACAATGAAATTAAGTCTTAGTTTGCAGTAAAAAACAATGCTTTACTGCTTGTAATAAACTGATGAAGAAACTAGCTTACAAGTATGAAGCACTGTTTTTGAGGTTTCAGTGGCATAAAAACTGCCACATCACACAGCTTACTCTATGACATCTGGACATTGCTATGTGATGTTGCCACTGACAGCTTATACCACAATACACTCAGAAAATAAATTAACTTCTAAGTCTGTTAAATTAAATCTGACAAAATACACAAACATATCTGATTTCAGATACAGTTTTATAAGAATCATTGGTTTTCATGCACTGGTAATGAATCCAAAAGTCTCCACACTGATCACAACCAATCTGAAAAGATAATACAAATTAAAATAAAATATAAACAAACTCGTACACATCAAGAATCATAACATTTGGTTAACAAATACTTAAAATATTTTAAAGTCTTTTATTGTTTGAAAAATATCAGTGTTGTAAAGGAAATAGCAAATGTGCATTAGACACTATCTGAAAATGTCAAGTAAAAATGAAAAGTGATAACGATATTAGTTTAAGGAACTGGCATATTCTTATTAAACAGCCTGAATTCTGTAAGCACACAGTTACTGAAATTTGAAAATTCAATGGTCATATACTAAGACATTGTATCTTTCTTAAGCTTGCCATAAATCCTCAACTTCAAACTTACATGCTGAAATCTTGTTAAACAAATATTGATCTCAAGCAGCCCTCGTGTTCAGCAGTCAGTTGAAGCTGGGGTATTTATGTTGAATGTGAAGTCTTAAAAGGACAGTATCAACCATAGAATGACCACAAGAACAGTATCAGATACTTTAATAAAAAGTATATGTAAAACAATGAGCATATTTTTGGTGCAAAAGAAAGCTAACAAATAATAGAAAGATGAATCTCATTGAAAACATTGTGAAAACTTGCCAATATTTGAAACATCAAACTAAAGGTTCAGGACATTTAATATACAACTTGTTAATTGAAAAATTTCATTACTTGTAGTGTGGCATGTAATGCCTTATTTATATTCAACAAAGAATCAACTGATTAGTTCATTAAAAGAAAGTTTGAAACAGTAACCACCCCCACTTCAAGCTAATACACAAACATACATCTCAACTTACCCACTGGACTCTCTTTTCTTTACCTAGAAGCATTTTACATCCACAGCATCTACACAATTCTTTAATGGTGCTGTCTAAGAGGAATAGAGAAAAAGGAAAAGTAAATTGTTTCCACTTTTGCACTGTCTGTGACAGAATTCACAAAAATAAAAATATCCATTTAACAAATGAGACAAAATTGTTTCTCATTGCATGGTAGAATATAAAACTATGGCTGTTTGTTAGGATAACAGTTGTGTAATGTTCATTCAACATTATTAAATCCACAAAGGGTGGGTGAAAATATTATGTAATTAAAAGCAGACTATAAAACTTAAACATTTCGTATTTAAAACTTCAACATGTTAATATAAAAAGCAGATGGACATATAAAAGCACAAACAGATGCAAAAGGAATCATTTTATCAAGCTTGGCAATAAGTATGGTAACTTTTCACAGGCAGACGAGAGAGAACTGTAAATATACAACTGCAATAATGTACATACCTTGATTCTTAGCAATACTTTCCAATATGTCCAGGCGATACTGGAAGATGTTATTTGGTTTTGATGGAAGCAACAGCTCCTCCTGTTTGAGGAGCTTTTCTGCAAACTTCAAAAATCCAGTAAATAAAAATCAATACATATTCTTTATACAATATCAATACTATCTTTCAACCAATTATAACCCATGATCTTAATAAAGTAGACGACATAGTATTTTGATCTGTGTTAAATTTTTAATTTGATGGTAAACATTATTTTTTTAGGCAAGCAATTTTTGGGTGGTTATAATGAAATAATTATTGCTAATGACATGTTAAAATATTATCCCCAATATTTTCCTGTATTAATTTTGAGACATTTTATGACATCAGAACTGAATTATCTTAAGGTTAGGTGAATAACGAGATGCATGTGTAATAGGTGTTTTCACCTCCAATGATGCCATTTCTCAACAAATAGATAGGCTTTATTTGGCAGCCAGTGTAACTGGCAGAGGAAAAATCCAGGAAAACACAGTAAGCACTGACCCATGGGTAGTTACTCTTAGCTTTCACACATTCTCACATTGCAAAAATGTACAATTATAAAATGCTGCAATATTTTTAAAATGTGCCCAAAACAAAGTGAAGAAAATAAATTGCTTTTGTCATAATAATTTCTTAAACTAAATATGTGGATTATTACCTTTAAACAAAAGATGCCACAGGAGGTGCTATCAAGCTGTTTGCTATGTGGGATTGTGACAACCTCCCAGTTTGGTCCTAAAGTCAGGCTGAAATTAGTGGGGCTATTAGCCAAGAAGGACCTAAAATGAAAATTACAAAAACTAAGAATATCTTTTATTATTTTCACACTGATAATAAGGAGCTACACAACTGAGGTTTCATATAAAATGAACAACAGAACTATTCGAAATTAGCTATTAATCATCAAGCCTACACAGACTATTTCCAGCCAGCAACCATTGAACATCACTAATGGCCTCCAAGTGGATTTCAAAACTATTCAACTCGCTATAATACCTCAACTGCTATGAAAAAAAATCTTGGAACAATCTGCAATTTTAATTTATACACATCCATCTGCCAAGTATTTATATTAAGCAGCTGCCCAATATTAATCACTTATTGAATAAAGTCCATTAGTGTATTCACACATTGTCAGATTCTGCCCTTTTTCTCTACAGGTTCTATTTCAACAAATTATTATCTATAGTCTGTTTAGGGCACCGTACTCATGAGCCACTTCTACAGCCTTCATTATTACATAGCAAATTTAATACATTAATTTTGGTTCTCC